>JANFOE010001337.1:0-323752 GCA_025667525.1 Glebionis coronaria | reverse complement strand
TATTAAAAGGCAAAAGTTTAAAAAAAAAAAAAAAAAAAAAGAGAAAGAATAGGAAATGGGCTTCTAGGCCCGTTTGGTTTTTGGGTATTACCCCCTTTGTGTGTTACGACCAGACAAAAAAAAATAAATAAATAAAAAGGATTAGGGTTTTTATTTTCTGCCGACACAAGAGACAAAAAAAAAGGAAGACCTAGGGTTGCTTTTGGGGGTCGCCGGCTTAGAAGAAAGAAAAGGGGTGTTTCGACCCCATTGTTACCAAGGATTCGTGTAAGCAATCGTCCGTCCTATTCCTTTTGAATTATCACCTTTTCTCTTGTTTTGATTTGGTGTACAAAAACGAAATCAGTGGGGGAAACCATATAATAAAAGGGGGTTCGGGTTTGTATGGCTACACTAGAACCGAGACACCACCATGTCTCGGTGGTGCTGCGGTTTTGGCCGACCAGAATCAGAAAACCCAAGCAGGGGGTGTGTCGGGTTTTGTTTACGTTATGAAAACCGAGACCATAAGGTCTCGATGTGTTGCTACTCGACCCAGCCGAGACCACAGCAAGGTCTCGGTGCTTCTTTTGTGACCAGCCGAAACAAACCCCACAGCAGGGGTGTTTGGCTTTTCGAACAGCAGAAAAACACCAACAGGGGTGTTTGGGTTTAATTTTGCATAAGGGTGTGTT
Organism: Glebionis coronaria; assembly: GCA_025667525.1. NCBI lineage: Eukaryota > Viridiplantae > Streptophyta > Magnoliopsida > Asterales > Asteraceae > Glebionis > Glebionis coronaria. The sequence continues at coordinate 323,078 of JANFOE010001337.1, read as the reverse complement.
TGGGTCTGTCAGAGTACAAAAGCAGGGGGAACTATAACAAGCAGTGGGAACCACTGCTCTAGCAGTGGTAACCACTGCACTAACAGTGGGAATAATAACCAGCAGGGGGAACCAAAAAGAAAACAGTGGGAACTTTTGTAAAAGAAAACAGTGGGAACTTTTGTAAATCAAGCAGTGGGAATATACTAATATATAAGGAATTACTTTATTTAATTAAATCTTTTTATAAATAAGTCGTGTTAAATAAATTTAATTAATTGTTTTGTGTTATTTCTTAGTTAGTAACATAAAATTAATTCTTTTATATATTTAAACATATGATTGATTAATGATTTAATTTTAAAGAAATTAAAAGGGAAATATTTCTAAATCAGGAAACTTTCTATGTATGACAGGTTACTATTTTTAATAAGATCGTAAATATTGGAAATACATATCATACGGTAATCAGAATTATAAGAATACACTTATCAGAAATAAGACAGAACATTCAGATTTATCAGATTATATAGTATTAAAATACCAAGACAGTTTTGAATCAAACTGAGAACAATTAAGATCAATAAAATAAATGGATATCAGTCAACTTATTTTCGCGTCCATTATTTATGTAGTATCCGTGAAGTCAGATTCGATCCGTCAGCTTTCAGTCTTATTTCAGTACTGGACACGAGGTACGGATTTCCGTCCTTTCAGTAAGGACTTCCTTTCTATGCATGATTAGGATTCCCCGTCTTCAGCCAAATGTTTTCCCCAGTATATGTTTAATCTTATCAATAATCATGTTAATAACTAAATAAATTGCCTGAGCATTATATACAAGCACGACCAGTTTATGTACTGGTTACGGAGGTAACCGTAACCACGGCACTAGAGGCACCGGTGTCGTGACTCACATGCAGGAGAGTGATATCCTGCATCGTCCCACTCAGCTCAGCTTGGCCATTTTATCAGTATTATTAGTGGGGCGTATGGATGCATCCTAGGCTTATAAGTGTTACAAGTTATCAGGGTGAATGTGGTGTGTGCTCTACATCCTTCACATTGGAGCTGATCCCTCCACCCAGCACAGTATTTAGAGGTCACCCCTCTATAGCATGACGAGGTCACCCCTCCAGTTATTCATGCACGGTTGTTACAGCACGTGACCTATATAAGCTCTGGCAAATAAAATACAGTAAATGCATGTTATACAGATTTAACAGATAACAGTTCAGCTTCATTATTGATAAATCAGACTTTACAGATTGTTTACAGATTTCCGCTGCAACTTTACTTATCCGTCTTACAGCTTCAGTATTTATCATCTACTTCATTTCAGTAATTCCTTATCATGCTTCATATCCGTTCACTAAGCGTTATGCTCAGCCGTAGTTCCTTTCGTGTTCTAACGGCAGGTACACCGGGACGCTCTTAGGTTTCTGAGAGCACGTGCATTTGGGATGGAAGCTGTCCAGACTTCTTACTTTATGCATTTCTTACATTACTCCGCTTATTTGGACATTGTTTAGTCCTTTCATTCAGTATTTTATTTTTCATGTTTTGGGCTTATGTTTGGATTGCCGATGTTTGATTCCGGTATTTCCTTTATGGTCAGTTAATGTTTTAGGACATTTACCTTATGCTTTGATGACACGCCATAAATACACGTAACGGTCCACTTATCCAAGTGGGGTGTTACAATTATGGTATCAGAGCGCAAGGTTCGACCTGTAGGCTCTAAAACTTGACCTGTGACTAGTGGGTAGTCACCAGGAACTTCCCAGATTTTGGCGTTGTTATCTTTCATGTTTCTCATGGATTATTCAGTCAGTTTTCTTCATTTATCAGTCAGTTTTCTTAAAGTTTTGACTAAGTAAAAGGTTGGTACAGAACTGGCCGTACTTAGTCGCATGTGCTTTTAGCGAGCTTTCGTTTTGGGGAACTGACCATAGGCGTTCACCCTTGCCGTTCAGATTTTGTATTGGTAAACCGACCATAGGCGTTTACCCTTACTCATGACAGATTCATGTTTTCAGTCAAATATTACTTGGTGAACCAGCCATAAACGTTCACCATTCCTCAAGTCTAATTTCATGCTTTTCAGTCGAATGATGTTTTGTGAACCGATCCACAGTTGTTCACCTTTGTCATATCATGACATTTCATAAGTTTTGACCAGTATGGATCGAACCAGAATAGCCCATTCTTAGTCTCATGTTTCCTTCCTTGAAGTACGTGGATTGAACCATAGCCGTCCACATCAGTTAATATTACACCTCAGTTGATTTAACTTTTTGTGTTCCTTATAACAGTCAAATTTTCATACCCTCACGTTGATGTCATCTACATGATGATTCAGTTTCATGTCTCCTTACGAGGATTATGTTTTCAGCAAGGTGATGATGCCTTCAGGCTAAAATATAGAAGGATTACAGTAAAATCCTATTTCATGATAAATCATGTTCTGGTCTTTATCAATCATGACTTCTGTCTTCATACTGAACATTGATGAAACTCTGTTTAATCATACTTTCAGCCTCTATACAACCATCATTAAGTCTACACAGGAATTACCAGGCTATCATGTTACCCATTTCAGTTCAGTTTACTACCGTTTAAATCAATTTATTTCTTTGATAATGTCAGACAAGCGACACCAGTATCGATCATCCCATAAAATTTCCACCAGCTCCATGTACAGTATTCCATATGTAACCCATGTACAGTGTCTCAGTTATACTCCATGTATAATATTTCACGTGTACTCCAGGTACAGCGTCTCAGATATGCTCCATGTGCAGTATTCATTTTGTACTTCATGTACAGTAGTTCAGGTGTACTCCAGGCACCCTACTCCATGGATATTGCTAATCGATCCTTAATCATCTCAGGCGTTTCCACTTGTCGATATTCTACCAGGTGCTGATGCTGCTCGTGAGTTGAAGATTTTACCAGATGTTGATGCTGCTAACACTCTGAAGACCACACAGATGCTGATGCTGCTGAACTTTAGAGATTTCTCAAGATGCTGATGCCGCGGAACGAGGACGAAAACTATAAATTTGAAATTTCTGACAAGAATAAATTCAACCATCAGACACTACCATTCTATTTTAGGTTTTTACTTCCTCAGTTAGATGTCACACATCCCTCAGCTAATCTTTCTGTCAGAAGAGTGGGAACCGGTAACCAGCCGACCACTCAGCAGAAATAATTACATTAATCACGGTCATGATGACGACCGTCAGGAAACTGACAGACAAAGTAGTAGTGACAATCACCGTGCTCATAATTAATCAGTCAGTACCATCGGAACCCCGGAACGGACGTGACCAGAAATACAGAGGTCAGCAGTCTAACCGGTCCGCCAATCCTAGCAGTTACCAAAAATTTTCAGCCTTGTTCATATTCATCTATTAAAACACGTGCCAAGACATCAGTCAAGACATAGTTCTCAGGTATCATTTCGGAAGACACATATCAGGGCACCAGTCATGATACACATCATACGAATATCTTCTCAGAGTACGAGTCCGAGCTCCTAGTTCCAGTATGTTCCAGGCAAGACCCTCAGTAATTCAGGGTATCTTTAAGAAAAGGGGTATACTCATTCTATATGCCACGCATATATCAGATCATTAAAATTCAGTCACCACCACCAGATTATTATTCAGATTAAACACACGGTAATAATTCTGTGAGGTTACAGACGAACCCACTCAGTGAAAGTCGCCACGTTACTCCACAGTATCACCTATATTATTAAGGTTTCCTTTCAATTAACGATAAGATCTGTCTTACTAAATTCTAAATATATTGTTATACTTCTGCTAGAAAAAAATCAATACAAATTATTTCTGCCTTACAAGCACGCGACTTATCAGTCCACAACTACAAAGACTTTTACCTACCTGTTATTAATTCACTTCTGAAATTCCTTAAATTCATGATCAGCAGATTATTATAGAGTTCCAGATATTATTTCAGAAAGTTTTCAAGAAATTCCTTCCTAACCACGAGACAGAAATTTAACATCGAGCTAGTCTCAAGAACAGAACTTGTTTTCAGAACTCTTGATCACAGGGCTTAAGCTAAGTTAAAAGAGTTGCGACAATTGCTGCCAGAGTTACCGGAACGAGGCAAAATCGCCTTAGCACATCACTAGAAGATGTATCATTTTCTGTCCATCAGAAATAAGACCAGTAGCATGAGGTCATGTATCGACCACCAGAAATTTATCAGATCACCATTTCTATTGATATTCAGTCCACGTATAGAAGGTTTATCTGACCTGCTATGATGCCTTGAACATTTTCCAGAAAAGTCACGATCATACTACCATCAGTGGTGAAAAGAAGAACGTGATATCCTCCAGACTACAGTTGCACTCACTATAGTCTTTGAAAATTTTCATCCATACTCCTAGGCTCTCTAATGCCCCAGTTATAGTATGAAATTTATGAATAAAATTTTCCCGTGATTCTCAGACGAACTCGTCAGCATATTCATTGATCACATTCTGATCTACCAAATCCTAAAGAAGAACACGAGAATCATCTTCTCACAGTTGTATAGAATCTTTGATAGGAGAAGATTTTGTATACAGCTTTCCAGATATGAATTCCCATTGAACAAAGTGGCATTTCTGAGCCATTCTACCTTAGCAGAAAGAAATTTCAAACAATGCTGCGGAGGTGAAGGCCATCACCTGATGGTCCCGACTGACGACTGTGAACGAAGTATAAAATTTTCTAGAACTCAATTGCCTACTACCGCAGAAATTGCCGACAGTTCTCACTAAAAATGTTTTAAGACTATTCAACCAGATTTCCACCAGAATGTTCCATAACCCCAGATAAAACCTTGATAGAATCCGCAACACGCATTGATGCAGCTATGTTCATATCTAAATGCCTGACCTACTGCAGGTTCAAGATAGAACACCGTCATGTTAGTGAGTTACTACAACCCTTAGAAATTTCTGAACAGAAATGAGATGAAATTCCCTGAAATTGTTCTCAGCTACCACAGGCTTAGAGAAAGTATGATACTATCTAAGTTATCATCAACCATGTAATCAGCCTGCGCGTTTCTTTCATCCGAAAGGATCACGCAATAGCAGACCTGCAGAAATTTTGAAATTCAGCAGTAAATCGTACAAATTCAAGGCATTCCATTGACCATCATATCAGACAGAATTCATGTTCACGGTCAAGTGTATGTTTACGCCCACTTTAAATTCATGTTTATTTTCACTTTCACGTTTACGTCTTATTCGCAGTATGATGCTGTTTCAGTTCATCTTTATGCGATCTCATAATTTAAGCTCACGTTTGTGTTCATAACATTGTTCACGTTCAAGTTCGTGTGCCATTTCATGATACACGTTCTCAGTCTATTACCGAATACGGTTATAGAAAGCTTGAGAGACCAGACTCAAGTTTAGCACAACTATTTCATAACCAGGCAGACGTTTCACATCTCAGGCCGTATCATTTGGCATTCATTCCTCAGTCAGCATACGTTCATGATATGTTCTAGTATCACGTTCACAGTATGATTCACTTATCATATTCTAATTCCATGCCAGCGCTCCTCATATAGTTATGAACCACGTTCACAATTGCTCATTTAGCACGTTCACAATTGTTCACGTAGTTCGTCCCTATATATTCTCAGCAGCTTGCTCAGATATATAAACGTTATCTTTCCAGTACAGTTTTACGTACCGTTTCATGTATACTACATGCTATAGCTTATTTATTCAGGTTCAGAAAATCCATCTTAAGTATGGAACCTGAAAATATTCAGCATCATCAGGACAGGGTCATCAGGACCAAGATTTTTTTTATTATGTTTAGACCTTTGAAGGAATCGTTTCGAGCGGGAGGCCACTCGAAACAGAGGAGTCCATCTGGATCTCTCATCCCCTTTCCTTCAATAAATCCAGTTAAGTTCTTTCAGTCATGTCACGTACATGATCATTTCAGTCATGTCAGGTTTATACCTATCAGCAGCATTATGTCTTAATTAGAAGATAATTTATCCTCCAGTTTAATTGTCTTTTCAGTCTACGTGTTGTTTCAGTTCTTATAACTTCATCGGCTTATTACCTTTTATTCGAGGACGAATTTCTCCTTTTTAGAGGGGAAGAATTGTAAAACCCAGTATAGTCGTATCTTTAATTCGGGGACGAATTATTGTTTTTAGAGGGGAAGAATTGTAAAACCCGTCTTTAAAAATCAGAATATTTAAATACGCAGTTTAATTTTAATAAACTATGTAAGTATTAATTATTAGACAAGAGATATAAACGCAGAAATTTAATACGCTATCCCAGTTTATTTAAATACTATAAATATTGCAGTTCATTCAGATAATAAGTATTTAGTCTCAGAAAATAATTCAGATGAATTATTTATTTTACAGAAATAATTAAGCGTTAATATTAAATACACGTAGCCTCAGCTTTAATTAAACGAATATTAAATGTACGTAGTCTCAGATTAAATAAAAAGTTTACGCATAATCATTTCAGTTATTTCAGAATATCAAATGATATCAGAATATCAAATGATAATATTTTTCAAGCTTTACATGTAGTACGAAATAAGTATTAATTATCGTATTCAGAAAATATACATATAATACAAAACCCCGAAACACGAACTCACGTCACAATTTATATTACAAGTAAAGTTATTAAAAGGCAAAAGTTTAAAAAAAAAAAAGAGAGAAAGAATAGGAAATGGGCTTCTAGGCCCGTTTGGTTTTTGGGTATTACCCCCTTTGTGTGTTACGACCAGACAAAAAAAAAGGATTAGGGTTTTTATTTTCTGCCGACACAAGAGACAAAAAAAAAAGGAAGACCTAGGGTTGCTTTTGGGGGTCGTCGGCTTAGAAGAAAGAAAAGGGGTGTTTCGACCCCATTGTTACCAAGGATTCGTGTAAACAATCGTCCGTCCTATTCCTTTTGAATTATCACCTTTTCTCTTGTTTTGATTTGGTGTACAAAAACGAAATCAGTGGGGGAAACCATATAATAAAAGGGGGTTCGGGTTTGTATGGCTACACTAGAACCGAGACACCACCATGTCTCGGTGGTGCTGCGGTTTTGGCCGACCAGAATCAGAAAACCCAAGCAGGGGTGTGTCGGGTTTTGTTTACGTTATGAAAACCGAGACCATAAGGTCTCGGTGTGTTGCTACTCGACCCAGCCGAGACCACAGCAAGGTCTCGGTGCTTCTTTTGTGACCAGCCGAAACAAACCCCACAGCAGGGGTGTTTGGCTTTTCGAACAGCAGAAAAACACCAACAGGGGTGTTTGGGTTTAATTCTGCATAAGGGTGTGTTTGGGTCTGTCAGAGTACAAAAGCAGGGGGAACTATAACAAGCAGTGGGAACCACTGCTCTAGCAGTGGTAACCACTGCACTAACAGTGGGAATAATAACCAGCAGGGGGAACCAAAAAGAAAACAGTGGGAACTTTTGTAAAAGAAAACAGTGGGAACTTTTGTAAATCAAGCAGTGGGAATATACTAATATATAAGGAATTAATTTATTTAATTAAATCTTTTTATAAATAAGTCGTGTTAAATAAATTTAATTAATTGTTTTTTGTTATTTCTTAGTTAGTAACATAAAATTAATTCTTTTATATACTTTAAACATATGATTTATTAATGATTTAATTTTAAAGAAATTAAATGGGAAATATTTCTAAATCATGAAACTTTCTATGTATGACAGGTTACTATTTTTAATAAGATCGTAAATATTGGAAATACATATCATACGGTAATCAGAATTATAAGAATACACTTATCAGAAATAAGACAGAACATTCAGATTTATCAGATTATATAGTATTAAAATACCAAGACAGTTTTGAATCAAACTGAGAACAATTAAGATCAATAAAATAAATGGATATCAGTCAACTTATTTTCGCGTCCATTATTTATGTAGTATCCGTGAAGTCAGATTCGATCCGTCAGCTTTCAGTCTTATTTCAGTACTGGACACGAGGTACGGATTTCCGTCATTTCAGTAAGGACTTCCTTTCTATGCATGATTAGGATTCCCCGTCTTCAGCCAAATGTTTTCCCAATATATGTTTAATCTTATCAATAATCATGTTAATAACTAAATAAATTGCCTGAGCATTATATACAAGCACGACCAGTTTATGTACTAGTTACGGAGGTACCGTAACCACGGCACTAGAGGCACCGGTGTCGTGACTCACATGCAGGAGAGTGATATCCTGCATCGTCCCACTCAGCTCAGCTTGGCCATTTTATCAGTATTATTAGTGGGGCGTATGGATGCATCCTAGGCTTATAAGTGTTACAAGTTATCAGGGTGAATGTGGTGTGTGCTCTACATCCTTCACATTGGAGTTGATCCCTCCACCCAGCACAGTATTTAGAGGTCACCCCTCTATAGCATGACGAGGTCACCCCTCCAGTTATTCATGCACGGTTGTTACAGCACGTGACCTATATAAGCTCTGGCAAATAAAATACAATAAATGCATGTTATACAGATTTAACAGATAACAGTTCAGCTTCATTATTGATAAATCAGACTTTACAGATTGTTTACAGATTTCCGCTGCAACTTTACTTATCCGTCTTACAGCTTCAGTATTTATCATCTACTTCATTTCAGTAATTCCTTATCATGCTTCATATCCGTTCACTGAGCGTTATGCTCAGCCGTAGTTCCTTTCGTGTTCTAACGGCAGGTACACCGGGACGCTCTTAGGTTTCTGAGAGCACGTGCATTTGGGATGGAAGCTGTCCAGACTTCTTACTTTATGCATTTCTTACATTACTCCGCTTATTTGGACATTGTTTAGTCCTTTCATTCAGTATTTTATTTTTCATGTTTTGGGCATATGTTTGGATTGCCGATGTTTGATTCCGGTATTTCCTTTATGGTCAGTTAATGTTTTAGGACATTTACCTTATGCTTTGATGACACGCCATAAATACACGTAACGGTCCACTTATCCAAGTGGGGTGTTACAGGTTTTCTATGACGACAAACCTAACCTTACAAAATACCCGACCCGTGAAACCTGAAACGATTGTTGAAATTAGGATCTGATTATTGACTGTCAGTAGTGGGCAAGAGGTTATATGAAAGTGAAATTTAGATCTTGAAGTGCAGGATGGGTAGCAAAGTTAAGCCAAAAATTTTCACCATAGAAAGATGAATTGAAGATCTGAAAGATCATGGGAATTAAGTCCCCGTTGTATGGGACCATTGAGATGATGTAAAAGTTGGTTTGAAAGGCGTATAAGCTGGATCTACCCTATGACTTCAAGAGTTGCGTGAATTATGTTTCATATATCGAACTTGATAAAATGCCTATCAAGTGAAAATCTGACTATTCCTTAATGAAGTTTAGATCGACGAAAAGTTGCATTCATCAAAAACCCGTGAACATCATGGATAGAGAAAGTAAGTCAACAATAAGCCTGATCTTATTCCCGTAGTTATGTCTTATGAAACTCGCGTATTGTAATGAATTACACTTGTGAGAAAAGACCGAATGTGGAGGAAATACCCACATGGCTTTAACTTTATAAGAAGCGAGTAGTAAGATAAGATGATCTTTGAGGACAAAGATCCTCTTTAGGGGTAAATGCTGTGACAATCCGTCAACTTATGGTTTATATTTTATTCTCAGATATTATTTAAAAACATTATTTTAATGTTATATTATGAACTCACTCATTTATGGGAAGAGATTTGGGTTTACGTCTTGAAGTAGCATCGACTACGTCTAAACCAGAGGATTCTACGTTACGTGCTCACGTTTACATACACCGTCTTTGGTGACAGTCCGACATTTCAGGAAAATAAATTTATTCGTGGATATTATTTTGGAATTTAAATTTGTGTTGGTTCATAAACTTACAAATTTACGAGAAGAGATTAGGACTTACGAGTATAATTTAACGTCCTTTACGACTAAACCGGAAACCCTAGGATTACGTATTTACGTTTTTGAACTCCATTTTTGATGAGACAGTTTTTATTAGATTCGTTTTGTGCCGTTGATTCATAATTTATAAAAACGTTTTTCGTAAAACGACCCGAGGGCACGCAAATCAAGGAAACTAGAATCGAGAAGTACCCGTAAATTAGTGGGATGAGACAAGTTTACGCTTACCTCACCCCACCATGAGATGGCTAAAGCTTAGCCAACACACTTGAGGTGTGTCAACTTTACATGAAAAACTAGGACGCTTGTCCTAATCTTTACACCAAACTAGCAACCTAACAAAACCATTCAACATTAAACCACTTCCTCACTTTTCTACATGCAAAACAACTCACAACTCTCTCTTGTTCTCTCTCTATGAACGTCCCATATACCCTCATAAACCACCATTTGATCAAAAATTCAACCATGAATCATGTGTTTAACTTGCACAAGATGAAAACCCTTTGAAGATATGAAGATTGGAGGTGATCTTAACATGTGAAAAGGAGTTTTCATGGAGGTCTTTGGGATGATTTTCAAGGAGTTTAGGGCTGATTTCATGGAGGTGTTCATTGATATTATGCTTTTGCTATGGGTTCAAGATTATGTCTCGGTATCTCCTCGAATTGATCACGGCTCTAAGTGGAATGATTTGTTCTTGGTTAATAAAAAGGTTTTGGGTTGTTTATCTATTTTAAACTAATAACAAGTAAGTGAGTGTCGAAGAGTAAAATTAAAGCTTTAAAAGATTTAAACTAAATTGACAAGTTAAAACTAAATGCTTGAAAACTTAAATTAAGGCTTAGAAAAATACTTGAACACTTAATAAAACTAACACTTGGAAACTTTGTAAAAACAAGAAATTTAAACAAGCGGAAAATCAAATCGGAATATTAGACAAATATAACCAATCGGAATGTTCAAAGAAAATCCAAATCGGAATGTGGCAAACTAAGTCCAGATCGGAATATATTCCGATCTGGATATCGGAATGTTGGAAATGAGTTGATCGGAATACTACAAAACTCCACCAGTCGGAATATAAACAAAGGCCATTAAGTTACCCAGATCGGAATAACTCAAAACTAGTACAATCGGAATATCTAAAAACATGCAAATCGGAATGCTGGAACTAAAGGTACAGATCGGAATATTCAAAAGGGACAAATCGGAATCTTCAAAACCCTTTTCTGATCAATACGATCGGAATAAGGGTGCTGCTGGTCGGAATACACAAATCGGAAAGGAGTTTATAACCCTTTCCGATTACCACTTTGATCCGAAAAATAAGCAAGGTAAATAAGCTATTTCAATAAGCTAATAACCAAACCAGCTCGAATCTATAATGAAACGGATTAAATAAGCTCAAATTACAACTTAACTAAACTTCAAATAAACAACTTTTAAATCGAATCAATAAAAAGATGAACTTTTTATAAAAACATTAAAAAGTAAATAAGCTAAACTTACAAATAAGCCAATAAGCACAAAGATCTTAAAGCTTATTCGTGTAGAACTTAAGGAAACATAAAAAGATTAACTTTTAAGCACGAAAACATAGATGAACAACACGGATCATAAGTAATTCGTACCAAAAGCTAACTAAAATCAAGAAAGGTAGAATGAGATTGAAGATTAAAAGCTTGAATTGAAACTTGATTAATGAAAAACAATACAAAAGTTTGATCTTGAAGAAAAGAAAGATGAAAACTAGTGAGAGAAAGTTTAGAACATTCTCTCTCTAAAACTAGAGAGAATGAAAAAAACTAAAAACTAACTAAAAACTAACTAACTCCAAATTTTGTGAAGTAAAGTCCTATTTATAGGCGTGTGATGGTGGGCTTGTGAATGGGCTTTGGTTTGGGCTTCTTTTCTTCTTTCTTCTTTAGTCTTCACGTTTCTTTAAATAAACGTTTCCGACTTTGGATTTTGAGAAGTGTCGGTGAATAATTCCAACTCGTCTTATAATCTTTTGTTTAATAGACTCGAGTTCTTCGACATATATGAATCTTCCATCTTTGGCTCTATTCTTCTTTCAATCTTCAAATAGGCACAATGACTTCAAATCTTTTGCATCTCTTGGACAATAGACTTCGTCTTGAGTCTTTTTCCTTGATAAAACCCGTGCAATCCCATGTTTTCTTCAATATTCTCCTGGTAGACTCTGAAAACACAATAAACACAAAAACCACGCATAATTCCAAACAAATGATATTAAATACGTGTTTTGGTCTTGTTTTAGCCAGAAATAAGTGGTAAAAGGATGGGTGTTTTCACACCTATCAAATCCCCTACACTTAACCATTGCCATGCCCTCATGCAATGCTTAGTGATAAAGCAATTTTTCACTTTTCTCATAATCAATCAACCTTGGCCTTATTAACATTCTACTAAACAAAAATTGAAGTACTAAGAGAAATCAAAACTTTAAAGTAAACAAAAGGATGGAAATAACTTGCAAAGAGATCAAGGACTTACATTAGGGCTTTAGTGCTGCGAAGATTTATCGCCCTCAAGTTTCACGTTCCCCAAACTAAGCTTAAAAACGAGATCATTGTTATTATAAGTTAGCATATCAAACACTTACACACATGGCTTAATTAAATGCTTAAACTCCCTTATTCCTAGGTGTATCTCTTATATTTTATTTTTGTCTTAGAATGATCATGAAGATGCATTTTTGGACTTATTACGATAGTTTATTAGGGCTGAAAGCAAAGTAGGACGATTTGATCAATAGTTAGTTAAAGGACAAAATCTCTTAAGACTGCTTCTCGGGATATCAAAAAGTTCATATCTTGGCATAACTTGGTTCACGATTTGAGACCTTTCTCGGGCCGATATTTGGCATGTACTTCATACTTCATATCTTGAGAGACGTTCTTGAGATAATGGTCTTCTCATCGTTAATAGAGTTTCTTCACTTGGAGACTTTTGAGGGGTACTCCAACTTTGTTGACCACGACTTCATGATTATTTCTTCAATCTCTAATTGGGATTTTGAGATACAACGATCCGCCTCCTTTTCGGACTTGGATCTATTTATCCTCATACCTTGTTAGGGTCTTTTCGGATAGACTTCTCCATGATCTTTATGGGAGTTGATTGCTTTTCGTCGTGAGTCTTGATCCTTCATATTGATTTTGGGAATAATGCTTTTCACATCACTTTGGATCTTCAGCAATAAAATGGAATCCTCATGCCTTGTTAGGGCCTTTTCGGACTCGCCAATCTTCGCGCCCCGCTTCATAAGTTATGCCTTGGCTATGAACTCTTATCAATACCGAGCAACTTTTAAACGATCTTGGGCTAGAAGCTAAGTAACTTTTCAAATCGTACGACCTTACTTATTGCAGATAATTTATTAGCAAGTGATGGGAGAATAGGCAAATAATTACACCAAGTGAGCTTGTGCAAGAATACCGACTTATAATTGACTCTATCATTTCTCGTTCTCCACAATTTAAAATCTCAAGTAAAGAGACTCGTGGATGCTTAGCCTAATAAACCAATTAAGGTCCATATGGTTAAGGATACTAGCTAGAGTAAACTTGGATAAGTAAACTCGGGTTGAGTCAAAATATTCACAACGGGCCTAATATGTCAAAGACTTCTAAACTAGCTACACCACTTTATTAATATTTTTGACTTTATTGCGGGATATATACATATGAAAGCAACGATAAAATTTTTTAAAAAATTACGACTAAATGGACAAAGTTAATTAAAAATTGAAAAATGTTGAAAAAGATGATTTTCCGGTTAAATGAAGGCATTTTCATGGAAAAGTCCACTTAAAACTTCGATAGAAGTCCCCCCTACACTTAAGATAAACATTGTCCTCAATGTTTAAGCATGTGGGAAAAGTCCCCTACACTTATGACATTGTGCATGTTGGTTAACTCAAGTTAAGGAAGAGACGACTAACGTGATCAATTTCAAATGTGAGTATGAAGAAAATTGAATCACGATAGTTGAGAGATAGAACCGGATTTCAGATAACACGGGAGCACGGTTCTTCAAAGGTTCCAAAAGTGCATTCATCCCTGTAATCACATCACCATACAAACACAAAGAACCTATAGAAGTCCCCCTACACTTAGGAGGTTAAAACGTAAAAGGATAGATACTCAGGCTGCCTCCCGAGGAGCGCTTGTTTTTGATAACCGAGTCACGAGCCTGACTCGACGCAAAATTAGTTCATGGGGAACATGGTGAGGGATGGAATCATCTCATGAGAGATGTCCTCACCAAAGTACAACTTCACTCGTTGGCCATTCACCTTATAATTAGGTCCATTAGGTTGAGCGAGCTCGAGAGTACCATATGGAAAAATTTGGGCAATGGTGAATGGGCCAGACCAACGAGATTTTAGCTTGCCCGAAAAGATTTTCAACCGAGAGTTGAAGAGTAAAACTTTGTCTCCAACTTGGAACTCTCGGTTTTTAATCTTAGAGTCGTGAATGAGCTTAGTCTTCTCCTTATAGATCAAAGAATTTTCATAAGCCTCATTACGGAGTTCATTGAGCTCATCGAGTTGGATCTTGCGTAGGTCACCGGCTTTGTTGATATCAAAATTAGTCCACTTCAAGGCCCAGTAAGCCTTGTGCTCCAACTCAATAGGGAGGTGGAATGCTTTCCCGTACACGAGACGATATGGTGTACAACCAATTGGAGTCTTGTATGCGGTACGGAAAGCCCACAAAGCATCATCAAGTTTATCAGCCCATGAGGCACGATGCTCTCCCACGGTTCGTTCAAGAATTCGATTTAATCCTCGGTTAGATATTTCAGCCTGGCCATTAGTTTGTGGGTGGTAGGCGGTGGAAAGACGATGATTTACACCATACTTAGTCATGACTCTTGCAAATTGGTCATTGCAAAAATGAGTCCCGCGATCACTAATAATGGCACGAGGCACACCGAATCTAGCGAATAGCGATTTCAAAAAGTTACAAACCACCCTTGCGTCATTAGTGGGTAAAGCTTTGGCTTCAACCCATTTGGAGACGTAGTCAACGGCTAAAAGGATGTATTTGTTTCCTTTAGATGAAGGGAATGGCCCCATAAAGTCGATACCCCAAACATCAACGATTTCACATTCTTGAATGAAATTCTGAGGCATCTCGTCTTTATGTGTGATCTTGCCTTGTTTTTGGCAAGCATCACATCGTTTAACCATATCGTGAGCGTCACGATAGATGGTGGGCCAATAAAATCCCGAGTCAAACACTTTTTTGGCGGTGTAGTTGGGACCAAAGTGACCACCGGTGGGTCCTTTGTGGCAAGCGTCAAGGATTTCTAAAGCTGTCGGTCCATCAACACATCGGCGAATAATCAAGTCGGCACATTGTTTGAAAAGATACGGGTCATCCCAAAAGTAAGTCTTGATGTCTTTGAAGAACTTCTTCTTTTGTTGGGATGTTAACCCGTCAACGAGAATTCCACCCGCCAAGTAGTTTGCAATGTCCGCAAACCACGGGGTTTCATCAGCAGTCGAGTTGATAGACATTAAGGTCTCCAAGGGGAAAGAATCATTGATTTCTTTGTTCGGATGATCCCCTTGGTAAGGATCCTCAAGTCTACTGAGATGATCCGCGGCTAGGTTTTCAGCTCCTTTTTTATCGCGAATTTCTATTTTAAATTCTTGGAGTAGCAAAACCCAACGAAGAAGTCTTGGTTTGGAATCTTGCTTAGTCAACAAGTACTTCAACGCGGAATGATCGGTGTAAACGATTGTGGTGGAAAGGACAAGATAGGGGCGGAACTTTTCAAAAGCATAGACAATAGCTAAAAGCTCTTTTTCGGTTGTCGTATAATGCAATTGAGCCCCCGTCATTGTCTTGCTAGCGTAATGGATCGGTTGGAAGTGATTGTTCACTCTTTGGCCCAGAACCGCTCCAATAGCAAAGTCACTAGCATCGCACATCAACTCGAAAGGCAACTCCCAATTAGGGGTAACCAAGACGGGTGCCTTAGTTAGCTTATCCTTAAGCAAGTTGAAGGCTTCAATACACTCGTTAGAAAAGATAAAAGGAGTGTCTTTTTCCAAGAGGTGGGTCATCGGGCGAGCGATTTGAGAAAAATCTTTGATGAATCGACGGTAGAAGCCCACATGACCAAGGAAACTTCTCACACCCTTCACGGTTGAAGGTGGAGGCAATTTAGCGATAACATCGACTTTAGCACGGTCTACTTCAAGACCGGCTTTGGAGATCTTGTGTCCTAGCATGATGCCCTCTTTTACCATGAAATGGCATTTTTCCCAATTAAGAACAAGGCGAGTGTCTTCACACCGCTTAAGCATTCGTTCTAAATTGGCAAGGCAAGCAGAGAATGAATCGCCATAAACCGAGAAATCATCCATGAATACTTCCATAGTTTCTTCAACCATGTCATGGAAGATAGCCATCATACATCTTTGGAACGTCCCAGGAGCATTGCATAAACCAAAAGGCATGCGTTTGTAAGCAAATGTTCCGTAGGGACAAGTGAATGTGGTCTTTTCTTGGTCCTTGGGATCGATGGGAATTTGAAAATACCCAGAGAAACCGTCTAAAAAGTAGTAATAGTCATTACCCGCTAGACGCTCGAGCATTTGATCCATGAAGGGAAGAGGAAAGTGATCTTTTCTCGTGGCATCATTGAGCTTGCGATAATCAATACAAACTCTCCACCCAGTAACGAGACGAGTGGGAATCAACTCGTTGTGTTCATTAGAAACAACGGTTATTCCGCCCTTCTTGGGCACACAATGAACGGGACTTACCCACGGCGAATACGAAATAGGGTAGATCAAGCTGGCATCTAGAAGTTTGATAACCTCTTGTTTGATGACGTCATTAATGCGAGGATTAACCCTTCTTTGGCTCTGGATTGCGGGTTTAAAGTCATCTTCCATGAGAATCTTGTGAGTACAAAAGTTTGGATCAATTCCGCGGATATCGGAAATTTTCCAAGCAATTGCCTTCTTATGATCTTTAAGCACGGCGATGAGGCGAGATTTTTCGTCTTCTTTCAAGTCCTTCGCGATAATGACGGGTGACTTCTTCTCTTCTTCAAGGAACACGTACTCGAGATGGGGCGGCAACTCCTTAAGTTCTATATCTGGAGGATTTTCGATGGAAGGCGTTTTCAAAGTCAGAGCATCGATAGCAATAACCGTGGGAGATGGTGGAGAAAGATTGTCTTCTTTGAGAAGGTTTTCAATGAGGCGGAGATCTTCATCCCAATCGGTGGTAGAAGCGTCATTAGCTAAGTTCACATCTCCCATGGTGGCTTCCAAATCTTTCCAAAGGAAATCACTTTCTCCAAATAGAGATAGTGATGAATCGATAGAGGAAACGGTCTCAACATTGGGAAGAGAGGTAGGAATACTTTTGCAAGCATCTTTGAAGTGTTCTTCACAAGCCTCATCAAGAACGTCAATACAATTAACATTCTCGTTAGAATAAGGCTGTTTAGACAACTTTCCCATGTTGAAAACGATTTTATCGTCACCCACTCTCATGATAAGCTCACCAGCTTCAACATCGATGAGAGTGCGACCGGTCCTCAGGAATGGACGACCAACAATTAATGGCACACGAGGGTCCATCTCGTAGTCGACGACGACGAAATCGGTAGGAAAAGTGAATTTGTCGACTCCTACAAAGACGTCTTCGGCTATCCCCACTGGATAAGCAACCGTACGGTTGGCTAATTCCAAAGTCATTTTGGTGGGGACTAGCTCAGGGAGAGATAATTGCTTCCAAACGCTTAGAGGCATTAGATTAATACTGGCACCTAGATCGGCTAGGGCCATGCAATTTTCTACTCCCGGGAAGTTACAAGGGATTAAGAAATGACCCGGATCACCAAGCTTGGTTGGAAATTTCCTTAAGAGCACTGCAGAGCAATTCTTATTAAGTTGGGTGTTAGCAATATCAAGAAGCTTCTCCTTGTCGCTAAGAAGATCTTTGAACATTTTTGCGTACTTAGGCATGTGAGCGAGAGCCTCAGCGAAGGAGATGTTAAAATTCAATTGTTTAAACATTTTAAGAAAGTTCGAAACCTGAATATCATCCTTGCTTTTGAGCTTCTCTTTCCTCAACCTTGAGGGATAAGGTATATCGGAAGAAGAGGAAGGCTTTGGGATCGAAGGATCACTCACATCCTTGGGTGGAGGAGGGGTAGAAGTAAGAGGCGGAGAAATTGGGGAAGTAGAAGGAGGAGGAATAGGAGCAGGGGACTCGTTCTCCTTAGTCACAATCACCGGTGGAGGTATAGGAAACTCGGGTTCCTTGGTACCTTTGCCACTGCGAGTGGTGATTGCTTTCATCTCCCCTCTTGGATTTGCAACGGTTTTACTCGGAAGAGTACCCGAAGAAGAGGGTTGATTACCTTGGAAGAAACTAGCCATCATGTTCTTTAAGTCATTCGTTTGACTATCCAAAGTGTTTCTCATATCAGCTCTCAGATCGTTCCCTTGTTTCACCAGGTCTGCTTTCAAGTTGCACACTTAATGTTGGAGATTGTCCACGATCACATCATTAGTCCTCATGTAGGTTCCAATATCTTGGTGTAATGCGGTGGGTTGGTTGGGAGGAGCATTGTATGCGGGTGGTTGATAAGCAGGTTGCTGGTAAACTTGGTTGTTTCTTTGAGGTGGATGTGGTTGTTTGTGAGGTAGTATGTATGGTCCACGAGATTGCTGTTGTTGTTGAGGAGGGCGGTTGAGGTTTTGTTGTTGGTTTGGGTTGCTAGGAGTAAAACCGGGTGGTGAAAGATAGTTGTTGGAACGGTAGCTAAGCAAGTTGCGGTCACCTTGAGGACGAGCTTGATAAGCGGGTTGAGGATAGGTACCGTATGCTGCATTCACATTCTCAGAAGGGTAGTCTTGCGTGGCAGTACAAGTGGTGTAAGAGTGAGGACCCTCGCATATCTCACATGGTTGGCTAACAGCATTAACATGAGCGTCGTGAGCGTTTTTAGCGTTGATGCTGTTGGTGTTGCTGGCGGTTTGGGTAGCAAGCGACTCAAGAAGCGCAGTGATTTTGTCAAGTCGCTTATCGCTGTCACTAGTACTAGCACTAGCGACATTGGTCCGAACACTCTTGGTTTGCACACGAGACTTATTCTCAATGATATCCCAAGCGGCATTAGAAGTCTTAGCCAAAATATTACCCCCCGAGGCACTGTTTAGTGAATCTTGGTCATTCATGCTTAACCCATTATAAAAAGTGTTAATTTGATGCACTTTGGTAAAACCATGTTGTGGGCATTTTCTTAAAAGATCTTTGAAACGATCCCAAGATTCACTAAAAGACTCATCGTACTTTTGTTCAAAATTAATGATTTCATTCCGCAAAGCGGTAGTACGAGAGGGTGGGAAAAAGTAGTTGATAAACTTGGTCTCCAAATCCGTCCACGTAAGAATACTCTGTGGTGGTTCCTTAGCAAGCCAATGTCGGGCTTGTCCCTCTAAAGAAAAGGGAAAAAGTTGTAAACGGATTACCTCTTGTGGAACACCATTGAATTTAACCGTATTCGTGAGTTGCAGGAATCTTTTGATGTGGTCATGTAGATCATCAATGGTACGCCCCAAGAATGGTTGAGCAGAGACCATCTGGATAAAACCGGATTTGAGCTCAAAGTTGTTGGATGCAATCGCGGGTATAACAATTGGATCATCGTTACCATCTACATGTGCTTGCAGAAGTTCAATCATCGGGCGATTATCCGGTAGAGGCTCATTGTTGTTGTTATTATTGTTGTTGAAAGGTGGATTGTTATTGTTATTATTATTGTTTTGAGGTGGGTTATTGTTGTTGTTTTGTACACCGGCCATGTCTAAGTCTTCGAGAGGCTCGGGTCTTGATAAGACGTTGATCGTGTACGCATGCACCTGCAAAAGAACTAACAAGGCAAAAACAAAGCAAAAATATTTTTGGTTTTTATGCTTTTTTAATTTTTTAGGATTTTTGAAAATTTTATATTTTTTTGGGTTTTTTAAAATTTTATATTTTTTAGGGTTTTTGAAAATTTTTATGAAAAAGTAACGTTCACGGTGAACGGATCCCAAAATCCAAGTTCTCACAAAAAACTGTTGATCTTAACGAGAAGAGCCGGCAGCGGCGCCATTTGATATTATGCTTTTGCTATGGGTTCAAGATTATGTCTCGGTATCTCCTCGAATTGATCACGGCTCTAAGTGGAATGATTTGTTCTTGGTTAATAAAAAGGTTTTGGGTTGTTTATCTATTTTAAACTAATAACAAGTAAGTGAGTG
The DNA here is from genome assembly GCA_025667525.1 of Glebionis coronaria. Taxonomy (NCBI): domain Eukaryota; kingdom Viridiplantae; phylum Streptophyta; class Magnoliopsida; order Asterales; family Asteraceae; genus Glebionis; species Glebionis coronaria. The sequence goes on along the minus strand of JANFOE010001337.1, from coordinate 302,826 downwards.
TCGAAGAGTAAAATTAAAGCTTTAAAAGATTTAAACTAAATTGACAAGTTAAAACTAAATGCTTGAAAACTTAAATTAAGGCTTAGAAAAATGCTTGAACACTTAATAAAACTAACACTTGGAAACTTTGTAAAAACAAGAAATTTAAACAAGCGGAAAATCAAATCGGAATATTAGACAAATATAACCAATCGGAATGTTCAAAGAAAATCCAAATCGGAATGTGGCAAAATAAGTCCAGATCGGAATATATTCTGATCTGGAGATCGGAATGTTGGAAATGAGTTGATCGGAATACTACAAAACTCCACCAGTCGGAATATAAACAAAGGCCACCAATCGGAATATGATTAAGTTACCCAGATCGGAATAACTCAAAACTAGTACAATCGGAATATCTAAAAACATGCAAATCGGAATGCTGGAACTAAAGGTACAGATCAGAATATTCAAAAGGGACAAATCGGAATCTTCAAAACCCTTTTCCAATCAATACGATCGGAATAAGGGTGCTGCTGTCGGAATACACAAATCGGAAAGGGGTTTATAACCCTGATATGAGCTTAAACTCATATCCTTTTATCAACAAATAACCCTAAAACATGAAGCAAAATACCCATTTATATTGTAAAAAGCAGTGTTATGTGGTATGTTTGTGTTTGTGTGATCTTATGCAGGTAAAAGGATACAATTTCAAGCAAACAAGGAAAAACCAAGCTCAAAAGGATGAAAAAGACAAGGAAGGATCACAAGTGACAAGTTTTCAAAGCTCAAGGACCTATCTTGACAAGTCTTGAAAGTTGAGGGACTTAAAGTGCAAATACTGCAAAGTCAAGATCCAAGTCAAACCTGGTCAAACTACAAAGTCAATCAAGTCAAAGGGTCATTTTGTTGAAGAATCAAAGTTGAAGGGCCAAAATTGTCAAAGGAATGAAGTTTTTAGCCTTTACTAGCAATCTGCCAAGTACAAGGACCTAATTTGCCAAGATGAGAAAGTTATTCATGTTTAATCCATGTGCTAAGGCTTTTAACCAATCAGAAACAAGGAAAGACATCACACGGATCAAACAATTAATTCCCACTACAGCCGTCACATTTAATAACCCAATCACAACAGTGCAATCCGTGTGATACTTTTTCTACCAATCAAAAGCTGCCACGTGTCCTTCTCCTTCACAAGAAATATTTTCCAGATCGCGTTTTTGATAGAATGCATTTCAGAAGAAGATCAAAACATCAAAGTTACTCGTTTTGAAGAGACGAATCTAATGGTGTTAACCAATTAACATATAATTCATTGGATCAAAAACCCCCAAATGAGTTCATCACCTTCAAAACGGATTTGCAGAATTCCTCCACGTGTCAAGACATGATTGGCCTGAACACGTCACATCTCCAACAAACTCTCAAGTCTAGCCTATAAATACACAACTTGTTCTTCATTTTCAGAGTAGTTAATTTTTGCAAAACACCTAGTTCTCTCAATTTCACTTTTCTTCTTTTCCCTCCTTTTCACCTAACAACTCAAGAGTCTGACACACTCTTGAGTTTGTTAGTTAGTTAGAACCTTGTAACTACCATTTGTAACTGATTTCATCAATAAAATTTCAAATTCCAGTTTTCCCGCCAAATCCTGTTCTTAAATTCCTGCTACTTTACTGCCATTGTGTGATTCATTTGTTGCTGATAGAAGTTTGTTATGATCATACATTGATCATAACTGACTTTGTTGAAGATTTGTTGCTGATTGATCATAATTCCAGTTCATACCTAGTTTCTTGAAGTTTTCATGGCAGAATGATGAGTTTTAGCTGTTTTGGTGATTGATTTGAGTTGATAGCTAGTGATAGGTGGTGGTATCACTAGGGCAAGAGAGCTCAGCGCTCCTCTTCTACCCAAAGGATAATTACAAAAGGTTTCTGAGTTTCTGATTTAAGTTCCTCTAAACAGTACTTGCATGCTCAATTTCTTAGTGTATACTTGATGGCTGCCTGATTCTATTTGATTAGTAGTTGTTGATTTAGTGATCCTAGTGTTTTGTAGCTTGTTCTTGTGCTTTTGAGTTCAGTCTTGTAGTTTTAAGCTCATTTTCAGTAAATTTTAAGTCCTATAGCTTAATTGAGTTTTAGTTGGTAAACTTGCTTGATTTCAGTTTCATTAGCCTTCATTTGGATCACATAAACTAGTTTGCTATTGCTCTTTACTTAGTCTTAATCAGAACTCAATAATCCTTTGTAAAAGTTTGTTTAAAAATCAGATAAGGTGTGTTTGGGAGTAGTTGTTAATCAGTTTTCAAGACTTGTTAATTGGATTTTAAGTGATCATTTGTAGTCCTTAGAAGTTAACAAGTAGTCCTGAGTCTTTTGTAAGTCAGAATAATAGTCAAAAAGGCAATTGGTTGATAAAAAGTTTGGGTCATACTTGAATTCAGTTTTCATTACAAAACTTGCCAAATTCAATTGATCATTTCTCCTTCATTACTTGTTCAAAATTGCTCAAACCAGTTTCTAGTTATAGCTTATAACATAAACTTTCAGTATCTAGAAGGAAATCCTACAGTTTTAAGAAATAAGCTAGAAAACAGCTTATTAGTTAAGGCCTGAGCATTCTTCATTCTCTGATATGAATTGCTTACTGTTTTGCTAGATCTAGTAATCCACTTCATAAAAGTCCTTATTTTCTTTCACATATCAGTTTAGAAAGGGTTGAATATCAAGTTTTGAGATTTTGAGCTTTTTCAAAAATCTGGTCAACGTTTGGTCAACATAAGCTCATTTGAGCTTATTTTCGGATTTCTAGCTTATTAGTGGATGAAATTTGTTCTAGTTTGATTTCCCCTGCTTTAAATCAAGTGCTTATTCATTTTCTTTACAAAAATCAAGTTGTGGATGTTTGGATTAAGCTGTAGCTTATTTTGAGCTTATTGATAAGCACTCTTTTGCTTATCTTGAACTTTTAGCTTATTTCCTTGAACACACGTAGTTGTAATTGGATTTAAGAAGTTTTGCAAGTGATTTCAGCTTATTTGGTTGAGAAATAAGCTCAAACGAGCTTATTCTTTCTTTGAGCCCGTTTTTACTTAAAAAGTTTGGATATTTGCACTTTAGTCCCTAGGAGTTTAATTAGTGTTTAAACCTAGCTAATCTTTCTAAATTTGTGGAATTTGCAAAACTTGGTCCCTGGATTTGTTAGTTTGTTAAATTTCAGTTTATAAGTTTGTTAGTTTGTTTAAATTTAGTTAGTTTGTTAAAGTTTTTACAAGTTTAGTCCTTTTAGTTAACTGCTTTACATTTTTAGTCCTTATAACTTTTAGAATTTACATTTCAAGCATTTACATTTCATAGAAATTACATTTTTAGTCCTTATACTTTTATATTTTGCATTTTAATATTTTACTTGAATAAAATTTGGAATTTGCAATTTGTTTTACGTATAAGTAGGTTTATATTTTTCATTTTTACTTAGTGTTGTTTGAATTAGCAATAGATTACCAAGCAAGCTTGAACAACCAAAAACAATTATAAATTTGATATTGATTGGACTTTCTATTAGTTAAGAACTGAGAAAACGAACTTGCATTATACACATTTCAAATGGCGCCGCTGCCGGTTCTTTGACTACACGAGAGACTATCGATTGACGGTTTTCATTGGCTTTTGGGATCCGTTCACTTTGTGAACGTTATTTTTACGTATCATAAATCAAAAACAAATAAAAAATCAAAAATATAAAAATATATAAAAACTAAAAAATTAACAAAACAATTCTTTTCCTAAAGAATTGACCAAAAAAATTAAAAAATCCAAAAAGCAATCTTTTTCCTAAGAGATTGCACCCAAAAATATATATTATTGGACTCTTTCGGTTTTTATGTACATATAGTATTTTCCAATAATAACTCATAAATACAAAAATATTTTCCATATATTATTATAAGTAAATACGTATACGTATAAGAACAATCAATTTACATATCTTCCATAAGTATTGCCGAGGCAATACACCGTGTTGAGGGGCGTTCCGGTCCTTGACACGCGTATCGATCAAACAAAATAAAGCAAGAATAGATAAATACTCTCAATAAGCAATAATTCGAAGAATACGAACATTTAAGTGAATAGAAAGGCGATGAGCTATAAAATGCCATCTAAGGGTCCATAGGTACTTAAGTGCTTCGCGCCACCTAACCCCCCGTTCACTTGGGAGTATTCTAAGAAGGAAAGCTTCATTGAGGGTCTTGCACCCAAAGTAGTATTACATATATTGTTACTTTCTTGTGGATATTTAATATCGAAACTCGAAGAGGATAATCTTATTCTTTTCAAAGTCACACGAGAGCTTCTCTCTCATTCCTCGTATTGAGTTGCATGCTCACTCGCGGGCGTGCACAAATACCGATTGGTGTACAACCTCTTCCTCCGAAAAGGAAGAAGAAGAGTAAGAGTAAGACCACCACCGTCCACCAAGCCGATCACGAGAATCGTGCTTTGTCACCACCACAAGGAGCCATGGCTGTTGATAACCGTACTTTGTTTGAACGTATGCAAACCAACATTCATGGATTTGTTAGTGCCATTAAGATTCCCGACTATCCCGCTAACACATTTGAGCTACATACATCTATGATCAATATGGTTGCTGCATCACCTTTCTATGGAAAACAAAATGAGGATCCCCATGCTCATCTTAAGAGATTCCTTTCACTTTGCAATACCATTAAGCATAATGGGGTTCCACCGGATGTCATTAGATTGTTGTTAGTGTCATTTTCACTAGATGGGAGTGCTAAGCATTGGTTAGAAACCCAACCACCCGATAGTATCACCACTTGGGAAGAGTTTACCACTAAGTTTTTGAACAAATTCTTTCCTCCACAAAAGACTATGGCTTTGAGGAATTTGATTATGGGCTTTACACAAAAACCTAGTCAATCCTTTGGTGATGCTTGGGAAGAGTATAGTGAGTTGTTGAGGCGATGCCCTAATCATGGAATGGATGATCTAAGCCAAATCAATACTTTCTACAATGGCCTCAAACCTCACCACCAAGATTCACTAAATGCTTCCGCGGGAGGGAGTATTCATTTCAAGACATACCAAGAGGCTTTGACCATTATTGAGACTAAGGCAATGGTTCAAACAAACGATCCATTTGAAGAAAGAGTTCATGTTATCCAAAACACTTCTCAAACACCTTGTGATAACCAATTCCTTAAATACCACCAAGAGATTCTTCAACAAGTCAAACAAGGACAACGAGAAATGACTCAAGAGTTAGTTCAAGCCTTGAAGAGCTTGACATTGAACAATTCCTCAAACAATGTGAATGCCATCACCATTTCTTGTGTTACTTGTGGAGGTCCTCACTCTTATGAACAATGTGACAAGGTGCAAGGTTATCAAGGGGAATGCTATGCTTACCAAGAGGAACACCGTGAACACTTCAAGCCTAACATCAATCCAAATAATCTTTCTTACAAATCCCAAAATTACCTTACTCCACCCGGCTTTCCACCCCAACCACCCACCCAAATTCCACAAAATCCTCCTCAAATTCTAGCAAGGAATCAAGGGCAAAGACAACCATACCAAGGAAATAACTACAAGGCACCAAATCACTTTCAACCTCAAACAAGTACCTTTTATCCACCAAATCAAGGATTTAACTCTCAACCTTTACCTTTCCAACCTCAAGGTTTTCAAGGTTATGTGCCACAAGAGTTAAACACAATGGATCTTTTGCAAAAGATGAATCAAGAGAATGAAAAGAAATTCCAAGCTATGGACAAGAAAATGAATGACCAATTCAATAAGCTTTTCATGGCATTAAATCAAAGACCACAAGGAGCTTTACCTTCCAACACACAAACAAATCCTAGGGCCAATGTCAATGCTATTACAACAAGGAGTGGTACAACAACAAAGGGTCCTTCACCTCCTAAACCTACTATTGTTCAACCCACTTGTGCTCCTACTTGTGATAAGCCTTTTACTTCTACTCCACCTCCTCAAAGTGCTCCTATTCATTCAAACATACCTCCTCAACCACCTCATACTTCTCCTTTACCTTCCACACTTCCCAATGAAGAGGCTAACAAAGACAAATCTTCCACTACAACACCTATTCCACCTACACCCAAAACCACTCTTCCATACCCTTCAAGGTTGAAAAAGGACAAGTTAAAGAACAAAGATGACATACAAGTGTCCAATTTCTTAAGGATGTTCAAGCAACTCAATATCAACATATCCTTTGCGGAAGCTCTTGCTTATATGCCAAAGTTTGCTAAGATGTTCAAGGATTTGCTCTCAAACAAAGAAAAATTGGTTGACTTGCCCAACACATCACTTAATGAAAATTGTTCCGCGGTGTTACTTAAAACCTTACCAACAAAACTTGGAGATCCGGGGCGCTTCTTGATACCTTGTAATTTTCCCGGTGTTGAAAATTGCATGGCTTTGGCGGATTTAGGGGCAAGCATAAATCTCATGCCTTTATCGGTTTGGAAACAACTCTCTCTTCCCGAGCTCACCCCCACTAGGATGACTCTTGAACTAGCCAACCGAACCATAGCTCACCCCGTAGGTATAGCGGAAGATGTGTTTGTAGGTGTGGATAAGTTTACCTTTCCGGCCGACTTTGTAGTGGTCGATTATGACATGGATCCTAGAGTGCCTTTGATTGTTGGTAGACCGTTTTTGAGAACGGGTCGTACCTTGATAGATGTGGCGGAAGGAGAATTAATTATGAGAGTAGAGGATGAGAAAGTGGTGTTTAAGTTAGGGAAAGTTTGTGATAGAAAAGAGGTTAAGGAGTCTAGACCTTGTGAGACGATTAACATTGTGGATGTGCTAGATGAAGTGTGTAATGAACACTTTCATGATGCTTGTAAGAATGCTAGTGATGAGATTCCACATATTGAAACCGTGGCCTCAATTGCTCCCTCTTTAACACCTTTTGGAGAGAGTGATTTCCTCTTGGAGGAATTTGAGTCCAACTTTCTTGGTGATGATGATTCTCCCATTAATTGGGAAGAAGATATTCTTACAATCCAAAAGTTGCTCAATGAGGACCCTATTCCTTCACCTATTCCACAAGAGATTACCATTGAGGAACCTTCCATAGTGAAACCTTCCATAGAGAGTCCACCTCCCATTGAACTTAAGGAACTTCCATCCCACTTAGAATATGCTTTCTTAGAAGGAAAAGACCAATTACCGGTGATTATTGCTAAGGAATTGAAAGAGGATGAGAAGGAGCAACTCATTGAAGTCCTTAAGAAACATAAGAAAGCTTTAGCATGGAAAATATCCGACATAAGGGGAATTGATCCACATTTTTGTACTCACAAAATCCTTATGGAGGATGATTATAAACCCGCCATTCAAAACCAAAGGAGAGTTAACCCAAAAATTCATGAGGTTATTAAGAAGGAAGTGATTAAACTCTTAGATGCGGGTATGATTTACCCCATTTCCGACTCTCCATGGGTTAGCCCGGTTCATTTTCCAAAGAAGGGTGGAATCACCGTGGTGCCTAATGCGAACAATGAGCTTATTCCCACGAGACTTGTAACCGGTTGGAGAGTTTGCATTGATTATAGAAAACTCAATGAGGCAACTAGGAAAGACCATTTTCCGCTTCCCTTTATGGATCAAATGCTTGAACGCTTAGCGGGAAATGAGTACTATTGTTTTCTTGATGGCTTTTCGGGTTATTTCCAAATCCCAATTGACCCTAAGGATCAAGAAAAGACCACATTCACTTGTCCATACGGTACATTTGCTTACAAGAGGATGCCTTTTGGCCTATGTAATGCACCGGGGACGTTTCAAAGGTGCATGATGGCAATTTTCCATGATATGATAGAGCAAACCATGGAGGTTTTTATGGATGACTTTTCCGTATTTGGGAACTCCTTTAGCTCGTGTCTCACCAATCTTGAGAGAATGCTTAAGCGTTGTGAGGAAACACGTTTGGTGCTTAATTGGGAGAAATGTCATTTTATGGTGAAAGAGGGAATTGTTTTAGGACACAAGATATCCAATAAGGGATTAGAAGTTGATCGTGCCAAAATTGATGTGATTGCTAAGCTTCCCCCACCCACCTCGGTTAAAGGTGTGAGGAGTTTCTTAGGTCATGCGGGTTTTTATAGGCGCTTTATACAAGATTTCTCTAAGATAGCTAGACCGATGACTCATCTCTTGGAGAAAGAGGCTCCTTTCATTTTTGACCAAGCTTGTTTAGAATCTTTTGAGACACTTAAGGAAAAATTGACAAAGGCTCCCGTTTTGGTTTCTCCAAATTGGGAATTACCTTTTGAGCTTATGTGTGACGCTAGTGATTATGCGGTGGGGGCCGTCTTAGGGCAAAGAGTTAATAAGCATTTCCAACCTATACACTATGCGAGTAAAACCATGACCGGTGCACAACTTCATTACACTACCACGGAAAAAGAGTTGCTTGCTATAGTATATGCTTTTGAGAAGTTTAGACCATACCTTGTGCTTTCTAAGACCATAGTGTATACGGATCATTCCGCTCTCAAGTATCTTATGACAAAACAAGATGCTAAGCCTAGGCTTTTGAGATGGGTTTTGTTGCTTCAAGAGTTTAAGATTGAGATTCGTGATAAAAAAGGGGCCGAGAATTTAGCGGCGGATCATTTGAGTAGACTTGAGCATCCTTTTCAAGGAGATTTTCCACATCAAGAAATCAATGAATCCTTTCCATTAGAGGAGCTCATGTCTATCTCTTCCCAAGAGGATGCCACACCTTGGTTTGCGGATATTGCAAACTATCTTGTGGGCAATGTGCTTATTGAGGGTCTTACTTACCAACAAAAGAAAAAGTTTCTTAAGGAAGTTAAGTATTACTTTTGGGATGATCCATATCTTTTTAGGCAATGTGCGGACCAAATCATTAGACGGTGTGTAGATGGGCCCGAGGCATTTAAAATCTTAGAGGCATGTCATAAAGGACCTACGGGTGGACATTTTGGGCCTAACTACACCGCCAAGAAAGTCTTCGATTCGGGTTACTATTGGCCTTCCATTTACAAGGATGCCCAAGAGATGGTGAAATTTTGTGATGTTTGTCAAAGACAAGGAAAAATTACACAACGTGATGAGATGCCACAAAATTTTATCCAAGAGTGTGAGATATTTGATGTATGGGGCATAGATTTCATGGGACCTTTTCCATCCTCTAAGGGAAACAAGTATATACTTGTGGCGGTGGATTATGTGTCCAAGTGGGTGGAGGCTAAAGCCTTACCTACTAATGATGCTCGAGTGGTTGTAAAGTTCTTGAAACAATTGTTTGCTAGATTTGGTGTACCTCGGGCCATCATAAGTGATCGCGGTACTCACTTTTGTAATGACCAATTCACGAGAGTTATGAAGAAATATGGAGTGAATCATAGACTTTCTACCGCGTATCACCCTCAAACAAATGGTCAAACCGAGGTCACAAATCATGGTTTAAAGAGAATTTTAGAGAGAACGGTGGGAGAGCATAGAGCTTCTTGGTCGGATAAGCTTGATGATGCTTTGTGGGCGTTTAGGACGGCTTTTAAGACACCAATTGGTTGTACTCCTTATAGGCTTGTCTATGGAAAAGCGTGCCACCTCCCATTTGAGTTAGAACATAAGGCATCTTGGGCTCTCAAGTGGGCTAACTTTGATTTAAACCAAGCCGGTTCACATAGGAAAGATCAAATCAATGAGATGGATGAGTTGAGAGCCAATGCCTATGAGAATTCTTTGCTATACAAGGAAAAGACTAAGAAATTGCATGATGCTAAGATTAAGAATCGTGAGTTCAAAGTTGGAGAGCCGGTTCTCCTCTTTAACTCAAAATTGAAGCTTTTTGCGGGCAAGCTTAAGTCGAGATGGTCCGGTCCATTCACTATTGCTCAAGTGTTTCCATATGGAACTCTTGAGTTGTCCCAACCCGATGGTCCAAATTTTAAAGTGAATGGTCACCGTGTTAAGCACTACTTTGGGGAGGACATTTCAGTTGAAATGGTCCAAGAGGTCCCCATTTTCCCCATGAATTAATTCATTGAGGGACGAGTCGAGCTAGAGACTCATTAACTCAAGCATCGTATAACTAGGTTAGAGTGTTGTAGGTTAGAAATAAAGGCATAGATTTGGAGATAAGTGTAGGGGAGACCTTCTTTTGTCTTCATGCTTGTTTGTAGGGTTGCTCACTCATCTCATGCTTTGGAGCTTATGGAGGAGGCCCTTGTATCCGGTTCACTTCGTTACTTTAGTGATTTTTCATTGACACGTTGTGCTTAAACTTGATTTCACTAATAGTAGTCCTTTCCTTAACTTGGGTTAAGCAAAGTCTATTCATTGTCATAAGTGTAGGGGAAGTTTTTATACTTCCATGCTCTTAAACATTGAGGACAATGTTTAGCTTAAGTGTAGGGGGGTCTTCTATCGAAGTGACCTTACCTAGAACTTGTCATTGTCTTGCATGATAACATGGAAAATTGGATTTTCAACATTTTTCGAATTTTTGATCTACTTTGGCCACCAAAAATATGCATTCATAATTTTTGCATCAATCATTTTTCATTTGCATATCACATTTGCATTGTATATATCTTTTCTTTTGTTTTTCATCAAAAATATATAAAAAGAGAAAAAATAAAATAAAACATGGTTTTAACAAGTTTAGACTTCCTTGACATATTAGGCCCGCCATGGATATTTTGACTCAACCCGAGTTTGCTTATTTTAGCACTCTCTAGCTAGTATCCTTAACCATGTAGTCCTTCATTGGTCTATTAGGCTAAGCTTCCACCAATTTCATTCTTTGAAATTTTAAATTTGTGGAGAATGGGAAATGATAGAGTTGAAGCAAGTGTAAAAGGGCTAGATAGACTTCATGGCAATTACTTGTGGCTAAACTCTTCTCTTCTTTACCTCTATTTTCTTCGCTTGTATATAATTGTTAATAAATAATCAAGTACGGTTTTAATTGGTTCGTAATCTCTTATGCATTTTTGGCTAATCATTCATGGTTGATATGAGTACGTCTTAAGATTCTAAGTTAGCACGTTTTATGTGTACTAGACTTGTGTCATGCTCCATATTTAGCGGGTGTTTTTCCTTTTCTTCTTTTCAAATTTCTTTGTGAGGAATAAAGAAAAATAAGAGCGGCTTATGAAAAAAAATGAGTGGCTAGAAAAAAAAAAAAAAAAAAAAAAAAAAAAAAAAAAAGAGAAAAAAAAAATAATGCAAGACTCCCAAGAGGGGCAGTGTGGTGTTAATTATAGTGACTATTGAGTTCCAATATTACCTTGACGGGTTGCGGGGATTCAATAGATTGCTCCAATCCAATATTACCTTGACGGGTTGCGGGGTTGAAGATCCAAAATCTCAAAAAGATGCGGATATAAATTATTGCGTGAGTTTTATTTTTCTTTCCTTAGCGAGTGTGTAGTTACTTATGAAAGCATGGCATGAGTATTTTACACATAAGGCGAATGACTTATTACTCTTAATACGGACTTGTATTAATTGTGAGCGGTTTTTCAAGTAATGGATGAGAAGATTACTTAGGAATAAAACCGTCCTTCCTTATTTTTGGATTTTACACTTCTTATATTTCACGCTTGAATAATGACAAATTTGCTCACAAGCAATTTGCTCAAATAATAACCGGTTCCACATTTAATTGTCATGAATAAGTTGATGCACTTTTTACTTGTGAATGCAATGATTCCATTTACTAGCTTGGTATGGGGAAAGTGAAACTTGAGGGTGATAAGTGTCCATGGTACCCAAGCCCTAATCCAAGTCATCGAATTCTTTATGAGTTATTTCCATCAAAACCTTTTCAAGAAAAACCAAAAAGATATAGATAGAATTGTATTTTGATTCATTGCATTGTTAAAAGTCAAAATCATGCATCATCTAGTTTAGAGTAGTGTAGATGCATCCCATATGGCCAAGGTGGATTAATTATGAGGGAAATGTAAATTTTTAAGCCTTGAAATATAATATTGCATGAGGACATGGCAATGCTCAAGTGTAGGGGAATTTGATATGAGCTTAAACTCATATCCTTTTATCAACAAATAACCCTAAAACATGAAGCAAAATACCCATTTATATTGTAAAAAGCAGTGTTATGTGGTATGTTTGTGTTTGTGTGATCTTATGCAGGTAAAAGGATACAATTTCAAGCAAACAAGGAAAAACCAAGCTCAAAAGGATGAAAAAGACAAGGAAGGATCACAAGTGACAAGTTTTCAAAGCTCAAGGACCTATCTTGACAAGTCTTGAAAGTTGAGGGACTTAAAGTGCAAATACTGCAAAGTCAAGATCCAAGTCAAACCTGGTCAAACTACAAAGTCAATCAAGTCAAAGGGTCATTTTGTTGAAGAATCAAAGTTGAAGGGCCAAAATTGTCAAAGGAATGAAGTTTTTAGCCTTTACTAGCAATCTGCCAAGTACAAGGACCTAATTTGCCAAGATGAGAAAGTTATTCATGTTTAATCCATGTGCTAAGGCTTTTAACCAATCAGAAACAAGGAAAGACATCACACGGATCAAACAATTAATTCCCACTACAGCCGTCACATTTAATAACCCAATCACAACAGTGCAATCCGTGTGATACTTTTTCTACCAATCAAAAGCTGCCACGTGTCCTTCTCCTTCACAAGAAATATTTTCCAGATCGCGTTTTTGATAGAATGCATTTCAGAAGAAGATCAAAACATCAAAGTTACTCGTTTTGAAGAGACGAATCTAATGGTGTTAACCAATTAACATATAATTCATTGGATCAAAAACCCCCAAATGAGTTCATCACCTTCAAAACGGATTTGCAGAATTCCTCCACGTGTCAAGACATGATTGGCCTGAACACGTCACATCTCCAACAAACTCTCAAGTCTAGCCTATAAATACACAACTTGTTCTTCATTTTCAGAGTAGTTAATTTTTGCAAAACACCTAGTTCTCTCAATTTCACTTTTCTTCTTTTCCCTCCTTTTCACCTAACAACTCAAGAGTCTGACACACTCTTGAGTTTGTTAGTTAGTTAGAACCTTGTAACTACCATTTGTAACTGATTTCATCAATAAAATTTCAAATTCCAGTTTTCCCGCCAAATCCTGTTCTTAAATTCCTGCTACTTTACTGCCATTGTGTGATTCATTTGTTGCTGATAGAAGTTTGTTATGATCATACATTGATCATAACTGACTTTGTTGAAGATTTGTTGCTGATTGATCATAATTCCAGTTCATACCTAGTTTCTTGAAGTTTTCATGGCAGAATGATGAGTTTTAGCTGTTTTGGTGATTGATTTGAGTTGATAGCTAGTGATAGGTGGTGGTATCACTAGGGCAAGAGAGCTCAGCACTCCTCTTCTACCCAAAGGATAATTACAAAAGGTTTCTGAGTTTCTGATTTAAGTTCCTCTAAACAGTACTTGCATGCTCAATTTCTTAGTGTATACTTGATGGCTGCCTGATTCTATTTGATTAGTAGTTGTTGATTTAGTGATCCTAGTGTTTTGTAGCTTGTTCTTGTGCTTTTGAGTTCAGTCTTGTAGTTTTAAGCTCATTTTCAGTAAATTTTAAGTCCTATAGCTTAATTGAGTTTTAGTTGGTAAACTTGCTTGATTTCAGTTTCATTAGCCTTCATTTGGATCACATAAACTAGTTTGCTATTGCTCTTTACTTAGTCTTAATCAGAACTCAATAATCCTTTGTAAAAGTTTGTTTAAAAATCAGATAAGGTGTGTTTGGGAGTAGTTGTTAATCAGTTTTCAAGACTTGTTAATTGGATTTTAAGTGATCATTTGTAGTCCTTAGAAGTTAACAAGTAGTCCTGAGTCTTTTGTAAGTCAGAATAATAGTCAAAAAGGCAATTGGTTGATAAAAAGTTTGGGTCATACTTGAATTCAGTTTTCATTACAAAACTTGCCAAATTCAATTGATCATTTCTCCTTCATTACTTGTTCAAAATTGCTCAAACCAGTTTCTAGTTATAGCTTATAACATAAACTTTCAGTATCTAGAAGGAAATCCTACAGTTTTAAGAAATAAGCTAGAAAACAGCTTATTAGTTAAGGCCTGAGCATTCTTCATTCTCTGATATGAATTGCTTACTGTTTTGCTAGATCTAGTAATCCACTTCATAAAAGTCCTTATTTTCTTTCACATATCAGTTTAGAAAGGGTTGAATATCAAGTTTTGAGATTTTGAGCTTTTTCAAAAATCTGGTCAACGTTTGGTCAACATAAGCTCATTTGAGCTTATTTTCGGATTTCTAGCTTATTAGTGGATGAAATTTGTTCTAGTTTGATTTCCCCTGCTTTAAATCAAGTGCTTATTCATTTTCTTTACAAAAATCAAGTTGTGGATGTTTGGATTAAGCTGTAGCTTATTTTGAGCTTATTGATAAGCACTCTTTTGCTTATCTTGAACTTTTAGCTTATTTCCTTGAACACACGTAGTTGTAATTGGATTTAAGAAGTTTTGCAAGTGATTTCAGCTTATTTGGTTGAGAAATAAGCTCAAACGAGCTTATTCTTTCTTTGAGCCCGTTTTTACTTAAAAAGTTTGGATATTTGCACTTTAGTCCCTAGGAGTTTAATTAGTGTTTAAACCTAGCTAATCTTTCTAAATTTGTGGAATTTGCAAAACTTGGTCCCTGGATTTGTTAGTTTGTTAAATTTCAGTTTATAAGTTTGTTAGTTTGTTTAAATTTAGTTAGTTTGTTAAAGTTTTTACAAGTTTAGTCCTTTTAGTTAACTGCTTTACATTTTTAGTCCTTATAACTTTTAGAATTTACATTTCAAGCATTTACATTTCATAGAAATTACATTTTTAGTCCTTATACTTTTATATTTTGCATTTTAATATTTTACTTGAATAAAATTTGGAATTTGCAATTTGTTTTACGTATAAGTAGGTTTATATTTTTCATTTTTACTTAGTGTTGTTTGAATTAGCAATAGATTACCAAGCAAGCTTGAACAACCAAAAACAATTATAAATTTGATATTGATTGGACTTTCTATTAGTTAAGAACTGAGAAAACGAACTTGCATTATACACATTTCAAACCCTTTCCGATTACCACTTTGATCCGAAAAATAAGCAAGGTAAATAAGCTATTTCAATAAGCTAATACCCAAACAGCTCGAATCTATAATGAAACGGATTAAATAAGCTCAAATTACAACTTAACTAAAATTCAAATAAACAACTTTTAAATCGAATCAATAAAAAGATGAACTTTTTATAAAAACATTAAAAAGTAAATAAGCTAAACTTACAAATAAGCCAATAAGCACAAATATCTTAAAGCTTATTCGTGTAGAAACTTAAGGAAACATAAAAAGATTAACTTTTAAGCACGAAAACATAGATGAACAACACGGATCATAAGTAATTCGTACCAAAAGCTAACTAAAATCAAGAAAGGTAGAATGAGATTAAAGATTAAAAGCTTGAATTGAAACTTGATTAATGAAAAACAATACAAAAGTTTGATCTTGAAGAAAAGAAAGATGAAAACTAGTGAGAGAAAGTTTAGAACTTTCTCTCTCTAGAACTAGAGAGAATGAAAAAAAACTAAAAACTAACTAAAAACTAACTAACTCCAAATTTTGTGAAGTAAAGTCCTATTTATAGGCGTGTGATGGTGGGCTTGTGAATGGGCTTTGGTTTGGGCTTCTTTTCTTCTTTCTCTTATTAGTCTTCACGTTTCTTTAAATAAACGTTTCCGACTTTGGATTTTGAGAAGTGTCGGTGAATAATTCCAACTCGTCTTATAATCTTTTGTTTAATAGACTCGAGTTCTTCGACATATATGAATCTTCCATCTTTGGCTCTATTCTTCTTTAAATCTTCAAATAGGCACAATGACTTCAAATCTTTTGCATCTCTTGGACAATAGACTTCGTCTTAAGTCTTTTTCCTCGATAAAATCCGTGCAATCCCATGTTTTCTTCAATATTCTCCCGGTTGACTCTGAAAACACAATAAACACAAAAACCACGCATAATTCCAAACAAATGATATTAAATACGTGTTTTGTCTTGTTTTAGCCAGAAATAAGTGGTAAAAGGATGGGTGTTTTCACACCTATCATTCATCCATTTGAAGGACTCAAGAAGTTGCCTTGCTAAAGTTGAAGATTTGGTAACAAGGAACCAAGCCTTGTTCATCAAAATCCCATCTTTTCATCATCTTGGTGGTATAGAGATTATTTCTCCCTATCATCTTGTTATTTTGAATATGTAATCTTGTATTTTATTCATTTATGTATACGTATATGATGATGAATGATGATCAAAATATTATGTGGGGATTTGGTGTGGATAGATTTGGTTAAAAAGATTGAAAACTACAAGAAAAGATGTTAAAATCTTGCTTAAAATAGTAGGTTGTATAAAACAGTAAAGAACCTTATGATAAACTGATAAAATGGTATAGATAAATTGATATACAGTAAGTATTACATGTCATACAAATATGAGGTTTGCCATGCAATGGAATCATCAAAATAAGTGAGATGTGATCAAAACAAAATTAGTATACCAATCTGAATAGTCTGTTTTGTAGGGACTGTTAAGGATACTTAGACATGGATTGAGCAGTAGCTATAACTAACTTATTTGTAGCACATAATATGAAGTTTATGTCAAAATGAGCTTCTATCTCCTTATAGAACTCAAGATATGATAAAAATGGTGAAAGTGAAACTAAAAATCAGATTTTGTGAAATTAAAGTTTAATAGTATTATATAAGCACTCAAAATAATATAGTATAAAATGTGAAATTAAAACCCACTAACTTATATATTTCATTTATATAAATATGTATAAGGATAATTAAATGGACATTATATAAAAATGGTAGTTTGGTAAGTTTTATAAGTTATAAAAACTGTAAACATGATTTTTACGTCTTTTCGGCTAGTACCGTAAAATTAACGTTTTTCGTCAATTAAAACTTAGACGATCGGACCCGTCTAATGTAAACTTTTTAAAAGACATATACTGATATATAAGTACTTAATACAAGTAAAAACCGATAAAACCCGAACTATATAACATACGGACATTAACGGGCTAAGTTAGCATTATTGGACTAATAATCCAACTAAATGGGCTAAACACTTATAGATTTACTTATTGGGCTTAACCCACTTGGGACCAACATGTAAAGTATAATACTGATAATAAAAGTGTAAAATGGACTAATATAAGGTATTGGGCTTATAATAGGCTATTGGGCCTAAAACATGTGAATAAGTAAAACTAATAAACAAGTATAAAAATTACCAATACATAACACTAAAATGAGTAAATGAGAGTGTATAAACCCACTTGATCATCATCATATATATAAAATTATCATATGTATACATAATTGTTATTTTTATAAAGTCATTGGACAAGAGTCTAAGACGAGTATTATTTGTCTAGGTTTCCGTGATTGAAGCACGTACCGTACATCCGAATTGCCGATAACCCGCCTTCCCACATCAACGTGAGTTCATAGCCTCGCACTCTTTTAAATGTTTTATGAAATGTTTTATAACCCACGAGGGAGATAACATGTTAGTTTTACTAAAATAGGACACCATTTGTCCCGATTATTTGTTTATTGATTTGGACCCAAATGATTGTATGACCCGATGAATGAATATATGACCCGATAAATGAAATGAAATGGATTATTAAAGTTAGGTTACGTCACTAAAAGTACCATTAGCATGAATTGTGAACTACCAGGATTTGGTAGACGCTTATGCATATAATAGTACTATGTGGGGACGATCACCCCAGTTCGCGCCTTGACGGTTGATCCCCGTCGTGCCACATTGATTGGTAAGCGAATTTATGTATGAGAAGATTTACACAAGCGTGATTATTGTGACGACACGCTAATTTAGATAGGCAAATGAGTTTCGGGTTAGCTACCCGTTGTTTGTTGTAGTAAGGTAACAATGTCATGCGGCTTATAATAATCCAAAAATAACAAAATACTACTATACGCACTAAATTACGATATATTGTCTGACTAGCAATACGGGGTCTTACTATTGATATTATGTTCGTGTTTTGGTTTTTCATAACCATATTCATATAACGGTTTTTATTTCTATACAACGTTATAAAACGTATTGTATGATATTTTTACGACATTAGTTCGTATAATGGTTTTGAAGGCGAAAGCCTATATTATGATTTTGATAAGGATTTGTATAAAATGACTTTGGCTATTTTATGGCCTATTACAAATATTTGTGCAAAATGATTTTTGGTAATAATTATATACCGATGATATATTAATGGTTTCATTAAACTCTATGAATTCACTCGGCGTTATCGCTGACCTTTTCTTTTAACATGTTTTGTCTCAGGTACTTGAAGGTAATTCTTGGGAAGACAACAAGAATTCATTGCCCGCACTTATATAATAATTTCCATTCAAATGTTTTGTAAAATTTTATGAAATGACTATGACTTGGGACCTATGTAAACTTGATATTTATGAATGGAAATGCTTTATTATTAAACGACGCGATTTTTAAGCGTTGTCTATGATGTGAGTAATGTGCTATCCCGTAACACCAACGAGTCTTCCGCTGTATTGAATTGTGTAAATTTGGGGGTGTTACAGCACACTTCATAAACGGCTTTAAATTTAACGGTTACACCCTTTCCATGCTAGATTATGCATTCGACTACGTCTCTAGTATGAGGGTGTTTGCACCCCTAGACTCGAAACATTGAGGACAATGTTTAACTTTAGTATGGGGGGTGAATAGATACTTGCCTTGCCAAACCTTCACGCTTTCCAAAGTTTATCTTTTTGTTTATTGTTTTGTTGCAAAATAAGGCTAAAAAATGGCCAAATTTTAAAAAATTCTCATGTTTTATAAGTGTTTGAAGACACGAATGTAGGTTTTCTGATGGCGGGAATAAGAGTAATTTTTGACTCGACCGTGCGTGTTGAGCACTTAGCTTTGATTCCTTAACTTTACATTAGGCTAAGTCTCTTAAATGAGGACGAGAAATGATAGAGTTAATTATAAGTTACTATGCTAAACGTAGAGTACTCGTATTCTTTCAAAAACTCATGTGTTCTCGTTGTTTGCTTATTCTCCCTTCGCTTGTAAATATTTTTTGCTTAATAAATATTGACTTAGCGGTTTAGTCTTGATTGTTGGTTTCTAGTCTTTTCTAGTAGCTTCCATGTAATTAAATTGGGAAGACATTAAGGTATCGCCAGCGTCACGGTTTTGAAGTATTGGCACCCGAATAATCGAAAGCTTCACCCAATAATAAGATTTCAAGTGCTCACCTAAATCTAGCAAACAATTTGAAGCTCACAAGGCCAAAAAATCTATGCAAAATTGAAAGTGAATCAAGCCTTAATCTTTGAAGCTTTAAAGATCCAAAATTCGCCTTAGCGTGAGGATATACGTCTTTGGCTAATAAAACCACCGATGAGGTGGATAATAAAAGGCAAGGCAATACCGAAGTCATAATAAAAGCTTCATGGCGAAGTTGAATAAAAGATGGAGGTAAACCTATGATAATAAGGCCCTTCCGTTAGGGGGCGTATGAAAGTCTTGGTAATAAGTCTCATGTTCAAAACCGTTAGAAAACTGTGTTTATCGATCCTTCTTGTTGACTTAATTTTTTGACATCGTTGTCTATTAGGAGGGGTTATTAATTTGATGGTCTTGATTACACCGTTAGGACTCTATTTTTAGACCTAAATCTCTATTATCGCATAAGTCAAACAATGTATCCTCATGAAACATTCAAGACAAAATAAAATATAAGAGATACAACTTAGGAAAATGGGAGGATAAGTACGTGATTAGGGCATATGAGTAGTGTTAGCATTACTAACTTATAATGACAATGATCTCGTTGCACGCTTGGCATGGAATTGGGGTAGAAATCGAGGACGATGAAATTATTTCTAACGAAGCATTCACGTGTTCTTGTTCTATGAACCTAAACGTCCCATTTTGCGATGAAAATCATGCATTATGTCTAAAACGCAAGTAGTAGTAATAGTAGTAGTGTAGCTAGTTTATCATTCAATAAAAGTGAATAAAAATGAATTTTGGAGGTGCTACGATACTTTATTCTAGCATTGCTTGAGGGTACGGCAATGGTTTAGTATGAGGGAGTGATGAGACTGCTTTTATACATAGTCTCATCGTCCAAAAAGGGCTTTAAATGCATTAAATATCATGAAATTGGCCAAATATATGCTTGTGTTTGTTGCTTGTGTATTTTAGGTATGGATATTGAGAAAATGACAAAAGATCACAAGAATCATACAAAAACGAACACGGGAAACGAAGCCGCACATTGAACCAAGCCCTAATGAAGAATTTTCCAAGACAAACCCTTGAAGATTTGAAGATTATGCAAGAAGGGTCCTCCAATATTGAAGAATTGACACTTTAAACCATTGTATCTTCATAAATTACAAGATTGGTCCCTAAAGTTTGTCAATATTGCAAAAAGGGCCCTCCACTTTGAAGAATTGGCAATTATAGTCCTTTAACAAAACTAAATTGTCAATATTAGTCCTCCTCAAAGTCAACCATACCATGAAGGCCTTTAAGTTACAAGAAATTACAAGTTCGGTCCTTTAAATATGTCAAAATTACCAAAAGGACCCTTGACTTTGAAGAAATGGCAAAAATGGTCCCTCATAAATCATGATTTGTCAAAATCAGTCCTCCAAGAAGTCAACAAGACAAGTCAAGACCATTAACATTGAATAAAATGCCAAAGCAGCCCTTCAAGAATCAAGAATTGGCAAGAAATACCCTTGAAAATACTTTGGAAAAGTATTTGGTGCAAAAGTATGAAAATGAAAACTTCATATACAAAGGGAATCGAGTTTTAGCCTGTTTAATACAAAGTGGCAAGATTTAAAGAAACAAGGGACAAAATGTGGCAGACAACAAAAGAAACCTAGACCTATGGGCTTGTGACACGTGCCCCACTATCAAAAACCAACCAATCACCTCTCTCCCAGGTGCCACCTCACATCCCACTCACCCCTTTATTTAACTAATCTAACTGATTAGTTAAATTTGGCGCTTAACATGTTTTTTAAACACAAATCCAGATTAAACATGGCACTATTCCCTCAAGAACACGATTTGGGGTTTTGTTAATTACGTATAATTAAGCCACCAACTGCTCCAGATTAGTGATTAATGACCTTTTAATCATAACCCAACTCACAAATAACTTGCCACGTCACCCATCAATCCCACATGAGATTCCCATGCTACACTCTTGTGCAAACTGCCAAAACTTGGACAGTCATCCAACGTCCCATATCATTGCTTGGAAGTTAAGCTTAACCAAGACCATTGGATGCAATTTTCACCTTGCCAGCTCCACAACAAAACAAGAACTAGTCACGTGAGCAAGATAACTTCAAAACCCTCAAGGGCATAATTGGAACATCATTAGCTAGGGTTTCACGTTTTTTAGCTTTCCTAGTTCACTTGTAAGCCTATTTAAAGGCCTTAGGATACTTCATTTTTTCTTTGCTCTTGAATTTTCCTTGTTCACTTTTCCGTAAATCATATATTTAGTTTAATGAAATGTGTTTGAAATTGTGAAGAAAACTCAAGTGCCAATCATTATATCTGCTTGTTATTGTTCTTTGTTAAGTAATCTTGAATCCTAAAACCTGTTTTCAAAGGAGTGTGCAAAAGTTTGCATATTTTCCTATTATCTTGATATTTTGCTAAGTCTTGTTCAAACCTTGGAATTCTTGGGCTATAAAGCTTATCATAGCATCCTGATATTGTGATATCAAGGTGTTGTGAAGCTTATAACTTGGGGATAATCAAGTGTGGGGAACTAAGGTTGCATTAATCAAGGATTTTTCATTTTTCTGATTTTGATATTTTGCTTCTAACCTTGTTGAATCTTAGCAGGCTTTATTGTGGAAGCTTGTGCTTGTTCTTGCTAGCACATAAGCTCAAAATTCGTGGGTGTGGATGTATATCCATGAGGTTTGCACCATTCTACCTAAAATCTGCTTAAAATCTTGATTTTTGGTGATTTTGTGTGTTACTTGTGTTCTTGCTGAATTTGTGGTCTAATCTTATTCAATACTGCATATTATACTTGTTAATGTGTTTGATTGGGCTTGGGTAGTCTTGGAATACACTTATACTTGTTTAAATTGGATTTGAAAAAGATAAGGGGTGTTTGGGATTATCGGTTTAAGATCATTGAGTGTTATTGTGTTGTTGAAAGTGGTTGTTTATGCTTGTTATCTGTTATCTACTTGGTTGAGAACTAAAACCTGCAAGTTATTGGGTTTAAAACCTTGAATCAAAGATTGTGCTATAACTTATTGATTTTTACTGTTTTTGACCTAAAATCTTGGTAATACTTAGAGTATATGCATGTTTAGGGATATAAGCTGTTAAATCAAAGTTTTCATAACCTATCTAAGAGATTTGAGTGTTTGAATTTGGCTTGGTGGTCAAATACATCAGCAAGTGTTCATAACTGCATGTTCATAGTTCATCAGTAACTTTTTGTGCTTGAATCTTGACCTACACTTTGAATCATTGCATGAAACCTGTTTAGATTTGTTCATTTGAATTAATTATAGCTTGTGTATGCATTTGGTGAAGTTTGGCTGGCTGAATTGTGCTATAAGTGCTTATTAAACCATAACTGCTTATTTGTTCATGTCTGGGCTAGATCTGGTGATATTTTGAATTAACTGCACTGATTGGCTGATTGTGATTGTGTTTTTGTGATTGTTATTGACTAATTGTGATTCACTGATCACAAGGGTGCCTTGTTTGTAACCTGATTCCAACAAAAAGTCACTAAAGACAAAAAGTCAATTAAGTCAAGCAGTGGAAAAAGTTTCCACTGCTTAGACACCAAAACTAGCCCCTACGAGTGTTAATTTTCAGTTATCTTATTAATAAGCCATATTGGCTTATCCAGACCTGCAACAACTTATTTTTGTGATCAATCTTCCTCATTTGACCCATTTGTTTGAACTGGAGCTTATCAGACCTTGACTTTGACTTTTTGCTAGAAAACTCATAAAGTTGACTTTTAATTAAGTGCTTATTTGCTTATTCAGCTTATTGAGTGAACTTATTGAAAAACTTTTTGTTGATTAAGCTTAGTTAAGTTATTTAAAAGCTTTTGAAACTTGAATCAGCTCTTGGGGTGGCCTAGAACTTGAAAACGACTATTTTGTCGTTTTGTGAAGATAGCTTATTGCTTTTTCAAATTTCTTTTTACAGACCTCTTAGGTAACTCAAAAGAAGCTTGTGTGTCTAATTTGAGCTTATGGCATCAGCTTATAGCTTAATGGGCCAAAAAGCCCATTAAGAATAAGTTGCTTTGAAATAAGCTAGCTTATACTTATTTTCAGCTTTTGGGCCTTCAGAGTTTTGTTCTTAAAATCAAATTTTGAGTCAGATAGGAGCTTTTGGGCTTATTTGGACAATATTTTTCTTATTGGGCCTTAATCAGCCCATTAAGCTAATTGTTTGGACTTTTGGCCCATTCTAGGCCCATTAGGGGTATTTAGGTAATTTCAACTTCATTTCTGTGTTTATTAGGTTAAAATAAGCTAGTTTGCAACTTTTTAGAATTTTTTATAAATTTTGGATTTTTAATATTATTTTATTATTATTTTATTATTATTTTATTATTAAAAATTATATTTTAGATTTTTCAAGTTTTTATATTTTTCTTAGGTTAAATACATTAAGTTAGGAATTTTACAATTTTTAGAATATTTTTATTGTCCTTAGATTAATTTTTATAATTATTTTAAGTTTAAATAGTTTTTAATTGTTATAAATAGTTTTTATTAATTTTAAAATTTTCAAAAATAGTTTTAAATTTAGTTAAGTCATTTTAGAGGTTTACAATTGAAAAAAAATCTCATTTTGGGCTTTTTATTAATTAAATTGATTTTTTTGGGCTTTAATTAGCATTAAAAAATTATTATTTAATTAAATAAAAGGTTTGAGTGATTTTTGATTTTTTTGTAAACTCTAATTACATTATTTAGGATTTATTGCAATTTTCTAGGAATTTTTAGGGTAAATTTTTAATTTTGCTACTTTTTACGGTTTTACGTGTACGACTTTATCGTCTTAGTTTAATTCGTCATCGTAACCGTCATTCTCTTCTTATCTCATTTCTATTTTCTTTTCTCATAATCATATCACATCATTAATCATCTCTTAACACAACGCACTAGCCTCCTTGGGAAACGAACTTGAACCACATTGGTCATTAGTGCTCGGTTTTCCTAAACCGACACTTAATACTTTCCCAATTTTGCTCTCTTTTCCTAAAGAGGTGTGAAAACCACTACATCACGTATAATTGCTCAACCGGCGCGTGCTTGGATTGTGAACAAGCTACGCAGAATCATGTACACGTGCATCATTTTGCATAACATGATTTTGAAGAATCAAAAGTTTGCGATATCCGAAGCAGCTGAATGTACATCCCTCCTGGGAACAATTTGTTACGGTCATGGGTCGAGCGATGTGCAATCCGTCGCAGGAAACAAAGAGAACTCTGATATGGAGAAGTACATTCAAGCCTTCAACGGAACCTCATTGAGCATCTCTGGGCACAAGAGCAACCATGAATAATCGACCGTATTTTATATCGTATTTTTTTCGTATTGTTTTTTTCGTATTTTTTTTAAGTATTTGTATTTTTATTTGAAGTATTTGTAATTTTTAATTTTATGAAATGAATTTTTATTTTGTGTGAAAAATGAAAAAAAGAAATAAAATGGTGAGTGGTGAGACCCAAGTGAAGAAGAGAGAGACTAGTGGTGAGTGAGAGTGTGTTTAGTTGGTTTTTTGTTTTGGTTAGTTGAGATAATGTGGCGCTAAGGTGGCACAAGTGAAGATGGGAATCCTCTTCGTGACACTTTTACTCTTAGTATTATAAATATCTCATACCCCACTCATTGTGTACAATCTATAAACTCCAACCATGTTTTACATCATGTTTATGGTACAACATAGTATTTTTTGTTTTTCTTTTGTAGTTTATATCAAAAAATTTAAATAGGTCAAACTCTATATTTTTTCTTTTTAGCTTGCACCTTTTGTTTTAAAACAAGTTTTTCTTGCCCGCGCTTCACTGCGACACGTTTGTGTACACATAATTTTGTTAATGTATGTGATCGGAGTCATTTTACTATAGCGATTATGGGCAAGCAGTGAAACAATAATGGTGGCCTCATGTTTTGTGTCACGATGATACAAAGTGCGTCGATAACAAAATGTCTATAAACAGTGTGTTTTAAAACACACTCAACTTGTTGCAGACATAAAATGGCAACATTATCATCACATGTCATGCGGGTTGTAACATGTAATCTCTTTGGAATGAATTGGACTCCGCATCAGCAATCCAATAATCTCTTCAGCTAGTTTTGGTTCAACATAATGGTCATGGAGATCTTCATCTACTCCTACAGTCCTACTGTATCAAATGTGAAGCTACAGTTTCACGACATTAAAGGGTAAAACTAAAGAATTTTGCATAATGACAAACAGTGTAAATTTATTTGTTACACCTTCGTGCAAATTTTCTATAATCGAAGGAAAAGAATCGCATTATATAACATGAAAACTTCATTAAGTTATGATATTTCTCCACTAACACATTAGTCTCGGTGGTAGCACTCTTGTCGACTTCTCTTCTTCCTTGATTGGCTCGGGAGCCTCGAGGGGCTACATATAGAGATCTTAAACACCTGAACATCAGTTGAAGTGGGTGTAAGTGGTGTTGCAGTTGGCGGTCTTTTTTAATAAGGTGTTGGGGTATAATCCAGTGGATCCATCTAAATGACTTCCTGAACATTCATTTAGATTAGTCTTAGGCATATAGTCATCTTCACATGTATTTGGTTATAACAATAACAGACAATCTAAACATTCAATTCTGAGTAAGAAGCTAAGGTGCTCATGCACTGCATCTGTTACTATTAGTTTTTTGGAGAAATTACCTTAGAATCTCTTTAATAAGAGACTATAACTCGTTATGTTGGTGAAAGCATGACTTTGGTCAACCTCGTCATATTCAGATTATGTTGGACTACTCGCATTTGAGCCACAGTCGCACCTGTCGTCTTCTGCAATTAAATCAGATTTCGACTTTTTAAGACCCCAAAAAAATCTATGAAACAATAGTTACCAAATTACCATTATCGTTCTCACGACATTGAGATACTTGACCTCAAAAGTCAAAAGCACACTTTTAACATACCATATGGTAAAACTATAAAACTAAATAAAAAAATTAGTATTAGTCCTGCAAACTACCGCCTCAGCTAGGTTTGTCAAGTTTGTTCCAGATTGCCATGTTAATTTAGTAACTGTTACAGCTTGAATCTTGTAACGAAGAAGCAACTCGCCTCACACACCTATGTTTCCAGAAATAATCGGGCATATCTATCAGCTTTGGAGTAAACTATCTAAGAGAATCTTTGGTTTGCTATTGGGCTGACTATTTGGTTAGTAAGACTTTAAGTCACTGATAACTAGATTTTGCTAGGTTCAATTGTTGTTCTCGGTATCTTAACGAATTGATCTAGGTTCTCTATGTGACTCTATTTTTCTTTGGTGAAACAAATATTTTTGGTTGTTTTTAAATAAAAGTGCAAGACTTTAAAGTAAAAGGCAGGTAATTTAAATCTAAGCCTAATTAAAATAATAGGCGAGTATTTAAAAGCGTGACTAGAATTAAAAAGGCACTAAAGTAAATAACGCAAACTTAAATCTACCTAAGGCAATCTTAAAACGCGACTAAAACTTAAACTAATGCAAGGCTAAAATTAAGCTAAGACAAATAATCTTAAAGTGCAATTAAAATAAAAAGGCGGGAAAAATAAAGCTTGAAAATAAAGGACAGAAATTTAAAAACAGATAATAACAAAAACCTGAAAGAAACCTTGATTCGGAAGTTCAAAACTTCCGAATGAACTAGCTTGACTCGGAACTTTTTAAGTTCCGAATGAAACAGGCTTGGTTCGGAAGTTTTGGCTTGAATCGGAACTTTTTCCTTCCCTTCATCCGGAAGTTCGTTCGGAAGATATTGATCCGGAACTTTTGCCCTTGGTTTGGAACTTTCGAATTGATCCGGAACTTTTGAGACTTCCGAGTGAACAGCTTGACTCGGAACTTTTAAAGTTCCGAATGAACCCTCTCTGATCCGGAACTTTTGGAGTTCCGAATGAATTGCTTGATCCGGAACTTTTGAGTTCCGAATGAAGGAACTCTTGATCCGGAAATTTTGTAGTTCCGAATGAAGCCCCTTGGTTCGGAACTTTTGGAGTTCCAAATGAACAACTCTAGATACAAGGCTTCTGGATGAAGCTAGCTTGGTTCGGAACTTTTGGAGTTCCGAATGAACAAACTCCCTCCCTCTTGAGTCGGAAGTTTTCCTGGGAACAAAAAAACAGAAACAAACTCCCCGAAGAACAAGGGATAACAGTAACAATGATCTAAACACAAATTTAACCAAAATCAACCAAACGATTCAATCAAACTAATAACGAAACATCAATAATCATAAACTAATAATTAAAATCAACAAAACAAACAAATTTAACCACAATAATCAAAAACCCATTTGATCAAAATAAAGAACATGAACATGAACACAAACATAAACATAGAAATCAAAGATTAAGAAAGGTAGATGAGAGATTAACAAGATAAAGTAAAGATTGACAAAGATTAAATGAAAACTTACTTGAAATTAAATGAATTTAAGGTGCAAGACAAGGTAATTAAATTGACAAGTATTTAAATGACAAGGTAATTAAAAGTGGAAGACTAATTGTCACACTTAGCCAACAAGGAAAAAATGATTAATGATCTAATCTATATATAGGGGAGGATTAGGAAGCTTCCTCCCCTCCTTCATTTCTTCTTAATTGCGTCATTAGGTCCCTCCTTCTTTTAATCTTCATTAATTGCATCATTAGTCCTTCCTTCTTTTAATCTTCATTAAACTTGGACTTTAAGGACTTTTTTGGCTTGGGATTTCTTTGAACTCGTCTTTAAATTCTTCAATGAAATAGACTTGAGTTCTTCGGCTTTTGATAAACTTCCGTCTTTTGACTTTTTCTTCGATAAATCTTCAGAATTGGTCTTGGACTTCCGTTATTTTTGCACTCTTGACTTCTCGACTTCGTCTTTCATCTTTTTCTTCAATAAAAGTCCGTAAATGCCCTTGAATTCCCGTGTTTTCTCCACTTTTCACCTTTTCATCCTAAATCACAAAAAAAACACAAACCACGCATAATTCCGACATAAAAGACATAAAATACACGTTTTGGCTCGGTTATTATTGTAATTAAGTGGTAGAAAAGATGTGTGTTTTCACACATATCAAATCCCCTACACTTGACCATTGCAATGTCCTCATACAATGCATTAGTTACAAAGCACGTTTATATTTTTCATCACAATCAATCCACGTTGGCCTTTATTAAAGAGATAGATACTACAAACATTCAAAGTAAAGAAATCAAAAGCATACCTTAGGTTTTGGAAATGTTATGAATAATCATCATCCTCAAGTTTTCACTTTCTCCAAACCAAGCTTAGAAACGAGATCATTGTTATTATAAGTTAGTAAACTATCACGAACTCATGTGGGCCAATTACTCACTTAGACTCCCTTATTCCTAGGTGTATCTCTTATATTTTATTATTGTCTTGAATGATCACGAGGATGCATTTTTGACTTATTTCGATAGTTATTAAATCTGAAAATAAAGTGAACGATTTAATCAATAGTTAGCTAAAGGACAAAATCTTTTAAAACTGCTTCTCGGGACCTCATAAAGTTCATATCTTGGCATAACTCGTTTCGCGATTTGAGACCTTTCTCGGACCGATATTTGGCAGCGACTTCATACTTCAAACCTTGAGAGACGTTCATGAAATTATGGTCTTCTCTTCATAATGGAATTTCTTCACTTGAAGTTTTGAGAGATTCATACTTGGACCACGACTTCTTCATTTTTCTCCAATCTTTATTTTGGACTTTGATATACAACGATCCGCCTCCTTTTATGACTTGGATCTATTTATCCTCATACCTTGTTAGGGTCTTTTCGGATACACTTCTCCATGACTTTTTGGGAGTTTTGCTTTTCGTCGTGTGTCTCGATCCTTCATATTGATTTTTGATAAATGATTCTTCACATCACTTTGGATCTTTAGCAACAAAATATAGCCCTCATGCCTTGTTAGGGCCTTTTCGGACTCACCAATCTTCACATCCCGCTTCAATAAGTTATGCCTTGGCTATGAACTCTAATCCATACCGAGCAACTTTTAAACGATCTTGGGCTAGAAGCTAAGTAACTTTTCAAATCGTACAACCTTATTTATTAGCAGATAAATTATAAGCAAGCGATGGGAGAATAGGCTTATAATTAACTCACATAAATTCACGAAAGAATACCGAACTTATAATTGGCTCTATCATCTCTCGTTCTCCACAGTTTAAAATCTCAAGTAATGAGACTCGTGGATACTTAGCCTATTAAATCAAAGTTTTGGGTTTTCGAGTCGCCTATAGGATCTTGCAAATTCTTAGACTTTTTCAAGTTTAGAATTCGCGTTTTAAAGTTCCCTTGATAAACGACTCTCTAGGATCAATTATAGGAACTTGCGAAAAGTTCTTGTTCTTAACCCGTGAGAGTTAAGACTTTCGCGTTTTATGGCTCCCTATATAAAAGCCTAGCAAAACTTGACTTAAACACGTTAAGGATACTAGCTAGAGTAACTTAGATAAGTAAACTCGGGTTGAGTCAAAAGATTCACAACGTTTGAAAATTAAAACCACTTTATTAAAGATTTATTCTAATAAGGAAAGAAAATAACTATACAAAAGTAAAAACTAATAGGCCAAAATAGATCAAAAATTTTGAAAAATGTCGAAAAATTGATTTTCCAGTTAAAATGAGGACAAACACAAGGAAAATACCACTTAACTTCGATAGAAGTCCCCCCTACATTTAAGATAAACATTGTCCTCAATGTTTAACCATGTGGGAGTAAACTCCCCTACACTTAGGACATTGTGCACGTTATTTAAATCTCGCTAAGGAAAAGACCACTAAAGAGATTCCTATTTTAATATTGAGAAAATATAAAATAGTGAATCGAAAAGAGTTTAGGATAGAACCGGGAAGAAGTGGACACGGAATCACGGATTGTCAAGAATCATCAAGAGTGGATCATTGAAGCTCGAATCCCTGATTAAGAAGTGAGGAGAGGAAATAGCAAACCAACGGGTCTCCTCTTCACTTATGATAAAGAAAGCGAAAAGATGGATGCATGGGTTGCCTCCCAAGAAGCGCTTGATTTTTGTTAACCGAGTCATTAGCCTGACTCGACCTTGATCATCAACAGAAGAAGCATAAAACATATCCACCAGGATCAAAAACATAGTTTTCATCCATCAATAAGCACGAGCTTAAGGCGAACAAGGCAAGCCAAAGAAGAGTAGGCAAGGTTCCCTTAAGCAGTGATGGAGCATGGTGGAAGCAAGAATAAAGTGGGGCAAGCATGTCTTCAATAAGTCCAAAGATATTTCCTTTTATTTCATCAGGTGGATACTGAGATGGCTTAAAGACTTCAATACCGGGGTCGAACACCTTTTCATTTTAGGGAAAATAGCACTCAGGCTCAGCCGAGTGTGAAGAAGATCCGCAAAGAAGCACAACCTCGTCCTCAGAAGGGGGACAAAGAGGTGTCAAATCATATGTGCTACGGATATTGGTGTCAACCGGTTTCTTCTCCTTTGACAGAATGTTCTTCAAATCCAAAGTAGGATCAAGACGATAATCTTCAAAGTCATAAGGAGGAGCATCACTCTCATGAGGGAAGTAAGTGTTGAGAAATTCAGAGAAATCTTCCTCAAATGAGTAATCGTCCAAAGTAGGATCGAGTGATGGCGGAGGATCTTCAGCATGTGAAGAATCGCTCGAAAGAGTATCAGCCTCATCAAAATCATCGAAAGTGGGCAGCTCGGGATACTCAGAAGTACAATCAAAATCATCCGAATCTGAGCTAGAATCATCATCATAAGCATCAAAGACCGGTGGAGAATCATAAATGGGAGAAGCGTCCAAAGTAGAGCGAGAAACATCCACATTATCTTCAAAGAGTGGATTATCGATGGAAGAATCGAATAGAGGATTGTCATAGACGGTAAAGTCATCGAGCACATTAATCATATTCACTGATTCTCGTCCATAGTATTTGCCTGTAAGCTTCCCCATTTTGAAAATTTGTGAGTCATTCCCGACTCTTAAGATTAACTCACCTTCGGCAACATCCACTAAAGCACGTCCAGTTCTCAAGAATGGCCGACCAAGTATTAAAGGAATACGAGGGTCCATATCATAATCAACTACGACAAAATCGACCGGGAAAGTAAATGCGCCAACTTTAATGAACACATATTCGGCTATACCAACGGGGTAAGCGAGAGTGCAATTTGCAAGTTCAAGATTCATCTTTGTTGGAGTGAGGTCGGGTAATGATAGTGTTTTCCAAACACTCAGTGGCATCAAATTAATACTGGCCCCGAGATCAGCAAGGGCAGTAAATTCTTCAGTTTTGTTGAACACGCAAGGCAACACAAAACGACCGGGATCTCCAAGCTTTTCCGGAAGTTCTTTAAGAATAACTGCAGAGCAGTTTTCATTTAAGCGTGTGTTGGCGAGTTCAATCAGCTTCTCCTTCTTGTTAAGCAATTCCTTAAATGCTTTAACAAATTTGGGCATGTGGACAAGTGCTTCAAGAAAACTAATGCTGAAGCCCATTTGAGAAATCATATTGATATATTTTGTCACTTGAGAGTCCTCCTTTGTTAGCTCGCTGGGCTTGCCTAAGCGAGAAGGGTATGGGATTTTGGGTTTATAGGTGGAAGGCGAAGGTGTAGTCGGTAAAGGTTGAGATGTTGAAGGGTCCTTCCTAGAGACATCGTCATGACGAGGCGGAGACGGTAATGGTGTACTAATACTAGGTGTAGGAGGAGTAAGGACACATGGTGGTGGAGGAGGTGTAGATGATGGTGGTGGGATTGGTGGTCCTACGATGGTGACTCCACTACGAGTAGTAATAGCACTCACATTGGCTCGCGGATTGGTGACGCTGTTTGAAGGTAGAGAACTTGAAGTAGAAGGTTGAGCTGTGGGCAAGAAACTAGCCAATAGATTCTTTAATTCAGTCGTTTGAGTGCTGAAAGAGGATTGAATGTTATCGCGAACCTCGGTTCGAATCTCATTTCCTTGCTTCGTGATATCTCCTCTAAGATTGATAATTTGGCTTTGCAGATTCTTGATTTGCTCACCTTGGGTTCTCATTGTGGCTTCAACATCGGTGTTTATGGGTGGGGTTTGTTGAGCGGGTGGGTGATAAGGATTAGAAGCTCTTGGTGGGATTTGGTTGCTTCTATTGTAGTTGTTGGCGGGGTTTTGGTTTTGAGGAGAAAAACCGGGTGAAAGGTAATTGTTGGATCGGTAACTCAGCAGATTTCTATCCCCTTGAGGTCGAGCTTGGTAATTTTCCGGTGAATAATTACCATAAGCTGCATACACATTTTCCGGATTTCCTTGTGTCGAAGGACAATCGGTGTATGAGTGAGGACCGCCACATGTTTCACAAGGATTAGCAACCGCTTTAACTTGTTGTTGTTGTTGGTTTGAAGCGAGAAGCGTAATACTTTTGCTCATTTCGGTCATCATGCGGGTGAGTTCGGTCATCTCAGGGTTTGCTGAAGTAGAGGAAACATTGACTCTCGGGTTGTTCCTTGAAGAAGCAGAGGAATCCCAGTTTTTGTGGTGAGTAGTCATGTTCTCAATAAGCTCTCTACACTCCTCGGGTCTCCTTTTCATGAATGTGCCACCGGCGGCTGCATTTATCGTATCACGATCTCGAAAAGTCAAACCGTTGTAGAAAGTATCAATTAAGATCACAGGGAGCATGTTGTGGTTTGGACATCTATCGATCAAGACATTATATCTCTCCCAAGCATCAAAAAGAGATTCATCGGGATCTTGCATGAAACCGCTGATCTGATTGCGAAGACTCGTGACCATGGATGGTGGAAAGTAGTGCGACAAAAAGCGTTGAGTCATGTCATCCCAAGTGTGAATAGAATTCTTCGGGAGACGATCAAACCATTTCTCGGCATGATGTAATAAGGTATGTGGAAAGAGTTGTAGGCGAAGTTCATCTATTGTGGCACCAGCCAACTTCATGCTTTGGGTGATTGTAATGAACTTGTCGAGGTGTTTGTTGGCATCATCATCAGGCAATCCACGGAATGGGTTTGTTTGTACTTGCTGAATCATGTGGTGCTTCAACGAAAACTCAAGAGCGTTGATTTGCATCGGCGCAATCGGTCCTCCTCGTCCAAACATGGTTGGTTGACAAAGTTCCTCCATGGTCCGAAGATCGGGTTGTGGAAGAACATTGTTGTTATTATTAGGGTGCGGTGGATTATTGTTGTTAACACCAGACATAGCTAAATCTTCTTGAGGCTCGGGCTCTTGATAATTAGAAGATCTAGTACGCATGCACCTACAAAGACAAAAGAAAAAGAAACCAAACACAAAAACAATATATATACACAATAAAGATAAAATCTTTTTGGATTTTTGAAATTTTTAATTTTTATGATTTTTATCAATTTTTAATTTTTATGATTTTTTGAATTTTTTATGCAAGAAAAATAACGCTCACAAGTGAACGGGTCCCAAAAAGCAACGCGTCTCTCACAGAAAACCGTTAATCTTTACGAAAAGAGCCGGCAGCGGCGCCATTTGAATGAATAGATTTTGCTAGGTTCAATTGTTGTTCTCGGTATCTTAACGAATTGATCTAGGTTCTCTATGTGACTCTATTGTTCTTTGGTGAAACAAATATTTTTGGTTGTTTTTAAATAAAAGTGCAAGACTTTAAAGTAAAAGGCAGGTAATTTAAATCTAAGCCTAATTAAAATAATAGGCGAGTATTTAAAAGCGTGACTAGAATTAAAAAGGCACTAAAGTAAATAACGCAAACTTAAATCTACCTAAGGCAATCTTAAAACGCGACTAAAACTTAAACTAAGGCAAGGCTAAAATTAAGCTAAGACAAATAATCTTAAAGTGCAATTAAAATAAAAAGGCGGGAAAAATAAAGCTTGAAAATAAAGGACAGAATTTAAAAACAGATAATAACAAAAACCTGAAAGAAACCTTGATTCGGAAGTTCAAAACTTCCGAATGAACTAGCTTGACTCGGAACTTTTTAAGTTCCGAATGAAACAGGCTTGGTTCGGAAGTTTTGGCTTGAATCGGAACTTTTTCCTTCCCTTCATCCGGAAGTTCGTTCGGAAGATATTGATCCGGAACTTTTGCCCTTGGTTCGGAACTTTCGAATTGATCCGGAACTTTTGAGACTTCCGAATGAACAACTTGACTCGGAACTTTTAAAGTTCTGAATGAACCCTCTCTGATCCGGAACTTTTGGAGTTCCGAATGAATTGCTTGATCCGGAACTTTTGAGTTTCGAATGAAGGAACTCTTGATCCGGAACTTTTGTAGTTCCGAATGAAGCCCCTTGGTTCGGAACTTTTGGAGTTCCGAATGAACAACTCTAGATACAAGGCTTCTGGATGAAGCTAGCTTGGTTCGGAACTTTTGGAGTTCCGAATGAACAAACTCCCTCCCTCTTGAGTCGGAAGTTTTCCTGGGAACAAAAAAACAGAAACAAACTCCCCGAAGAACAAGGGATAACAGTAACAATGATCTAAACACATATTTAACCAAAATCAACCAAACGATTCAATCAAACTAATAACGAAACATCAATAATCATAAACTAATAATTAAAATCAACAAAACAAACAAATTTAACCACAATAATCAAAAACCCATTTGATCAAAATAAAGAACATGAACATGAACACAAACATAAACATAGAAATCAAAGATTAAGAAAGGTAGATGAGAGATTAACAAGATAAAGTAAAGATTGACAAAGATTAAATGAAAACTTACTTGAAATTAAATGAATTTAAGGTGCAAGACAAGGTAATTAAATTGACAAGTATTTAAATGACAAGGTAATTAAAAGTGGAAGACTAATTGTCACACTTAGCCAACAAGGAAAAAATGATTAATGATCTAATCTATATATAGGGGAGGATTAGGAAGCTTCCTCCCCTCCTTCATTTCTTCTTAATTGCGTCATTAGGTCCCTCCTTCTTTTAATCTTCATTAATTGCATCATTAGTCCTTCCTTCTTTTAATCTTCATTAAACTTGGACTTTAAGGACTTTTTTGGCTTGGGATTTCTTTGAACTCGTCTTTAAATTCTTTAATGAAATAGACTTGAGTTCTTCGGCTTTTGATAAACTTCCGTCTTTTGACTTTTTCTTCGATAAATTTTCAGAATTGGTCTTGGACTTCCGTTATTTTTGCACTCTTGACTTCTCGACTTCGTCTTTCATCTTTTTCTTCAATAAAAGTCCGTAAATGCCCGTGAATTCCCGTGTTTTCTCCACTTTTCACCTTTTCGTCCTAAATCACAACAAAAACACAAACCACGCATAATTCCGACATAAAAGACATAAAATACACGTTTTGGCTCGGTTATTATTGTAATTAAGTGGTAGAAAAGATGTGTGTTTTCACACATATCAGTCACACGGACACAAATTAACTGTTTGGAAGAATAGATTCACAACAGAGGTTTCATGTTTGTGATGACTGTGTGAAACCTAATTATTAATGATGTAATTACCCGAATTTGCCCCTACCTTTTAAATCCACCGCTTGAACAAATACCATAAACACGTCCCTTGAACACAGCTACTGAACAAACACGTATAATTTTCCAACAATCATGTTATTATCTGTTTCGAAAGTTAACAATAATTTAAGAAAAGGGATTGCATCATTGACAGCCATAATCTGTGCAAATGTGTATGTATAACAGCATAGAATATTCGTAAGTAAAGAGGTATATCGTTTTCTGCAAAGATGTATTCGAGTCACTTTATATCTAAGATTTTGGAATTTAAAAGTTTAATACACACAATGAGAAAAAAAAGTTCGCAACAATTAACCCATATATAAAGATATTCACCAAAATCTTGAAAATTCTTTACCTTTACGGAAGCTCCTTGTTTAATTTCGGATTCGAGCGTTGCATCTAGAACTACAACAATTCGCGCACCTTCAACAAATGAACAGCTGTGCACAAAGGTTTAAAGCAGATATAAGGAAACCATTATATTATTAAGGTTACCCTGATGCTTGCAATAATTTGAGGTATATATAATACCTAAAGATTGGGCTTTTAGACGTCTCTTAGAAAAGCTTCCACCTCCTCAGTCATCCCAGAGACTGCATAAAAGTGCTTACTGTCTCCTTTAGCAGCATAGAGGGTGATCTGCATAACATAACAATAGCACCAGGATGTCAAAAGGCCTACTCTGGGTGGATCATAATTCATTTACAGATAGTCAAACGGGTCGACACGGTCAATATTATTTTTTGACTCGTTTGTCACATTATAATTACGTAGTATATAAATTTTATGATCTTATTTAAAGTTTTTAGTAGATTATTAGATTTTTATTTCCATAAAATAGGATGGTCTAATACTTAATTGCGACAAACTCACAAAGCAAGGGTGATTCATTTTACTTGCTACCAGTACAACGATTGTTATATACGTCGTGTATTAGACATCAAAACACTAACTTAAACACGCACGCTAAACTTCACTTCTTTAAAACATGGGTTGTACTAAATGTCCTTTTTTACTAATAAGCTACAACAAATAGCCGTTTAATACGCAATTCTTTCCATGTAACAATTCAACTAAATATATAGACGATATTCACTCACCAAGATCAGGCCCACCCTTCGCCGCCATATTCAGAAACCAAATACCAGTACGACAAACCAAATTCCGAACAACCTTAGAGTATCATCCCAACTCTCATTTGTCACATCAGCTGCAAAAGTCACAGCATATCATTAAATTCACTACACATAAAACGGTACGTTGTCGTATATGCAAAAGGCCGTGTACTGTAATTTGAGCCGATTGTGTATGATTTATTATATTGAAAACTATAATAAATTCTAGAGGAACTTACTAAGGTTCAACAACTTTAGCTCCCTCAAAGTCATCCTCTCCCAAAAAGTTTCTGAATCAGCACTTCGTTAGACTGCATAAGCAAATTGAACACGTGAATACATCTTAAAATTTTTATTACACCGACTTTCAGCAATATACTATAAATTATACAAAATCAGTTCAAAAATGAGTGATCTCAAACGCCCTATAAACTCGTTCTTTCTCTTATTAGAGTCATGTACTGTAATTATCATGAGACCTATAAGATGAAAAAAAAACTTACCACCATTCTTTTCATTTCCATCTTGAATTTTCTATTTTCATGATCCTCCCAAACACCCTTTATGAGCCCTTAGTGTTTTTAATTTCTAAACGTGATTTAACCAAACAATTGAGGCTTATAATTTCAATCTCATCTAGCCTCGTTAATGCAAGCATAAGCAAGAATTACAAACATAAAGAACATTGCATAACATCAGTATATGCAAAAACCATGATATTAATTAGAAACTGGCTTTAAAAACTGCAATCAAAAAATAAGCACATAGTAATTACCTTAAATACAAATATACTGCCACACCAGTATCCCGAATAAATCTTGCGTATAACATTAAAGCAAATCAGAAAATTAGACGGCACAAAGTTACAAAATAAATTTAGGATCTTAAAATTATGAAATTATAAGCCACATAAGTTTGACAAAAACATCATTTTTCAGCTTTTTCTTTCGTGTATTTTACACAATGACAATTTTATCCTTAACCAATTAATTTACAACTTTTTTATTGTGTGTAATAATACCTCATGCGAAGGTAATATGATATATTAATTTACATTTCTTATCTATTTTTAGACTGGACTATTAATATGGAACGTCCAAAAATAATAACGTGGACTATTAATATGAAACGGAGGGAGCAGCAATTAGTGGCAGTTGTTTGATACCAAATATATATTAAAAATAATAGGTTATTAAAAATAGTAGGTTATTGTTCCTAAGAATTAAATATTATATTTTTCGAGTTACAGTTCACTTGTTCACTTGTGAGGGAAATCTATCACCATAAATGTATATATTAGTAATTTCATAATAAATATAAAATTATGAAAAACACATAAAAGGTATTTACATAATGTTTGCATCATTTTTGGTAAGTTAGTGAACGAACTCAACGTTGAGCGGGTCGTTTGGCGAGAAACTCGTTTATGTTTATTTATTTAATAAATAAACAAACACAAGTAAGATTTTTGGAGCGTGTAATTAATGAATAAAAATAAACAAACACTTTGTTCGTTCATATGCGTTCGTGAATGGACGATTATATTCGTTTGATTACGTTCAGTTAGTCCGATCAATTACACTCGATTATCTATTCGATTAACATTTCAAATATTAAAAAATAGTTTATGTATCTCGAAGATCGTTAACAATAATTTAAATTATATATTAATTATTTCAAAAATCAAATGAACAACTTAAATTTCAAAGTTTATGTATATTTACTTTCGCTTAATTTATTACTAATAAAAAAACATAAACGAACATGAATAAGTACAAATTTAAATAAATAATATAAACAAAATTTTTGATCTGATTATGTGTACGGATTCGTATATTCATTGGCTAAATTAAATAAACGAACAAGACACGTCTTGGCTCGCTTAAGAACGTGATTTGATCATAAAAACTAAAAGACATAGATGTAGTTACATAAGTTATTTTTCTTTTTTACCCACTTAAAAACGTAGTTCTTGTTTACTTTTATTTTCGTTTTCTTATGTAAAGTATAAACAGCATTTTCTTTACTGTATTTCTTTTTACAGTTTTCTCTTCTTTTTTTTCCTTGTCTAAAACTAGAGAACCTAACCTAATGTTAGCGGCTATCAATAACATACCCCTTTATTTTTGTCTGTTTTTTTAAGAACTTTACCAAGACACCCTGTTACCACTTACCAGTTGTGTCGGTGTTTGCCATTTGTGAGTGGACCACTCATCGACTCAGGTACTTCACTTGATCTTCGTGTTTTTATATACGATTTCCTTTTACTCTTTACGTTTTAGTTAGACAGAATTAATCTTACAATAATCGTACATGGTTTTTCTGGTCTATATGGATGATGTTACAAAATGTTGGATTATTGTTGTGTGTGTAGTGTGATCACTTTACTAAAAGTATTTCAACCCTATATGCCTCTCAGGAATCCATAATCGGATATGATAGATTTGGCAATTGAATTCTAAGGCACGATTAAATCAATCACAAAACTTTATAGCGGTGCGGCCCCCTTGACCCCACGGCTTTGTCGTTGGCGGTATCAAGCTAACTATAAAGAATGTGCACACCCCACCTCCTAACTCATCTTGAGCTAAACCTATATAAGGCCCGTTGGTCTCGCGTAAAACACAATCACCTAAACTAGTTGATAACACTAAAATAACCAACACAAAATGGAATTAAGGCTACCCGCAACGGTGCCATTTTGTATCGATCGCAAGTAGGTCGCGTTGTTGCGGCGATTCGGTCGTGATTTTTTTTTCAGCAATTAGGTCGTATGTAGGATCTATTTGAGCATTCGGTCACCACTTTTCTTTCTTCTTTTTTTTCTTTTTTACATATTTTGTGGATAATTTATATTAGTTTTAATTAAGTTTTAATTAGATAAAATTTGTAAAAAAATTCCAAATTTTAATATATTGAGTTTTGTTTAATTCCTCACAACATATATTAATTTGACAATTTTTGGAGTTAGTTTTACCTAATGCATTTTATCCTCTTACTTCTAATTAAGTCTTTTTTTAATCATTTCTTTAACGATATTTAAGTTTAAATAGTATTGTAATGTTTTTTATTTTATTTAAATAATTATTTGAAAAAAAATGTTTTTATTAAAAAATTGAACTAGGTCGCCTTGTTGGGGCAAATAGGTCGCACTAAGTCGCAGGAGAGAGAAAACTGAAAAATCAAGGTCGCTGTTGCAGGTAGCCTAAGACATAACAATCTTTTATGACATTGGCAATTATACTTTAAAGTTTGATCCGTATCGGTTTAGTTAATCAGTACGTTAAACTTTGTAATGGCGTTACCTTTTCGACATTTTTATATCATAAGATCGCATTAGTACTTTCTGAAATGTTCACATCAGTCATTGTAAAATGAAGAAAATGAAACACTTGTACTAAGACTAATGACTAAAAGTGAAACATGATCAAATGATAAGAAATGTGGCAAGTTGATCACTTTCCTGGAATGAAGCAGGTGAAGAATGGCGGGAAATGTGGGACTAAATGCTAACGAAGAATTTGTTTATAGAATTAGCACTGCTGGTGAGTGGTCTGAATTGCAAACAAGTGGATGTACGTACGGTCAGCAACTTGACAAGGATTCCCGTTATATCCATCTTAGCAAGCTCAATCAGGTGCCATATGCTTTTCTCATTAGAATACATTATACTTGCACGCGAGACCTTTGTCCCAGTCTTGCAATGAAATCTAGTTGCATAATTTTATGATACAGATTGTGTACACTTGCCAATGTCTTTACCTGATTACTGCATTTTGGTACAACATATAATTGATTGATTGATTATTGTATTTTCTTACAGCATCAGCAAATCCAAACACTATCTTCTGCATCCTATATTCCTGCATCTGATTATCAGTATATAAGTATCTTAAAACCATAAGCAATCCCAAACACACCCTTAATATTCGGACAAACTGACTTTGCTTCTTTTTGTTATTATTTGAGTTAAAAGAAACAATTATAAACCGCTTGAGGCT
Source organism: Glebionis coronaria (assembly GCA_025667525.1). Taxonomy (NCBI): domain Eukaryota; kingdom Viridiplantae; phylum Streptophyta; class Magnoliopsida; order Asterales; family Asteraceae; genus Glebionis; species Glebionis coronaria. The sequence goes on along the minus strand of JANFOE010001337.1, from coordinate 261,812 downwards.
AAAATGATGATTAGAAGGAATCAGAATAGGACCATGTTTGCACAAGAATGTTTACAGTTATGGTCATTTTATCCTTCAGTTATTAACTAATCAAAATCTGTCAAAGTACTCGAACAAAGACCAATCATGTGACTGTTACAACTTTAAACAGTAAAAGCACATCTCAACTGCCCAAAACTACCTGGTGATTTAGTATAACCTATTTGAAGCTGCAACATCCTTGCACGTACTCAGGCATCTTTTTGGATCTTGTGATAGACTGATAGGTTAGTTGTTTAGTTGGTCATCCATTTGCTCAACCTATAAATATAATCATTCATTCACGTTCAGTAAGTTTCCGGTTGTCTCAAAAAAGTACGAGAAAATGTGAACTTGGTAAATTATTCTCAATATGACCTGTGATGCACTCTTAATAACCTACTCGTATGTTTCAATTACTTTTGGTTTAGCATAATCCCAATTTATCTAACAGAAAGTTAAGACCACTTTACTGGAATTAAGGATGGTTTCGCAAATGCTTAGAAACAGGGAATTCAAAATCTTGCTATGATTCTGGATAATTTATTCGTTGCTGATAGTACTGTCTGTGTACTGTGTTGTAGGTAAAGTCAACCTTAGAAAGGTTTTACATGAATACTTCAGATGATCTGTTCCTGCTCCAGATTGAGTGTAAAAAGGTAATATTGAAATATCTTCGCTAAGATCTTTGTGCCAACTGATTTTGAATATCTTGATCGTTTAGTTCACTTTATGTGGATATAGAAAACATTCAGATTGCAATATAACCATGGCAGAATCAGGAAACAACTTGTCACGTTAAATATGCAATAATGTTTTCGGTCGGATTAGATATGGATATTTCAACCCATTTACCTATCAATGGGTTGATAAGGGTTATCATAATGGGTAAAATAATCAACGTTGGCTACAAAGAATATGAGTCACGATGGGTCAATAGTCACTAAAGTGTATTTACAATGCATAAAACCTCCTAAACCATTTTATCCCAAACACTGGCTTAGGACTAAAATAACATGTTTTTTGTAATCATACTTGACAGTTGAAGCCATTTATAAAAACCGTTAAAACGTCTAGATACTTATAGTTGAATCCCACCCTTTTTCGCCCATAGAAAAATTAATCATCATGACCCGTTATTTAACCCGCCCATTTGCCACCTTTACTCAGGGTATATAGTTTCTGTCTTTTCCAAACAGAATGCTTTTCTGTAATTTGAATTTGTTTTTGCAGCTTGGAGATGGATTACTCTATGAAGATGTAGATGGATCGAACGTCTTTCCCCATTTTTATGGCCCATCTGGAAGTTACGTTCCTCTCACCCTTGACATGGTTGTGAAAGCAGAGAGAATCGTATCATCAAATGACCAATTTATTTGTAGCATGTTAAGCTAGCCAGGTCGTTTTGTCATATTTGAAACTCATGCCTATTCTCTTATTATGTGTGCATCTTTGATTTGTATGAGATGTTTGATATAAGTTTTGTTGGTTGTATGATGCTTTTCATCAACTTTGAACCTGATTATCTATATGCATCTATGTAATAGCTTGCGCCTTTTGCATTCTCGTTAAAAAGAGCTTCGTAACGGGCGGGCTAAGATACTTCCAAACTGAAGTTGATGAAAATAAGATATAATTAAAGCAAAGATTGAAAAGTGAAACTTATCCCACATCAGTTGGATAGCGATCTTTTGAGGCTTTATAATTGGAGACCGTGGCTGTCTAGTAGACTTTGGTTTTCCTCGAATGCTTACAAGCAAGGTTGGCAAACATCATTTGTTAGTGGTTATGAAAAAGTTGAAACTGATTGCTTTATATGCACAGAATCTACAATCAGGTAAAACATGAATTTACACATAAATGCAAGCATATCAAACACAAACATATCAGCCAATTGGAAAAGAATAGTCATGTTTCTAATCAACAAATAGAATTCATAAAGATAAAGCTTCGAACCATAAATGACAGAAACCTTGCCAGCCTCCAGAAGAAACAAGCATTGTGTAAAGAACCTGCCTGTAACAAAATCTGGCTGCAAATATAAACAAAAAAAAATTAAACTAATAGGAGAATGCAGAACATATTCTAATGAGTGATAATGAGAGAACTACATAATGTTGTTCAAAAGAAACTCTACATAACTATATGAAAGAACCACAAACTGGCACCAATTTGTGTGCGCACACAATTCATTGTGTATGGACTACACTGGCACCCCTAGGATATACATCTGGACCATCAAATAACTACTTATTTTGATCATACTATAGCGAGATTATCCTCATCAAGTAGAAATGGCTAATAACTGTATGTATTCTTGTGTTTGGGATTGCTTGTGCCTTTTTACCCAAAGATTAAGGGTGTGTTTGGGATTGCTTATGTAATTAAATTTCATTAGTTTGCAAACTAAATATAAAAATCAAAAGAGAATAAACAGAAACAAACAATTTCCATTCCATAAAACTGATTCCATGTGACCATTGAGAATCATAAACTACTCTAAATTGACTTAAGAAATCAACCGAAATTACATGAAACTAATCTTATGCTGCTGCTTTCTTAGGAGACTTTCCGGCTTTGGAAGGAGACTTTGGTGTAGATTCTTTAGCAGCGGTTTTCTTGGGCAACAAAACAGGGTTAATGTTTGGCAAAACTCCGCCATGAGCAATGGTAACACCAGACAACAGCTTTCCGAGCTCCTCGTCATTCCTAATCGCCAACAACACATGTCTCGGAATAATCCTAGTCTTCTTGTTGTCCCTTGCTGCGTTTCCTGCCAATTCCAACACCTGAAAAACAAACATTACAAGATTAATACCCAAAACAAAAGGTTAAAATATAATTAATTTGAAATGTAAAAAAGCTTACTTCAGCTGCGAGATACTCGAGGACTGCAGCAAGATAAACAGGAGCACCAGTACCAACACGCAGAGCGTAACGACCTTTCTTCAAATACCTTCCGATTCTACCAACCGGAAACTGAAGCCCGGCTTTAACAGATCGAGTAACCGACTTCTTTCGTGGACCGCCTGCTTTCCTTCCTGCTGCTCCCTTCTTGATTTTACCGGTTCCCTCCATTCTTTTATTTATAAAAGTGTTTATGTGTTTGTGTGTTTGATATTGTGATGAGAAGATTGGGTAGGGGTGCTTGTTTATATAGGAAATGGGTTGGGGTTTAAGATTTCAGATGGGGTGATATTGGCCGTTAGATGCCGATCCGTGTGATGTGAAATGGACCAATGGGAGTGAGTAATGAAAAAATTTGAATATTTGGAATCCGTTCGAATTTTTTCATGTTCCCCCAGTCCCGCCTAAAGGTGTTTTTCTTTTCCTTTTTGCTTTTCAAATTTTGCCACTACGTTTAACATAACAGAAACTTAAAAATAAAAGTTTGTATTTTCTGACGTCACTCAACATCGAAACAATAAATAAGCAAAAGATTGTTTTTGATTGAAGGTAAAGCTTTTTCGTTGCACCTACGGGCTACGGGGTTTGAGTAAATAGTAAGGTTGTAAATATTGTGAATATGTAATCGGAAGGTCAGTTTTTTTACTTTGTAATCGGTTTAGTCTAGATTAATCAGCGATTAATAGGATTGACATTTCCGAAAAAATTTAAATACTTTCAACGAGTTTTAAATATTTCCGTTAAGATTTAGTAATAAAAACAGGTTGTGACATATATGGACACCTACTATAAGTGATTAAAACAAAATTTACGTTGAGTTTGATATTTCTGTCAAATTTTACATGTTTTCGAAAAGTTTGACCATCATTTATCGTCGTTGACCGTGTTGACCACTGTTGGCCAATAATGCTTATACGGTGGTTAAGCGGCCTTAGAGTGTTAGGTAAGGCAAGCCATTAGGCTGTTTTATACCAATGGTGCCATAACACACCGCATTAACGTATCGTTCATCGTTTAGCCAAGTGGCGGCTTACCATTGTTTGTTTTTTTATTCTAAGTGTGTAGGTATTTTTGGGAGACCATATATACGAATAACATGTCATTGTATTTTAGTTATTCGTATATTATTGGGAAGATGATGTAGTGCTGAGTTGACATGCGAATAATGTGTTATTCGCTCTCCCTATAGCGAGCAATCTTATAAGCCATTTGTTTCAACATTGGCAAATAGTACATGTAATAATAATTTTATAATTTTGTTTTTATGTTAAATATTGTAATAATTAAAAATTTATGATGTTGTGATATTTAGTATCTTTTATAAAATTAAGGTTAAAGGTATAAATTATCAACTAACTTTTTTTTTTCGATATCACAAATATAAAACATATAATATTATTATAAACATTCAACTTTACAATTTATTCTAAAATTAGAAACATTTTTAAAAATACTTATGAACCGGTTTTCAAGTACAAAATACCTACATGCCATATTTTTTACCAGTCATAATAAATTTTAAGTTATCTTTTCTTCCCACCTGGCTTCCAACTCACTTATATTTTTTACCATCAACGACAAAACCACCACCATCGCCATCCCTAGTACCTACTCCTACCACCAAGATCAAGATCTGGCAGCAGAGACACCATCACCACCACCATTGTTGTCCTTGGTACCTACTCCTACAACCAACATCTGGCAGCAGCGACATCGCCACCAAGATCTAGCAATAGTGACAACACCACCACCAAGATCCGGCAGCAGCGACACAACCACCAACACCACCAAGATCCGGCAATAGTGACAACACCACCAAGATCCGACAACAGTGACAACACCACCACCAAGATCTGACAGGTGCGACAATAAACCACACCACCGTCGTCCCTTCATATTTCTCTTGTACTTCTCTAAATGGTAAGAAAGATCGACACTCTTCTTAAAAATCAATTTGTGTCAATCCACCGTCGTTACTTGATATTGGGTTTACGAACCCAATTGGTGATGAAATGACGTTAGGTGAAACTGGGAAAGATTTGGACTTTAGTTCAAAATTTGGTACCTTGTTTCTTGATAGTTTTAGTCCTTGTGAATGATGATGATTTTAACCTTTCGAAGTTGGACAAGGACAATGGGTTCAACAGTTATCAAAAGAGATAAGGGCATTTTAGTCTTTAAAAAATTCTTAGGTGGAAAATGAACAAGGCCACGTGGAAAAAAATGACCATAAAATTATAAAAATTACGTTACATATATTAGCCGGTGTCAACAAGTTTGGATGGGTATAATAGTATTATATGTTCTATATTTGTAATATCGAGAAAAAAATAAAGTTAGTTGGTAGTTTATGGTTTTAACCCATAAAATTATATAATACTAAATTATTCCTACTTATATGGTTTTAATACTCATCTTACATTATACTTTTGTTATGTTTTAATATCGATTGATATGTATATATAATTTTGTTGCGCAAATTATTTTACTTCGTTTAAATGAGATAGAGTTTAAGTTTATATTGTTTAAATTTAACCGTTTATATCTTGTTCTATACATTATGTGTGTATTGCACATACAGAAATTGAAAAATAGGTGCAATTGTTATATGTAGAATCTCATCTGGTTACGTTCATGTCACATTAACGTGAGATCGTAACTTTATTTTGATATTTATATCCTTTTAAATTATAATTTAAGACAATTATTAGAATGTGTGTTGTTATTAAGTATGTTGGATATGAAAAAAAGTGTTGATTATATAATAAGTATTGTACGTATTTATTATATTAGTTAGATTACTTTCCGTGTTAAGTAGTTTGTAGTGAGTGAGGCTCGAACGTGCTATAAGTTTGATACTCACGTAGGAAATCGATAAGCAGAGAACAAATAAATAAGTGATATACCATAAGCAATGTGCTACTAATAAAAATAGTCTTTCAAGTGTTGTGTGTAAAACCTCTGATTTTACCTTATTGACTTTGTTAACTGTTATACTCTTTATTTTTGAAATCTATATAATTTCACTTTTATATGACTTATTATTAATCATATACCTTTTGTCATACTACCTTTCATATTTATTTTTATATTTATATGGACCTTTAGTAATTTTTTACTACTCTGGCAACTGACTGGTCACTTGAATGAACAAGGACTCATCACCTCAGTACATATTTTGAGATAAACTGTAACCTTACTTAATTTAATTATTAAGTACTTGGACTTATTTTTATATGTACATATTTACATATATTAAATAATAGAAATAAAAACCTAACACCTTAAAACAATGTACATTATTTTACATTGTCATTTATTTACTTTATTTTAGTAAAATAATTATAATGAGGTATTCATTATATACTTTCACTAAGTTGCCTAAAAGCTTCAACTAAAATACCTATAACTTAACAAATGCCTACAATAATATACAAGAACCATTATTCTCATACAACACTTGATAAAAATTGTCAAAACCCCTCCCACATGCATATATATGCCGTGTATGGGCAATGCATACTCCAAAAACCAATGAGCTACTAACTTGTATCTAGGACTAATTATAGGAACTTTTGTCAACCTAAACCATGCTTTCTTACACATCCATGCTATACTACTTACACACACCATACATAATACTATGCAAGACTTTTCTTGTCCCCTTTTGACCTCAAAACACACGGCAACTCTTTGTCACTTGAGGGGAAAAGTCCATTTTGCTATTTTAAGCATGTGTGAGAAAGGAAACAAGTATATCCCAACCAAATCACAAAACATATCTAGGTAAGATTCATTGTACAAACAAAGATCACATAAGGATCCTCTCTTTCTTCATAAGCCGAGACATACACACACATGCCAACACAAAACATTTGAAAACCAAATCTCACATCTCTCTCTCTCAACCTACGGCTCAAACACTTTTCACCATTAACAAAACCTTCAAGCTCATTTACTAGGTCACCTCATACTTGAATGTTAATCATTGGTTCATTCTTACAAGTATCTTAATCATCAAGTCAAGAAAAGAAGCCCTAGAAGCTCCACTGAAGCCCACGGCTTGTTTTTAGCTACTAGAACCACCATTTTTGAAGCTTAGCTCTTGTTCCTGCTCATTCTCCTATTCACTCCTAAACCTATCTAAACAAGTAAGTCAAACCTAAAACCTATCTTTCTATATATTTACTTTCATTCACATTAACATACACATGGTTATTTCTTGTAAAACTTAATGTTGAAACAAAAATATGCAACCCTAGACCTAATATAGGTCACGGCTTAATATATTTCATGAGCTCAAATGATGAAAAACCTTAATAATCATGATGAACATGACACTATGAGCAAGCTAAACTTGAAGATCTATGAAAAACGTATCCATGCATATATTGGACGTAGGTTTTAACCCCATGGTTCAATATGGGTTAAGCATGTAATGTTTAAATGTGACTAGAAATACTAGATCTATAATTATGGTTGCCTTAAAATGAAGCTCACTATTTATGCCTTATAAGATTTAGTTTTAAGCTCACTATAATAAGTTTGCCTAAATAAATCTTCATTATTGCTAAATAATGTTTAATTAAAACTTTTGGTGTCAAAAATATAACTTTATAAAGTTTCGGGTTAAAAACATAGATCTATAAATGTTTTGGATTAAAATGAAAGATCTATGAAACTTTGGGTTAAAATACTAAATCTATAATGTTTCAGGTTAAAATGGAAAAATATAATACTTTCAGGTTGGATTTGTAATTTTACTAAGTGTAGGGATCTAAATGAACAAGTATAGAAACTTATTTTCCAAAAATATAAACCTTAGGGTCACTTTTGTAAAAAGCCGTGAGTGGAGGGTGGTGTTTTGACACTATCCGAAACTTCAAGTTAACAAAAAGGACTTAAATGAAATTACTAAGGCGTTAGGGTAATTTGTGTAACTTAATAAAAACCTAGGGATTACTTTTGCCATTTACTGAAACTTAAGGTAAGCCCTAGGGACCTACTTTGCCATTATAGCAAACTATATCAAGCCCTAGATAGATAAACCCTAGGGGTGATTTTTGGCTTAAGCCGAAACTTATATAAGCCCTAGGGGGCATTTGTGAAACTTATAATAAACTTAATATAAGCCGAATATTATAGGGACTAAATTTGCCATTTAATGAAACTTAAACAAACCCAAGTTACACGTGTAACTAGGGAGGGACCAATATTCTAATTACTTGAAATATTTAGAAACCCTAGGGGTATAAAAGTAATTAAACCACGGGTAATTATATAAGTAGAGGGACTAAAATGTAATTTATACAAAGTATAACAAACCCTAAAATTACTATATATTTATATCCGACATTTAAGACATAAAACTTAAATAACACAACGTTCGTTATCTTTCCAAACATATAATCTAATAATTATATACACTACGTAAACGTGGAATTTAATTAAAATGTTATACGTTTTACAAACCTTATTTATATATAAAATATAAATTAAAAATGATTAACTTATAAAAATAAATATATTAACTATATTTATTTTTCTATTACTTTAAATATATAAAACTTCCTTTATAAATATTTAAATTGTTTTATAAACAATATATGTACGAGAATATTAATTAAATAGATTAACTAATTTAACATTATTATTTATTTCATACTTAAAATAAATACTACTATAACTTGTACAACGACGAACTAAAATACAATTATCATAATAAAGTGCTTAAAACCAGTATAAGCATGCACAAATTTATTCTGAAACTTTTATGCATTATATTATGCATTTACTGAGACCTTATAATTATTTAGGTCGTTGACTGTATCGTGAGCATCATATCAGATTTATCCATTGACTTATTGTTGTACTATTGAGGTGAGTTCATGGCCCCACTTTATATATTGACAAACTTTTAAACCTTTTATTGGGGAAGAAAACATGCAACATATTTTATTTTATGGACATGAATTGAACTGTGAAACCTTTGATTACTGATGTTTAGATTTTGCTAGTAGAAAAAGTTCGTTTCTCGGTATCTTCTCGAATTGATTTCTGGTTCAAAATGCGACTCAATTGTTTTTGGTGAAAAAGAATATTTTTGGTTGTTTTAAAATAAATGTGCAAGACGTAAATGAAAATGACGTTAATTTAAATCTAAATCTAATTTAAAATAAATGGCAAGTATTTAAAAGCGTGACGGAAAATTAAAAGGGCAATTAAAGTAAATAACGCAAAACTATCTAACTAAGGCAAACTTAAAACGCAACTAAAACTTAAAACTAAGGCAAGGCTAAAATAAATTTAAGGCAAATAAACTTAAAGTGCAACTAAGGAAAAAGGCGGGAAAAATTAAGCTTGAAGATTAAAAACAGAAAGTTAAAAACTGAAACTAAAAAGAACCTGAAAACAGCTCATCCGGAATAATCCTTCGTTCGGAATAATCACTCATCCGGAATGTCACCTTCGTTCGGAATGATTCTTCTTCACTCGGAATATTTACCAAAACCCTTGATCCGGAATAAATCCTTTATCCGGAATATGTCACTTATCCGGAATAAAGTCTTGATTCGGAATACTTAAGCTTGATCCGGAATGTTGCTGATCCATAATATATTCCGAATAAGTCCCTTGATCCGGAATGTTGAAGATTCCGGATGAAGACCTTGATCCGGAATAATTAATTATTCCGAATAAAACTCCTTGATCCCGAATATTTGGTATTCCGAATGAAAGGTTTGATCCGGAATGTTAAATTATTCCGAATAAACAAGACTGATCCAGGATGTTTAATTATTCCGAATAAACAAGACTGATCCGGAATGTTTAATATTCCGGATGAACAACCCTTGATCCGGAACAACTTTCAACAAAACCTTGATCCGGAATGTGCTGTTGATTCGGAATACCTGGGGAAGAACAGTAACAGAAAAACGAAGAACAAGGAAGCACAAAATAATACGAATCTAATCAAAACTAATCAAAATCAACCAAAAGATTAAATCAAAGTAATCAATAAACATCTACTAATCATAAACAAACAATCCAAATCAACAAAACTAACAATAATGATCAAAATAATCAAAACCCACTTAATCAATTTAACAAAAACTCAAGAACATAAACATAAACAATAAAGCATAAAAATTAAGATCAAACAAGAAAGGTAGATAGGAGATCAAACAATAAAAATAAAGATTGACAATAATTAAAAGGAAACTTACTTGAAATTAAATGTATTTAAGGTGCAAGACAATTAAGTAAATGACATATAATTAAATGTGCAAAATTAAAGTGGAAGAGTATAGTTTGTCAAACTAGCCAACAAGAGAAAGTGAATGAAATCCTAATCTATTTATCGGAGAGGATTAGGGAGGTGCTTAGGAAGCTTCCTCCCCTCTTTATAACCCCACTTTTACTTGTTAAATCACTTTGGGGTGAGAACATTGCTTGTTTTAAACGGATGAACATAAGTGCCTAAAACTCATACGTGCCTACATGATGTCTAAGTAGCGATACCCCTAGATGCTTTAGCCCACTATCATGAACCGTTAATTACTTTGTGTAAGCGCGAATGTTATGGATAGATCTATTGGGATTGGCCTCCCTATCTATTGTTGGTTGTGTGACCAAATTAGATACAAATACATTTGAGGTTGTTACGAATACTTTGTGGTAGTATTTGCTTGGGCACACTCTTATATAAATTGGTTTGTACGGTTAACGCTTCGGTGTCATGAGCTTAGACGTAGGATATCATGAACGTATGCTATTTGATAAAAATCTTGTATTTGTTATAAGATTATTGGACGGTTGCCTAACTAAAATCTTATGGTTCATCACATTACTTAAACTTAAACCTATAAACTCACCGACCTTTGTGTTGACGTTTTAGCAATGTTTTTTCAGGTGTCAAGGCGGAGGAGTGACGTGGTTGTGCTATGGAGATTAATAAAAATTATCATGATTTAACTTTGAGACTTACTTTGGATGTATGATATTTGGAAACTCAAACAATGTTATCATGAGATGTAAAACAATTTTTCCGTGGGACCAATTCTAATTTTATGTCTTATGAATGAAAAATGACTTTTCTTAGTTATTCTTGTATCTATGTCTCTTGGTTGTCATAATAGTCACATCCTCGTGTAATTGTACACGTGGGCCAAATTGAGGGTGTGACAGATTGGTATCAGAGCCATGGTTATAGAGAACTAGGTTACTTTTATAAAATCATTTTTACAAAGGTTTTGGTCAAAAAATGAAATTTTGGAAAAAGAGTAATACTAGACTATAACTACCTCCATCTCCATAGAACACATCACTTCGCGCCTTCGACAAGTAAGGTGTACCTTTAAATTGTACCTTTAAGTTGCATCATTTCATTGCTCTTAAGTACTTTATTAAGTAAATTGCTAAAAGTATCAAGTAACGTAATTTATGACTATATGCTAAATGGTTTGTGCCATGCTACGAGAATATAAAATCGATGTTTATTTCAACACTACGTGAAACTCTATGCTAAATGGTTTGTGCCATGCTATACGAATACAAAATCGATGTTTATTTCGACACTACGTGAAATTCTATGCTAAATGGTTTGTGCCATGCTATATGAATACAAAATCGATGTTTATTTCGACACTACGTGAAATTCTATGCTAAATGGTTTGTGCCATGCTATATGAATACAAAATCGATGTTTCTTTCGACACTACGTGAGACTCTATGCTAAATGGTTTGTGCCATGTTACGTGAATGCAAAAATTGATGCGGTTATATTTCTTGAAAACCCTACGTTAAATGGTTTGTGCCATGCTATGCGAATACAATATTGATCTTGTATCAACGTGTCTTAAAATTTTTGTGCTAAATGATGTGTGCCATGACAAACTAAAACTTCAACATATTGCAAAATTGATTTATTCTTACACATGCCTTTCTTGATTTGGCAATGACATGTCTATCTCGTCCGAAGATTCGTTGTACTACTTGAGCTCATCTACGGATGGAGCACGACGCGAGTCCACTACTAGTGGTGCTTCGCCACTATCATCTACTCGAGGAGAGCCAAGTGCTCATGTACCTACTCGCGTGTCACCACCACCACTCATTTGCTACCAAAGGCGTGGCAAGGCACCGATGGTTCCTCCCTCCACATCCTCATCTCATGCCCCTAAGGCCCCTCGCCAAAACCGCACCGCGAGGATGTCCGTGAGAGCTTCTATGATTGGGAAGAAGTTGGCCTCTAGACATGTGAGCTCTACCCGCAAGTCTTCGAAGTCACCGTCCGTGAGAGTGCCCCCAAGGCACGATGCCCCTCGTCGACCTACTATGCCCATGCCACCCCCACCTTGCGGCTATAATGGATCCGAATGCTCTGCGGCCGCCGAGGCTCGGGGAATGCCCCCTCATCGTTTTACTAGGCTTGCTACATTACGAGGCAAGGTGACCCACGTGCTTCGTAATTTGGGTGGTTTGTCTCATGAGTCATTGGTTCGACTCGAGACTTGTTACGAGGCGGTCATCGCGGGTTTGGGTAGGAATGCCCCACCCCCACCCGACCATTTCGCGAGACTAGCTAGGAGAGTCGAGGACCAAGATTACGAGATAGGAGCTTTACGCACTCTTCTCCATAGGGCATTGATTGATTTATCCGAGAGGATTGCCTCCCTTGAGCACCGTTTCTATTAGATTTACGTTTAGCTTATTTGTGTACACTTTCATTCCAAATTTCCCTCCTTGTGTTGTAATCCCTCAGAATTCTAAAACAATGTGTTAACTCTTTGCATTTCTTTTTCGAATCATGGAATGAATTATTTGTGCACTACATAACTTGTTGATTATCACTTCATTGGATGCTATATTGTGTTTTGTGACATGCTTGTACTCTCTAGCCATGAACTCGTAATGCTAACCTTGCCATAAAATTTGTTATGAATTTAGGAACATGGCACCAAAAACCCGCAGGAATAGAGTCGATCCAACTCCGGCCGCACATATCACCGTCGACCCATCGGTTTTGAGTCAAATGATCGCCGATGGAGTTGCCGCCGCTCTTGCCGCCAACGAAACAAATCCAAGCACGTAAGAGGAGACTAATCGAGTGCCAATTCCGGTACCTCCTACGCGTGCATGCTCATACAAGGAGTTTCGTTCATGCTTCACAAGTACCTTTAATGGCACCGAAGGTGCCGTGGGACTTGCACGATGGATTGAGAGACTTGAGTCTCAATTTAGCGTAAGCAATGTCGTCGAAGGTGATAAGGTGAAGTTTAGCTCTAGCACCTTGGTTGATGGTGCACTAACTTGGTGGAACATCCATGTGAAGGTCGTAAGTTTGGATGCGGCCAATGCTACTCCTTGGGCTCATTTATAGGGAATGCTTCTCAAAAAGTATTGCCCTAGGAATGAGATGAAAAGGTTAGAAGCCGAGTTGTGAAACCTCCGTGTACATGGAGTTAACTTGATGGCTTACACTCAACGTTTCCAAGAGTTGAGGTTGATGTGTCCCGAAATGATACCAAATGAGACACGAGCCGTGGAAAGGTACATCGTTGGACTACCGACTTCAATCCGAGGAGACGTCATCTCTTTAAAACCCAATGATTTGAACGAAGCCATTGAAATGGCGGACGGTTTGATGGACTCCGTCACCTTGGAAAGTGGTGATAACAAACGAAAATGGGAAGGAAACCATGGCCCCAATCATGGTGACCACCCTAACAAATGCCAAGATGTGGTAAAGGTGTTCAATGTGAACGGTGGATCCGGTTACCAAGGAAAACTACCGTTTTGTGGTAAGTGTGGTAAACATCACAATGGTGCGTGTGGAGGCACATGTCACAATTGTGGGAAAACCGGTCACTTCGCCAAGGATTGTCGAAGTGCACCAAAGCCCACGAACCAACGGACTCCTATCACTCCAAATGCTCAATACGCAGATGTCACTTGCTATGGTTGTGGCGAAAAGGGTCACTTTAACAATAGGTGTCCCAAAGCTACCACTCAAGGCCGAGGAAACCAAATTTGAGGCAACAACAACAACCAAGCTCGTCGACAACCTCATCAAAACCACGGTAATCCGAATGGGCGGAACAATGGGAATCAAACGGGAGCACCGGGACGTGTGTACGCTCTATGTGCCGAAGCGGCCATTCAATACAACAACGTGGTCACCGGTACGTTTCTCATCAATAACATCTATGCTTCCGTATTATTTGATTCCGGTGCCGATAGAAGTTCTGCCTCCATTGCCTTTAGTGAACTATTAAATGTGAACCCTAATCCATTAGAATTCGACTATAATGTGGAACTAGCCGATGGTAAAGCGATCACTACAAACACCGTACTTAAGGGTTGTACCCTAAGCCTCCAAAATATTCCTTTCATCATCGATCTTTTACCTATCGAACTTGGAAGTTTTGACGTTATCGTTGGTATGGATTGGCTATCCAAGTACCATGCGGAGATAATTTGCCACGAGAAACAAGTCCGTATTCCTTACGGAATCCGAACCCTAACCATCCTTGGTGAGAAGAACGGTGTGAAAAGCCGGGCTAGTTTGAATGTCATCTCATGTACTAAAACCCAAAAGTATATCGAAGAAGGTCGTCCTATTTTTCTTATCCAAGTCACTAGCAAAAACGAACCCGGACCAAAGGAGAAGAAAATTGGAGACGTACCAATTGTTTGCGACTTTCCCGAAGTTTTTCCCGAAGACCTACCCGGGTTACCTCCACTTCGCCAAGTGGGATTTCACATCGAATTAACTCCCGGAGCCGCACCCGTCGCGAGGGCACCTTATCGACTAGCGCCCGCCGAAATGAAGGAATTAGCCGACCAACCAAAAGAGCTTACCGACAAAGGATTCATAAGACCGAGTTCCTCACCTTGGGGAGCCCCGGTTTTATTCGTAAAAAAGAAAGACGGATCATTCCGTATGTGCATCGATTATCGAGAATTGAACAAACTTACTATAAAGAATCGTTACCCTTTACCAAGGATCGATGATTTGTTTGATCAACTTCAAGGTTCGAGCAGTTATTCAAAGATTGACCTTAGGTCGGGTTACCACCAACTTAGAGTTCGAGAGGAAGACATTTCCAAGACGGCATTTCGAACCCGATACGGTCACTTTGAATTCCAAGTCATGCCATTTGGGTTAACCAATGCACCCGCGGTATTCATGGACCTTATGAACCGTGTGTGTAAACCTTATTTGGACAAGTTCGTGATCGTGTTTATTGACGACATCCTTATCTACTCTCTAGTAAGGAAGAACACGAGGAACACCTAAAGAAAATTTTGGAATTGTTGAAACAAGAAAAATTATACGCCAAATTTTCAAAGTGTGAATTTTGGATTCACATGGTACAATTCCTTGGTCACGTAATCGATAGTAGTGGTATTCATGTGGATCCCGCTAAAATCGAAGAGGTAAAGGATTGGGCAACTCCTACCACACCTACGGAGATTCGCCAATTCCTTGGTCTTGCCGGCTATTATAGACGATTTATCGAAGGATTCTCGAAAATCGCTAAGTCTATGACGGAATTGACTCAAAAGAACAAGAAGTTTATTTGGGGAGACGACCAAGAAACTTCTTTCCAAACTTTAAAACAAAAACTTTGTGACGCGCCCATTCTCGCATTACCCGAGGGTAGTGAAGACTTTGAAGTATGTTGTGATGCTTCGATTAAAGGTCTAGGCGCGGTTCTCATGCAAAGGAAAAAGGTCATAGCTTATGCCTCTCGACAACTAAAGCCGAACGAAGAAAACTACACTACTCACGATTTGGAGCTAGGCGTGGTTGTCTTTGCTCTCAAAATTTGGAGACACTACCTCTACGGAACTAAGTGTGTAGTTTACACCGATCACAAAAGTCTTCAACATATTTTAGACCAAAAAGAACTTAACATGAGACAACGATGTTGGTTGGAACTACTTGGAGACTACGATTGTGACATTCGTTATACCCCGGGAAAAGCTAACGTTGTAGCCGATGCTTTGAGTAGAAAACCCCGTGAGCGACCCCTAAGGGTTCGAGCCTTAGTGATGACTATTGGCTTGAACATACCCGCAAAAATCTTAGAAGCCCAACGAGAAGCTATTAAGATAGAAAACATCGATAAAGAAGAAGCCGGTGGAATGATCACCAAAAATCTCGTTGCACGTACCGATGGAACATTGTGTCTTGACAATAGAAGTTGGTTACCTCGTTACGGTAATGTCCGAGAACTAATCATGCATGAATCGCACAAGTCTAAGTACTCGATCCACCCCGGATCGGACAAAATGTACCATGACATGAAAATGTTCTATTGGTGGCCAAACATGAAAGCCGACATCGCGACTTATGTTGGTAAATGCCTAACTTGCGCCAAAGTTAAGGTTGAACACCAAAAGCCTTCCGGATTACTAGTCCAACCTAGGATCCCAGAATGGAAATGGGAAAGAATTACTATGGACTTCATTACCAAACTCCCAAGAACATCCGCGGGTTATGACACGATTTGGGTCATTGTCGATCGTTTGACGAAATCCGCGCATTTTCTTCCCATAAAAGAAAACAATAAAATGGATCAATTAGCACGAACGTACTTAAAGGAGATCGTTACTAAGCACGGAGTGCCAATTTCTATCATATCGGACCGAGACGGTCGATATTGCTCAAGATTTTGGCAATCTCTCCAAGAAGCGTTAGGAACGCAATTGGACATGAGTACGGCTTATCATCCTCAAACGGATGGTCAAAGTGAAAGAACCATCCAAACATTGGAAGATATGCTTCGTGCATGCGTAATCGACTTTGGAAACGGATGGGATCGACACCTACCGTTAGTGGAATTTTCGTACAACAGTAGCTACCACACTAGCATTAAAGCGGCACCGTTTGAAGCACTTTACGGTCGAAAGTGTCGTTCACCCGTTTGTTGGGCGGAAGTTGGTGATGCACAACTTACCGGTCCGGAAATTATTCACGAAACAACGAAGAAAATCGTACAAATCAAGAGTCGTATGCAAGCGACTCGTGATCGACAAAAGTGTTACGCCGACAAGAGACGGAAACCATTGGAATTTAAAGTCAGAGATCGGGTAATGTTGAAAGTTGCACCATGGAAAGGTGTAATTCGTTTTGGTAAACGAGGAAAACTAAACCCACGATACATTGGACCATTCGAAATTATTCAACGCATAGGTGACGTTGCCTATCGTTTGGATTTACCTCAAGAACTTAATCGCGTGCATAATGTGTTTCACATTTGTAACTTGAAGAAATGCTTATCCGACGAAACGCTCGTTATACCTATGGACGAAATCCAACTCAACGACAAACTCGTGTTCGTTGAAGAACCCGTCGAAATTATGGAACGAGAAGTCAAACGTCTTAAACAAAGTCGTATACCTATTGTTAAGGTACGATGGAATGCATGAAGAGGACCCGAATTCACATGGGAACGTGAAGACCAATTCAAAGCGAAATACCCTCATTTGTTTACTAATGTAGTGTCAACTTAAATGTATCGTTTGTTTTGCTTTGCGGACAAAGCCCTCTTTAGGGATAGCGAATGTAACAACTCGAATTTTTCGATTATTAAATGGACGTGCTCGTTGCACTACGTTTCATTTGTTAACGGTTTGTGCCGTACGAATACACTACATTATTTTGAGAACACGAAGGTCCATTGTTATTCATGCTACAACGTGTAAACTCCCACGTTTTTTTATGTGACCATGATGTGTCATGCGGGATAGAATGCCAAACATAAGCGAGAATCAAGTAGTACTATATCGTCAAACTAAACAACGACAATCCTACTATTTTTACGTGTCGCGTGATTATAGAGCTTATTCGAGTCTAAGAATACTAGGAAGAGTCATTGGACCAAATCGGATTGAACACTACAAAAATCAAACAAGTCCCACTTTATTATTTACTTGGGCCGAAGCCCAAGTGTGACATTACAAGTTAACATACCATCTGGAAACAAACACAAGCTTGGACACAAACTTGAGACCCCAACTGGGTCAACAAAAGTCAATACCACAAATAATACTACTTAAACCTCACTAACAGCCAACCCACATGCCGAGATTGCCCTAAATGGGTAGATCACAGGCATGCCATTTCTAGAAGTGGTAAAACCCTAGGACAAACTATTAAAAATATATACCCAATGTTTTACATACACCCACATCACAAACACAACACAAATTACAACAAATCTGGGCGAGAACCATAGGCTGCAAGAATTAGTCAACACCATCAAGCCACAGCCAGCCGAATCAAAGCCTCCCTTGTGTCCGAAACCATCTAAGCCAAAAACCTAAAACCACCATCTGTGAGTCTTTCTACTCCCTCTATTGCATCCGTGTATTGTCATTAGTACTCATTCGGCCGAGACCTGGGAAACATATAACAAATGGGTTAGATAATAATAACCGACCCACTATGTACACATTTTTAGTGAAAAACTGATAAAAACCTAATGAATCACGGAGTTAATGTTATTAGACGACCAATTGATCAATACAACACAAAATTATAATCGGCCATGTAGTAAACACCCAGGAAATTAATAACTTCATCCAAAATCATACATTATGTTCGAAAACTACACATAGGACATCAAATTTATATTCGAATGATAAAAGCTCCAAATGTCCAAACCCTATTTTCTGCAAATCGAATTAGAAACCCTAATTTAACCAAATCCACACCCGAATCAGTAAGATAATTAGACCAAGAACCAAGAATGAGCCAAACCCTAAATCAACCTGAAACCCTAATTTTATAAATCGACCAATTAGTCTAATTAAACACGTTTTCTTAAAATAAACATCACTTAATAATACAAATATGCAATATCCAGTAAAAACCCCAATTGTTACGAAACCCTAAATTTTGATTTAATCCAATACGAGTTAGATCCATCTAATTGAAGCACGTATAAGACGATTTAGACAAAGAAACATGTCATACGATACAGATTTAGCAATAAAAACCCAAAACCATTGTAAAAAGAGAAAATAAGGTCAAGACTTATCTTTTATGGATAAATCATCCATAGAATCCATGGGATTTCATTAGATTCGGACTAAGATACGAAACCCAGAAAACCCGAACCATAAATCGAAACAAGACGTCAATATATGATGTTATTAAGCAGATTCATCAACATACGAATTTAGAGATGCAAGATAATATAAGGATTTATGATTTTAATGATGAAAACCCAGATTTAGTTTCACCAAAGAGAGAGAGAAGTGAAACGGTGGGAGCGTGTGTGTGTTTTTGTGGCGATCAAATGGTGAAAGTCAACAGACAGAGAGTATAAATCTCTCTGTCTCAACATTGTTTGTAACGCCGGGCTGGGCCGGGTCTGGGATGGGCTGGGTAATAAGTTGGGCTGGACTAGCTAAGTTTTGGGGCCAAGAGTTATTAAAACAAGTGAAGT
The DNA here is from genome assembly GCA_025667525.1 of Glebionis coronaria. NCBI lineage: Eukaryota > Viridiplantae > Streptophyta > Magnoliopsida > Asterales > Asteraceae > Glebionis > Glebionis coronaria. Next base: position 242,424 of record JANFOE010001337.1, on the reverse strand, counting down.
GTTGGGCCTTAAGCCCAAAGTTAATAAAAACTGGTTTTATATATATGGGTCGGGTACATTATTGGGCTGAATAAGTCCGATAACGAAAGCAACGGTATTTTTGTTGGGAATAAATTAAGGCCAGATCACTTGAGCGCTGACAAGAACAAATCAAACGTTGACAAGAACAATACAAGCGCTGACAGCTCAAGCGTTGACAGGTTAAAGTCAAGTGTTGACACATTGAAGACAAGCACTGATGGAAGATATAATCTACACGTTTATTATATTCTAGAATACTTCTAGTAAGGATAAGAACAATAATGTATTTTCTATATTTATCTTTACCTAGAATAGTTGATACGTAGATTATTGTACAAGGCTTCTTATGTCTATAAAAGAAGGCCTTAGGTTAATGTTTAATAATCAAGTTTCATATAAGTTTTCATTCGTAAACATCTTTCATTGTAAGCAAGTTCGACATTCATAATCAAAGTGAAAGTTTGTTTACATCTTGTGTGTTCTTGTTTAAGTGTTAAATTCCGCATAACACTTAGATTCATAAAGCATATACAAAGGTTTCTCTACGTGTATTATTTGATCTAATCTCGTATACACAAAGCTAATCGATCTAAGTTTGGGATCAACAAGTGGTATCAGAGCATCCAGATAAAGTGTATAGAGTCAAAAAGGCTATGTATGGCCTTCATCAAGCCCCTAGAGCATGGTATGGAACTCTGTCTACCTATTTGGTGGACAATGGATTCAAGAGGGGCACCATAGATCAGACACTGTTTACAAAGAAGAAAGGCAAGGATGTGTTGCTTGTGCAGGTCTATGTTGATGATATCATTTTTGGGTCTACAGATCCAAAGATGAGTGAGGATTTCTCCAAGCTTATGACAGACAAATTCAAGATGAGCGCTATGGGGGAGATGAACTTCTTTCTAGGTTTATAATACAAGGCTTTTACCTAGTAAGAAAGTTAATTAAAGTTCGTTGTGTTGGTCTAATCGAATTGATCTTAGTTCTCTATGTGACTCAGTTTTATTTTGGTGGAAACAAATAATTTTGGTTGTTTTTAAATTTAAATGTGCAAAGACTTAAAGTAAATGTCGTTAAAGTAAAGGGCAAGTATTAAAAGAGCGTGAAAATAAATCTAAGTCTAATTAAAAGAAAGTGTGCAATATTTAAAAACGTGACGGAAAGTAAATTAGTAAAATGACTAAAAATTAAAATGTGACGGAAATTAAAATTAGACAAGTATTAAAAACTTAAACTAAAAATTAAACAAGACAAAACATAAAAGTTAACCCAGATCGGAATATATTCCGATCAACCTTACCATCGGAATGAACACACCACCTATCGGAATGTTGAAGAAACCCAGATCGGAATATGTCACCTTTTCAGATCGGAATAACCTAACAGCCTCAGATCGCAATGTAGTCCAGATCGAAATGTGTCCTATCGGAATGTACCTATCGGAATGAGGCTAAGGAAAATTTGGCAGCACTTCGTCTAAGTAAGCCTCAAGAACCGTCGGAAAGAGCGATCGCAATATGCGATCGCAATCCCCAGATCGGAATGAGGTAAAGATACTCCTGTCGCAATCCCGGATCGGAATGCAAAACCCTTGTCCAAACTGTCACTATCGGAATGTGGTATATGCAACCGTCGCAATGTGGGGTAAACCCTAGCTTTCCGATGGAATCCAAATTCGTAATAAGCACAAATCCTAATAAGCTATGTCCAATAAGCAGTTGCAACGAACTTAAATGAAATGGAAACAAAACGAAACAATAAGCTAAAAAGTTAAAATCTTTCAAACTTTAAAAGACGAAACTTAAATGAAATAAAAACTTAAAAATCAAAACTTTTGAGAAACTTTCAAGACACTAAATCAAAATACCAAATAAGCACACAAGGTTGTCAATCTCGTAGCTTATTCCGTACGTAACTTAAAGGACAAGAAAGGACGAAACTTTAAGCAAATTAAGCAAATGGATTAAGCAAAACTTGCTTAATCCGTAATTCGAACCGAAATAAAATGAGAAGAGAAGAATGAGAATGGTAAAAATAAACTTGATCAATTGATAAAGAAAGGTAAAGACAAGAATTTAAAGAACACAAATTAAAAACTTACTTGGAATTAAAAGTAATTAAAGTGCAAAACATGTATTTAAATGACAAGTAAATAAAGGTGCATAAATGAAAGGTGGAAGAACTAGTTTGTCAATCTAGCCAACAAAGCTAAATGAAATGAAAATGAGAGTATTTATAGGTGATTAGGGGAGAGGTTAGGGGAAGCTTCCTCTCTCCTTCCTTTCTTGTTAATTGCACCATCAAGTCCTTCCTTCTTAATCTTTTTGTTAATCTTGGAATGTGATGACTTTTGGCTCGGGATTTCTTTGGACTCGTCTTTTAATTCTTCGATAAATAAGACTTGAGTTCCTCGGCTTTAAGTAAACTTCCGTCTTTTGACTTTTTCTTCGATAAACCTTCAGAATTGGTCTTGGACTTCCATTCTTTATCCACTTTTGACTTCTTGACTTCGTCTTTCATCCTTTTCTTCAATAAAAGTCCGTAAATGCCCGTGAATTTCCGTGTTTTCTCCACTTTTCACCTTTTCGTCCTAAATCACAACAAAAACACAAACCACGCATAATTCCGACATAAAAGACATAAAATACACGTTTTGGTCCGGTTTTTATTGTAATTAAGTGGTAGAAAAGATGGGTGTTTACACACCTATCAAATCCCCTACACTTGACCATTGCAATGTCCTCATGCAATGCATTAGTTACAAAGCATGATTACACTTTTCATCATAATCAATCCATGTTGGCCTTTATTAAAGAGATAGAAAATTATAAATATGCAAAGCAAAGAAATTAAAAGCATACCTTGGGTTTTGAAAATGTCATGAATAATCATCATCCTCAACTTTTCACTTTCTCCAAACCAAGCTTAAAACGAGATCATTGTTATTATAAGTTAGTAAACTAACACGAACTCATGTGGGCCAATTATTTACTTAGACTCCCTTATTCCTATGGGTATCTCTTATATTTTATTATTTGTCTTGAATGATCACGAAGATGCATTGTTTGACTCATTTCGATAGTTATTAAGTCTGAAAATAAAGTGCACGATTTAATCAATAGTTAGCTAAAGGACCAAATCTTTTAAAACTGCTTCTCGGGATATCAGAAAGTTCATATCTTGGCATAACTTGGTTCGCGATTTGAGACCTTTCTCGGGCCGATATTTGGCAGCGACTTCATACTTCAAATCTTGAGAGACGTTCATGAAATAATGGTCTTCTCTTCATAAATGGAATTTCTTCACTTGGAATTTTGAGAGATTCTTCATATATGGACCACGACTTCTTCATTTTTCTCCAATCTTTATTTTGGATTTTGATATACAACGATCCGCCTCCTTTATTGACTTGGATCTATTTATCCTCATACCTTGTTAGGGTCTTTTCGGATACACTTCTCCATGACTTTTTGGGAATTTTTGCTTTTCGTCGTGTGTCTCGATCCTTCATATTGATTTTCGATAAATGATTCTTCACATCACTTTGGATCTTTAGCAACAAAATATAGCCCTCATGCCTTGTTAGGGCCTTTTCGGACTCGCCAATCTTCGCGCCCCGCTTCATAAGTTATGCCTTGGCTATGAACTCTCGTCATTACCGAGCAACTTTTAAACGATCTGGGGCTAGAAGCTAAGTAACTTTTCAAATCGTACAACCTTATTTATTAGCAGATAAATTTATTAGCAAGCGATGGGAGAATAGGCTCATAATTAACTCACATAAATTCACGAAAGAATACCGACTTATAATTGGCTCTATCATCTCTCGTTCTCCACAGTTTAAAATCTCAAGTAATGAGACTCGTGGATACTTAGCCTATTAAATCAAAGTTTTGGGTTTTCGAGTCGCCTATAGGATCTTGCAACTTCTTAGACTCTTTCAAGATTAGAAATCGCGTCTTAAAGTTCCCTTGATAAACGACTCTCTAGGATCAATTATAGGAACTTGCGAAAAGTTCTTGTTCTTAACCCGTGAGAGTTAAGACTTTCGCATTTTATAGCTCCCTATATAAAAGCCTAGCAAAACTTGACTTAAACACGTTAAGGATACTAGCTAGAGTAAACTCGGATTGAGTCAAAAGATTCACAACGTTAGAAAATTAAACCACTTATTCAAAGATTTATTCTAGCAGGGAAAGAAAATAACTATACAAAGATAACAACTAATAGGCCAAAATAGATCAAAATTTTTTGAAAAATGTCGAAAAATTGATTTTCCGGTTAAAATGAGGACAAAAAACAAGGAAAAGGCCACTTAACTTCGATAGAAGTCTCCCCTACACTTAAGATAAACATTGTCCTCAATGTTTAAGCATGTGGGAGTAAGCTCCCCTACACTTAGGACATTGTGCACGTTGTTTAAATCTTGCTAAGGAAAAGACAACTAAAGAGATTCCTATTTTAATATTGAGAAAATATAAAATAGTGAATCGAAAAGAGTTTAGGATAGAACCGGGAAGAAGTAGAACACGGAATCACGGGTCGTCAAGAATCATCAAGAGTGGATCATTGAAGCTCGAATCCCTGATTAAGAAGTGAGGAGAGGAAATAGCAATCCAAAGGGTCCCCCCTACACTTATGATAAAGAAAGCAAAAAGATAGATGCATGGGTTGCCTCCCAAGAAGCGCTTGGTTTTTGTTAACCGAGTCATGAGCCTGACTCGACCTTGATCATCAATGGAAGAAGCATAAGACATATCCACCAGGATCAAAGACATAGTTTTCATCCATCAATAAGCACGAGCTTAAGGCGAACAAGGCAAGCCAAAAGATAAGTGGCAAGGTTCCCTTAAGCAGTGATGGAGCACAGTAGAAACAAAGTTGAAGTGGAGCAAGCATGTCTTCAAAGTTTCCAAAGATATTTCCTTTTATTTCATCAGGTGGATACTGAGGTGGCTTAAAGACTTCAATACCGGGATCGAACACCTTTTCCGTCAGGGGAAAATAGCACTCCGGCTCAGCCGAGTGTGAAGAAGATCCGTAAAGAAGCACAACCTCGTCCTCAGAAGTGGGACAAAGAGGTGTTAAATCATACGTGCAACGGATTTCGGTGTCAACCGGTTTCTTCTCCTTTGACAAAATGCTCTTCAAATCCAAAGTAGGATCAAGGCGATAATCTTCAAAGTCAAAAGGAGGAGCATCACTCTCATGAGGGAAGTATGTGTTAAGAAATTCAGAGAAATCTTCCTCAAATGAATAATCGTCCAAAGTAGGATCGAGTGATGGCTGAGGATCTTCATCATGTGAAGAATCGCTTGAGAGAGTATCAGCCTCATCAAAATCATCATAAGTGGGCAGCTCGGGATACTCAGAAGTACAAGCAAAATCATCTGAATCTGAGCTAGAATTATCATCTTCATAAGCATCAAAGACCGGTGGAGAATCATTAATGGGAGAAGCTTCGAAAGTAGGGAGAGAATCATCCACATCATCATGAAAAGGTGGATTATCGATGCAAGAGTCGAATAGAGGATTGTCGTAGACGGTAAAGTCATCTATCACATTAATCATATTCACTGATTCTCGGCCTCCAAAAGTTGTACTAGTAAGCTTCCCCATTTTGAAAACTTTTGCATCATCCCCGACTCTTAAGATTAACTCGCCTTCGGCCACATCCACTAAAGCTCGTCCGGTTCTCAAAAATGGCCGACCAAGTATTAAAGGGATACGAGGGTCCATTTCATAATCAACTACGACAAAATCGACCGGGAAAGTAAATGTGCCAACTTTAATGAATACGTCTTCGGCGATACCAACAGGGTAAGCGAGAGTGCGATTTGCAAGTTCAAGAGTCATCTTTGTTGGAGTGAGGTCAGGCAATGATAGTGTTTTCCAAACACTCAAAGGCATCAAATTAATACTAGCCCCGAGATCAGCAAGGGTAGTAAATTCTTCAGTTTTGTTGAACACGCAAGGCAACACAAAACGACCGGGATCTCCAAGTTTTTCCGGAAGTTCTTTAAGAATAACTGCAGAGCAGTTTTCATTTAAGCGTGTGTTGGCGAGTTCAATCAGCTTCTCCTTCTTGTTAAGCAATTCCTTAAATGCTTTAACAAATTTGGGCATGTGGACAAGTGCTTCAAGAAAGCTAATGTTGAAATTCATTTGAGAAATCATCTTGATATAGCTAGTCACTTGAGCGTCCTCCTTGTTTAGCATTTTGTTCTTGCCCAAGCGAGAAGGATAAGGGATATTGGGTTTGGGTGGTGAAGGTGCAGGTGTAGGTAAAGGTTGAGATGTTGAAGGATCATTGGTGGGAACTTCATCACGTCGAGGCAGAGACGGTAATGGTGCACTAATACTAGGTGTAGGAGGAGTAGGGATACATGGTGGTGGAGGAGGTGTAGATGATGGGGGTGGGATTGGTGGTCCTACAATGGTGACTCCACTACGAGTAGTAATAGCACTCACATTGGCTCGCGGATTGGTGACGGTGTTTGAAGGTAGAGAACTTGAAGAGGAAGGTTGAGCAGGGGGCAAGAAACTAGCAAGCATATTCTTCAAATCATTGGTTTGATTGCTGAAGGAGGATTGAATATCATTTCGAAGCTCGGATCTTATCTCATTTCCTTGCTTTGTGATATCCCCTTTAAGATTGATAATTTGGCTCTGCAGATTCTTGATTTGCTCACCTTGGGTTCTCATGATGGCCTCAACATCCGGATTACTGGGTGGGTTCTGTTGGGTGGGTGGGTGATAAGGATTAGAAGCTCTTGGTGGGATTTGATTGCTTCTAGTGTAGTTGTTGGCGGGGTTTTGGTTTTGAGGAGAAAAACCGGGTGAAAGGTAATTGTTGGATCGGTAGCTCAGCAGATTTCTATCCCCTTGTTGTCTAGCTTGGTAATTTTCCGGTGAATAATTACCGTAAGCTGCATATACATTTTCCGGATTTCCTTGTGTCGAAGGACAATCGGTGTATGAGTGAGGACCGCCGCATGTCTCACAAGGATTAGCAACCGCTTTAACTTGTTGTTGTTGTTGATTTGAAGCGAGAAGCGTAATACTTTTGCTCATTTCAGTCATCATGCGGGTGAGTTCGGTCATCTCAGGGTTTGCTGAGGTTGAGGAAACATTGACTCTCGGGTTGTTCCTAGAAGAAGCAGAGGAATCCCAGTTCTTGTGGTGAGTAGTCATGTTCTCAATTAACTCTCTACACTCCTCGGGTCTCCTTTTCATGAATGTGTCACCGGCGGCTGCATTGATCGTATCACGATCTCGAAAAGTCAAACCGTTGTAGAAAGTATCGATCAAGGTGACCGGAAGCATGTTGTGGTTTGGACAACGGTCGATCAAGACATTATATCGCTCCCAAGCGTCAAAAAGAGATTCATCAGGATCTTGCATGAAACCGCTGATCTGATTGCGAAGGCTTGTGACCATGGATGGTGGAAAGTAGCGCGACAAAAAGCGTTGAGTCATGTCATCCCAAGTGTGAATAGAATTCTTCGGGAGACGATCAAACCATTTCTCGGCATGATGTAATAGAGTGTGTGGAAAGAGTTGTAGGCGAAGCTCATCCATTGTGGCACCAGCCAACTTCATGCTCTGAGTGATAGTAATGAACTTGTCGAGGTGTTTGTTGGCATCATCATCAGGCAATCCTCTAAATGGGTTTGTTTGTACTTGCTGAATCATGTGGTGCTTCAATGAAAACTCAGGAGCGTTGATTTGCATCGGCGCAATCGGTCCTCCTCGTCCAAACATTGTTGGTTGACAAAGTTCTTCCATGGTCCGAAGATCGGGCTGTGGAAGAGCATTGTTGTTATTGTTATTATTGAGGTGCGGTTGTTGATTATTGTTGTTAACTCCTGCCATATCTAAATCTTCTTGAGGCTCGGGCTCTTGATAATTAGAAGATCTAGTACGCATACACCTGAAAATGCAAAAGAAAACAAAACCAAACACAAATACAATATATATACACAATAAAGATAAAATCTTTTTGGATTTTTGAAATTTTTAATTTTTATGGTTTTTTATTTTTTATGCAAGAAAAGTAACGCTCACAAGTGAACGGATCCCAAAAAGCAACGTGTCTCTCACAAAAACTGTTGATCTTTACGAAAAGAGCCGGCAGCGGCGCCATTTAATACAAGGCTTTTACCTAGTAAGAAAGTTAATTAAAGTTCGTTGTGTTGGTCTAATCGAATTGATCTTAGTTCTCTATGTGACTCAGTTTTATTTTGGTGGAAACAAATAATTTTGGTTGTTTTTAAATTTAAATGTGCAAAGACTTAAAGTAAATGTCGTTAAAGTAAAGGGCAAGTATTAAAAGAGCGTGAAAATAAATCTAAGTCTAATTAAAAGAAAGTGTGCAATATTTAAAAACGTGACGGAAAGTAAATTAGTAAAATGACTAAAAATTAAAATGTGACGGAAATTAAAATTAGACAAGTATTAAAAACTTAAACTAAAAATTAAACAAGACAAAACATAAAAGTTAACCCAGATCGGAATATATTCCGATCAACCTTACCATCGGAATGAACACACCACCTATCGGAATGTTGAAGAAACCCAGATCGGAATATGTCACCTTTTCAGATCGGAATAACCTAACAGCCTCAGATCGCAATGTAGTCCAGATCGAAATGTGTCCTATCGGAATGTACCTATCGGAATGAGGCTAAGGAAAATTTGGCAGCACTTCGTCTAAGTAAGCCTCAAGAACCGTCGGAAAGAGCGATCGCAATATGCGATCGCAATCCCCAGATCGGAATGAGGTAAAGATACTCCTGTCGCAATCCCGGATCGGAATGCAAAACCCTTGTCCAAACTGTCACTATCGGAATGTGGTATATGCAACCGTCGCAATGTGGGGTAAACCCTAGCTTTCCGATGGAATCCAAATTCGTAATAAGCACAAATCCTAATAAGCTATGTCCAATAAGCAGTTGCAACGAACTTAAATGAAATGGAAACAAAACGAAACAATAAGCTAAAAAGTTAAAATCTTTCAAACTTTAAAAGACGAAACTTAAATGAAATAAAAACTTAAAAATCAAAACTTTTGAGAAACTTTCAAGACACTAAATCAAAATACCAAATAAGCACACAAGGTTGTCAATCTCGTAGCTTATTCCGTACGTAACTTAAAGGACAAGAAAGGACGAAACTTTAAGCAAATTAAGCAAATGGATTAAGCAAAACTTGCTTAATCCGTAATTCGAACCGAAATAAAATGAGAAGAGAAGAATGAGAATGGTAAAAATAAACTTGATCAATTGATAAAGAAAGGTAAAGACAAGAATTTAAAGAACACAAATTAAAAACTTACTTGGAATTAAAAGTAATTAAAGTGCAAAACATGTATTTAAATGACAAGTAAATAAAGGTGCATAAATGAAAGGTGGAAGAACTAGTTTGTCAATCTAGCCAACAAAGCTAAATGAAATGAAAATGAGAGTATTTATAGGTGATTAGGGGAGAGGTTAGGGGAAGCTTCCTCTCTCCTTCCTTTCTTGTTAATTGCACCATCAAGTCCTTCCTTCTTAATCTTTTTGTTAATCTTGGAATGTGATGACTTTTGGCTCGGGATTTCTTTGGACTCGTCTTTTAATTCTTCGATAAATAAGACTTGAGTTCCTCGGCTTTAAGTAAACTTCCGTCTTTTGACTTTTTCTTCGATAAACCTTCAGAATTGGTCTTGGACTTCCATTCTTTATCCACTTTTGACTTCTTGACTTCGTCTTTCATCCTTTTCTTCAATAAAAGTCCGTAAATGCCCGTGAATTTCCGTGTTTTCTCCACTTTTCACCTTTTCGTCCTAAATCACAACAAAAACACAAACCACGCATAATTCCGACATAAAAGACATAAAATACACGTTTTGGTCCGGTTTTTATTGTAATTAAGTGGTAGAAAAGATGGGTGTTTACACACCTATCAGTTTACAAGTTTAGCAGAAAGAGGATGGTATCTTCATCTCCCAGGACAAATATGTTGCTGAGATCTTGAAGAAGTTTGGATTTTCTCCACATGAAAAGAGGGCTACTACTCCTATGGATAGAGAACACCCTTGGGGAAAGATTGGAGATGGGAAAGATGTTGATGTCAGGCATTAAAGATCCATGATTGGATCCTTGATGTATCTTACTGCCTCCAGACCTGACATTATGTTTGCTGTGTGTGCTTGTGCACGCCATTAAGTGACTCCCAAAGAATGTCACCTTTATGCTGTGAAGAGGATCTTTAGGTACCTAAGATGTTATCCCAGTCTTGGTTTGTGGTACCCAAAGGATTCACCATTGGAGCTGATTGCATATTCAGATAGTGATTATGGAGGTGATAAGTTTGATAGGAAATCCACAACTGGTGGATGTCAGTTTCTTGGGAGCAGGTTAATATCTTGGCAATGCAATAAACAAACAGTGGTGGCTAATTCTACAACTGAAGCAGAGTATGTGGCTGCAGCTGCATGTTGTGGTCAAGTTTTGTGGATTCAGAACCAGCTGTTGGACTATGGGTATAATTTCATGCATACTAAGATATTTGTTGACAATAATAGTACTTTATGCATCATTAAGAATCCTGTACATCATTCTAAAACTAAACACATAGAAATTAGACACCATTTTATAAGAGATTGCTTTGAGAAAGGTTTAATACAACCAGATAGGGTTGACACTGAGGAAAATGTGTCAGATTTATTAACTAAACCTTTTGATGCTGGGAGATTTCAATACTTGGTAACAAGTATTGGAATGGTTAATCTCACATAATATGTGTTTTGGATTCTTTTTGTAAAAGTATGTACAGGATGATGCATTATTATTATTGGTCTTATTGATGATTTAGATTTTCCACTATATTTTTCTAACACTGACAAAGGTTGCTTGAACGCTGATAAGTGTTTTTGCAACGTTGTCAGCAATATAATTGTCTAACACTGACAAAGCTTCCCTCAACGCTGTCATGTGTTATCGGGGCGTTGTCAGCAACAATGTTAGTTTTGTGGTTTTCAATCTAAATGTGCAGATGGTGTTAGCAGTATACCATTGGATACAGAGTTGCTTATGGATCAATGGAGAAGCATTTGGACAAGTTTTTATTTATGGATGATGGTTGGAATGTTTCATTCCTATCTTGACATAAATTTTTATGTTCATGCATGATTTTAGCAAACTTTTTGTATCATAGTTTAAGGGGAGGTTTTAGGAACCTTTAGGATTTTTGGGTATCCATATGATACTCTTATCACAATTCTAGATTGTGTCCACAGGTGAGTATGAGTTAGTTTTACTAAATCATGAGGCACTGTAGCATGCATAGTATATCAACTTTGCATGCTGCCAAGACATTTTTGGCCTAGAATTGGTTGTGGTCTGTTGGGAGACTTGGGGATAGTTTTGATATGGGATTTACCTGGGAGTAACAAGGATTTTATAAGGTAACTTGGTTGTTAAGAGTTTTGGTTAGCAAGGGACACTAGAGGACTGTTATGTCTATCTTGCTTATGCAAGTGTGCATAACTGGACAGTGCTTGCCGCCCTATGATAATTATCAGCTTTTGGTTATCTTCTCTAGGATAAATTACTTGTTAAGGTCATTTTTCACTTTTTAAAATATTTTTATTTTTGGACGCTGACAAGAATTTTCCAAGCGTTGTTGAGACCAAATTGGACGCTGACATGGCTTTAGGCAAACGTTGACAAGATTATAGCCGTTGGGCATTGATAGGTTATTTTTGACCGTTGACACTCAATGGGACCTACCCAGTTGTTACTTTTTGACATATTTTCAAGCCGTAATTTTTGGAGTTGTTACTTTCATTTAATGCATGAGATAACTTATAACTTTTTCAATATTTTCATGATTAGTTTTTGAAAATCTTTGCCTATTTTTGGGCCAATCACATGCATTCTTTTTCTCCTATAAATTTGGCTCCTATTTTAAACAGGGTATCTATAATTCTTGTCTAACACTTTTCTCTTATCAACTTCATCTTCTACACTTCAAATTAACAGCTTTCATCAATGGCACCAAAGTTTAACTCAGCAGAATTGGCATTGGGGTTCAGATCACAACACAACATGATTGCTTATCTTGTTGCTGATGATACTCTGTTTCCTCAATACACACAAATGGTGGCGTATTTGAACGCATCCCCACTAAGGTATGCTCTTTCTCATGCACCACTCATTCCTGTCACACACATTAAGCAGTTTTGGAACACTGTTAGTTCCTCAACAGTTAATGGAGTGACCACATTGACTTCTATTGTTCATGGGAGATCTTGGGTGGTTACTGAGGCTTTGGTACGCCAAGCCTTGCATCTTGATGATGCTGATGGTATAGCCACCCTTCCCATAAATGAAATAGAACAAGGGCTTAGGGCTTTGGGATATCCCTTTCCTGATGAAGGTACTCTAAACAAGTATCATAAGCAGGAATTTCCCCCAGCCTGGAAGTACCTCATACACGTCCTCCTTCAATGTTTGAGTCCCAAATGTACTGCACACAATGAGATCAATAGACCCATTGCCAGTGCTATTGTGTGCATTGCAACAGGGCAAAAATATAACTATTCTAAAATGATTTTTGAGGGGATGTGTAAAAACAAGGGGACAAAAATGACTTTAGCTTATCCCCGTTTTCTGCAAATGGTTTTTGATGATCAAGGTTACTGCTCAAGGGATCACAATGATTTTTATAAAATCCCTGAGCAAAAGAAAGCTATTTTTATGAAGATGGATTCACCACCCCATAGAGACCTACCTTTAACCCAAGTCATGCTTGCTGTTATTGCAGCAGCACAACCTCAACCAGACCCCCAACCTCAAATTGACCCTCAACCACAACTTGAACCCATTCCTGAACCTTTACCCTCACCTGAACAAATGCAAATTGACCAAGAACCCTTTGACGCTGACACATCAAATGTTGGCGTTGATGTGCCTATTTCCAACGCTGACACACAACCTTCATAATCCCAAACACCCCTTAACCAACCTACATCTACTCATTCTTCCACACCATCTTCCACACCCCCTGAATATAGGTTGATGAAACGCCAAAGGACTACTGGAGTGTTCTCCTCTGGTGGTCCTAGCCATGTAGCAGAGAGAACCACCACCACAAGTGTGGCTGGTGACCTGGATGAGGCTGGGACTATTGGTTCTGGCTTAGATGCTGGCCAAGACAGTCCCATCATAATTAAGTCCTCATCCATGCCCAATGAATCTGACTTGGGAGGTCAAATCCCCATTTTAGAAGAGGGCAGACTGGAACCAATGACTCTTTTGGAATTGAGGGCAGTCTGCATTAGCTTGCAAAAGCAAAATGCAGACTTAGTACACATTGTTAGCTCACAAGGCCTTAAACTGAAGCAATTGAGGGAGAGGATTGTTGTTTTGGAAAGTGATCATACTAGGAGGGGTATGGAGGAATCTTCCAAAGGGGAGGAAGATCAGATAAATCTGAGTGATAAGGGCAGCCAGGATGGTCAATCAATGGATGTTGCTGAAGCCCTTACATCTTTGAAGAAACAAACAGGTTTTGATACATCCTTAATCACTCCCACCAACTTGAATTTATCATTTACAACTATGTTGAGAGAGGTTACACAAGGCGCTGAGGGAAAATATTTGAGCGTTGACAAGGAAAATTTGGACGCTGATAGAAGTATTTTCGGTGCTGATAGGATAAATTTGGGCGTTGACAGACCTGCACATGAAGGTGATGTATCCCAGTCATCATCTATCATCAAGGAAGTTTCTACTTAGGTATTACCATCTACCTTACCAACCATTGCACCATCAGATAAGGGTAAGGGTAAAATGGTAGAATAAATTGTTCCAAAGGATGCAGCTCAAGTTGAATTTGATAGAAGATTGGCTGAACAAATGACGGAACAAGGTGAAAAGGAAAAGTCACCATTTGTTGTGAATTCAGGAGAAGAAAGTGATGGAGCTAGATCAGACTCAAGTGTAATGATTATAGAACCTGAAAGGCTTGAGTATGGAGATGAGTTGGCCAAAGAGAAGCTGAGAGAATTGAAATTGCAGGTTGACTTTGACATGTCAGAGGTGGTTCAAATGTACAATTCTTGGGAAGAAAACTGCATGGATAATCCAGACTTGACCATTTCAGATCAAATATGGGGTTTGGAGCTTCTTCTTAGAGTTCAGAAGGATTGTAAGGTAATTTTGAAACACAAGGCAAGCAATATTCTCTCAGAGTTAAAAAGGGATAGAAGGGAGCTCTACTTTATGTTGCTCAGATGTCATGGAGTTGGATGGACATATCAGAAGTTGAGAGCTTTGAAATTTGATGAGTTGGAAAACAGGGCTTATCCCATTTGGGTGAGAGTGCAAGAAGCAAACACTCTCAGACTTCTTTCAGATGAAAGAAAGGAGGAACTTGCAGAAGAAATGGAAATCAAGAAAGCTATGATGATTCCCAGGCCAGTGAAGAAGGGAATTAAATTTGAGTTTCCAAAAGATATGGATCCACTATATCCAAGTGAAGCAGTTATAAGAAAGAGCCTCAAGCTCTCCCCATTAGAAGCTTCAGATATGGTGCAAGTGTTACCATTAGATTCCAGGAATCCAATTGTGAGTTATGATGAGGATGAATGTGGATTCTGGAAGATTGGCAGATTTGGCAAGGAGGTACACACTTTTACCACTCTCATATCTTTATTTGCAAGTTGTGATAGAGAAGACTTGGTGGACCTTTGGAGGTTACTGGAGACCAAGTATGAGGCTGAAGCACCAACTTCAGCTAATGGAATAAAACTTTGGACCACATTCAAAAGAATGTGTGGACCAAAAGATGAGGATCCTGCAATATGGAAGGATCTTGAAGATGACCTCAGTGGTCTTCAATGAAGGTTATATTCAGCTGCTGGTGTATACCATTTGAGTTCTACAAAGTTTGCTGAGTATCTACTTGTGGATGCTCAATATTTCATATCCAAGGCTATTTTGGAGAAGATAAAGGACACTCAGCTGGAGATAGATTATTCAAGTGACGTGGCAAAAGATTTGATCAGATTTATTCATTACCAATATGAGAAGGTTTGTAAGATTCCTCCTAGTCCTTAATGCATATTCAGAAACTTGATCATAAGAGTGGATATCAAGTTTAGGGGAGGATTGTTGGGAATAAATTAAGGCCAGATCACTTGAGCGCTGACAAGAACAAATCAAGCGTTGACAAGAACAATACAAGCGTTGACAGCTCAAGCGTTGACAGGTTAAAGTTAAGCGTTGACACATTGAAGACAAGCACTGATGGAAGATATAATCTACACGTTTATTATATTCTAGAATACTTCTAGTAAGGATAAGAACAATAATGTATTTTCTATATTTATTTTTACCTAGAATAGTTGATACGTAGATTATTGTACAAGGCTTCTTATGTCTATAAAAGAAGGCCTTAGGTTAATGTTTAATAATCAAGTTTCATATAAGTTTTCATTCGTAAACATCTTTCATTGTAAGCAAGTTCGACATTCATAATCAAAGTGAAAGTTTGTTTACATCTTGTGTGTTCTTGTTTAAGTGTTAAATTCCGCATAACACTTAGATTCATAAAGCATATACAAAGGTTTCTCTACGTGTATTATTTGATCTAATCTCGTATACACAAAGCTAATCGATCTAAGTTTGGGATCAACAATTTTAATAAACGTGAAAACCGTCAATAATACGTGTTCGTGTCTAAGTCACAAAGCATAAAAACCCAATGAACCGTACCTACATTACTTCATGCGCATGTATTATAGAATAACATAGTCATAACGTTATGTTTATACCTCATTTAGGTCGTGGGTAGCGTGGACGTGTTCTCAACTTTCTTCGCATTTTCATCCATTTGCTTAACTAACGAGGTGAGTTTATAGCCCCACTTTTACTTGTTTTATCACTTTGGGGTGAGAACATTGCTTGTTTTAAACGGATGAACATAAGTGCCTAAAACTCATACGTGCCTACATGATGTCTAAGTAGCGATACCCCTAGATGCTTTAGCCCACTATCATGAACCGTTAATTACTTTGTGTAAGCGCGAATGTTATGGATAGATCTATTGGGATTGGCCTCCCTATCTATTGTTGGTTGTGTGACCAAATTAGATACAAATACATTTGAGGTTGTTACGAATACTTTGGGGTAGTATTTGCTTGGGCACACTCTTATATAAACTGGTTTGCAGGGTTAACGCTTCGGTGTCATGAGCTTAGACGTAGGATATCATGAACGTATGCTATTTGATAATAATCTTGTATTTGTTATAAGATTATTGGACGGTTGCCTAACTAAAATCTTATGGTTCATCACATTACTTAAACTCAAACCTATAAACTCACCGACCTTTGTGTTGACGTTTTAGCAATGTTTTTCTCATGTGTCAAGGCGGAGGAGTGACGTGGTTGTGCTATGGAGATTAATAAAAATTATCATAATTTAACTTTGAGACTTACTTTGGATGTATGATATTTGGAAACTCAAACAATGTTATCATGAGTTGTAAAACAATTTTCCTTGGGACCAATTCTAATTTTATGTCTTATGAATGAAAAATGACTTTTCTTAGTTATTCTTGTATCTATGTCTCTTGGTTGTCATGATAGTCACATCCTCGTGTAATTGCACACGTGGGCCAAATTGAGGATGTGACAATTTCTTTTTTGTTTTTTTATCAATATGAAAGTACTTGGAGTATTTTGGATGATTTAAAGATATTCTTATGAAAACTAGAATGGGAGGTTGAATAGTTTATCGGTTACGATTGCATTTTGAAAAATAATTTACTTGTTAAAATGTTAGATTCAAGATCATATCAATTCCACTTGCAACCAATACGAGTATGCAATAGTTTATGCTAGCTAATAATGTAAATTACAATCATAAACTAAGTAGTAAAAAAAGTATGCGAACCACAACACCAAGATTTATTATGGTTCGACTACGATGTGGAATCCATTGGATCGTTAGACTCAATGGTTTACACTTTACACCATTTATCTAGGTTGTCAATTGTACATGTGATGAATCACAGCAAAATAGTACAATTAATATGAACAAGATGTTTAACAAATATTAAGTTTTCCCAAAGAGTTTGTATTAATCATTAACACAAACCACTCTAGGTGTGTATACATTGAATCCCACACCTAGATATCATAGACACTGTAGGTTACATTTGTGAATGGAAGATATGTAAAACAACCAACGTATGGTTCCTTTTATAACATAAGGAAACCTAGATTAAATGGAAACTAAATAAAGTATTAATGAATAAATCAAAACAGAAATATTCATAGTTATCATGTTCTGACCAAAACTCCATCTTTTAATATATGGCAGGGAAAACTTCTAGCAGTGGAAAGTTTCACTAGCAGGGGGAACCAATCCATATTTTTTCCACCAGCTTGAAGTTTCACATAATGTCCTATTTGGTCCTTGATAGTTGTAAAAATACACTTTTGTTTTAGGAAAAACAAAGAGCGTAAATTAGGGTAAGTATTAAACGGTTTAGGAAAACCACTTGTAAATGACCCAAAGGGGAGAGAGTTCGTTCTCAAGGAGGCTAGTGTATAGTGTTAAGAAGTGATTAACTATTTGAGATTATGATTATCAAGAAAGAAAATAGAAAATAGAAGAGAATGACGGTTATGAATTAAAATTACACTAAGACGAAAAATAGTGCACGTAAAACCATAAAATATGACGAAAAATAATTAACCTAAAAATTCCTAGAAAATTGCAATAAATCCTAAAAAATATAATTAGAGTTCACAAAAAATCAAAATTCACTCAAACCTTTTATTTAATTAAATAATAATTTTTTAATGCTAATCAAAGCCCAAAAATCAATTTAAATAACAAAAAGCCCAAAATGAGATTTTACACTTTGTAAACCTCTAAAATGACTTAACTAATTAAAAACTATTTTTGAAAAATTTAAAATTAATCAAAACTATTTAAAAATGATTAAAAACTATAAAAACCTTAAAATAATTCTATAAATTAATTAAATAACAATAAAATTAATCTAAAAGTTTTAAAATTCCTAAATTAATGAATTAAACCTAGGAAAAATGAAAAAGTTGCAAAATTCTCACATTTACTTTTTAATAATAAAATAATAATAAAATAATATTAAAAATCCAAAATTTATAAAAAATCTAAAAAGTTGCAAAATAGTTTATTTTGACCTAAATAAACAGAAAATGAATTTGAAATACCAAAATACCCCTATTGGGCCTCCAAATGGGTCAAACAGTGAAACAGGCCCTTAATGGGCTAAAAATAGGCCCAATAAGAAAAAGTCCACCAAAATGCCCCAAAACTTCCAGTGAAGCTTAAAATTCAAATTTAAACACAAAATTTCAAAGGCCCAAAAGCTGAAAGTGAGCTTATTACAGCTTATTCTTAATGGGCTTTTTGGCCCATTAAGCTATAAGTTGATGCCATAAGCTGAGATTTGACACACAACCTTCTCTTGACCAAATTAAGCTGTTTGTAAAAAGAATTTTTAAATAAGCCCAAGTAATAAGCCTGAAATAAGCAAAAGCTCTCTACAGAAAACGACAAAATAGTCGCTTTTGAGTTCTAGGCCACTTCAAAAGCTGAATCAACTTGCAAAAGGTTTTAAATGACAAACCTAAGCATAATCAACAAAAAATTTTCCAATAAGCACACTCAATAAGCTGAAATAAGCAATAAGCTGTTTTTGAAAAAGACAAAATAGTCGTTTTCTAGTCAAAAGTTAAAACCAAAAGCTGTAAACTTCAAAACTGATTTATAAGCTCAAACTATTAAGATCTATCACAAAAAATAAGTTGTTGCATAATGTTTAGATTTTACTAGTTGAAAGTTCGTTTTCTCGGTATCTTCTCGAATTGATCACGGTTAATTGTGTGAGATTAATTGTTCTTGGTGAAACAAAAGTTTTTGGTTTTGGTAAAATAAATGTGCAAGACTTAATAATAAAGGACGGAAAATTAAAACTAAAACTAGTTGAAACGTAAACGGTGCAATATTTAAAACGTTAAAAGTAAATGACGAGAATTTAAATGACGTAAAATTAAAACTTAACAAAAAGTAAATTGACAATTAAATAAAAATGCAAGACTTAATTAAAATAGACTAAAGATAAAACGAGTGAAGAGGCGGAGAAACAAACAAGCATAACACTAAAATAAAACAAAACAAAACATTCCAATCGGAATACACCCGATCGGAATAGGGCCAGGTCAGAATATTAAAAGGAGCTCTGATCGGAATATAAGAAAATGGTACATGATCGGAATATCTTCCACCGTCAGAAAGTAGACACCACCCAATCGGAATATAGAGAAAATGCCAAATCGGAATAATCAAATTTGCACTAATCGAAATAATGGAAAAAGAGGCACATCGGAATGAGCAAAACCCTTTTCCGATTGGAAAAAGGGTATGCTGGTCGGAATAACCGATCGGAAAGGGGTTTCCCCTTTCCGATTACAAGGATGATCCGAAATTTTAGCAAGGAAAATAAGCTACAAAAATAAGCTAATCTCTAAATCTTAAATGAATCAATAATAGAAATAGACTTAATAAGCACGAACATCAACTTATCAAACTTAAAAATAAACAAACTTTAAAATCAAATCATAAAAAGATTAACTTAAAGACACGAAAAGTTTAAAAGATCAAAACTTTAAATAAGAACTTGATGAAAAGATGATGAAAACAAGATTAAGATTAACAAGAAGGATTAATAATATGAAGATTAAGTCAAGATTAAGCTCAAAAAGTAAAGGTTCGATTGAAAACAAGAAAGATAAAAGATGAAAGATTAAAGTTCTAGTGAGAGAAACTGTCACTTTCTCTCACTAAAACTAAACTACTCCTACTCCTAAAACTAAAACTAACCTAAATGACTAACACCCCTTCATGTGGTAAAATGAAGGGTATTTATAGGAAAGGGGAGTGGTTGGTGGCTTCCTCTTTTCTTTCTTTCTTTCTTCACGTCTTTTCGTCTTTTAAGTTCTTCGACTTTGTCTCGGGATTAATTTAAACTCGTCTTATAATTTCTTCATTTATTAGACTTGAGTTCTTTGGCTTAATTAAACTTCCGTCTTTAGACTTGTTCTTCGATAAATCTTTAGAATAGGCCTTGGACTTCCGTTCTTTTTGCACTCTCGATCTTTTGACTTCGTCTTTTGTCATTTTCTTCGATAAAAGCCCGTGAATGTCGTGTTTTCTCCACTTTTCACCTTTTTGTCCTAAATTACAACAAAAACACAAACCACACATAATTCCGACATAAATGACATAAAATACACGTTTTGGCTCGGTTATTATTGTAATTAAGTGGTAAAAAGGATGGGTGTTTTCACACCTATCAAATCCCCTACACTTAACCATTGCAATGTCCTCATGCAATGCATTAGTTACAAAGCACGTTTTACATTTTCCATCATAATCAACCTACCTTGGCCTTTATTAAACAACTAAGGAAAATAAAAAAGATGCAAAACTTGTAAAGAAATCTAAAACTTACATTAGGGCTTGTGTGTCATGAATGTTCATCACCCTCAAGTTTCACGTTCCCCATGCCAAGCTTAAAAGCAAGATCATTGTTAGTACAAGTTAGCATAACAAACATTTACTCATGTGGTTCAATTAATCACTTAAACTCCCTTATTCCTATGAGTATCTCTTATATTTTATTGATGTCTTGAATGATCACGAGGATGCACTGTTGACTTATTTCGATAATTTATTTAGGCTGAAAGCAAAGTAGGACGATTTGATCAATAGTTAGCTAAAGGACAAAATCTCTTAAAACTGCTTCTCGGGATATCAAAAAGTTCATATCTTGGCATAACTTGGTTCGCGATTTGAGACCTTTCTCGGGCCGATATTTGGCATGTACTTCATACTTCATATCTTGAGAGACGTTCTTGAGATAATGGTCTTCTCATCGTAATAGAGTTTCTTCACTTGGAGACTTTTTAGGGGTACTCCAACTTTGTTGACCACGACTTCATGATTATTCTTCAATCTCTAATTGGGATTTTGAGATACAACGATCCGCCTCCTTTTCGGACTTGGATCTATTTATCCTCATACCTTGTTAGGGTCTTTTCGGATAGACTTCTCCATGATCTTTATGGGAGTTGATTGCTTTTCGTCGTGAGTCTTGATCCTTCATATTGATTTTGGGAATAATGCTTTTCACATCACTTTGGATCTTCAGCAATAAAATGGAATCCTCATGCCTTGTTAGGGCCTTTTCGGACTCGCCAATCTTCGCGCCCCGCTTCATAAGTTATGCCTTGGCTATGAACTCTTATCATTACCGAGCAACTTTTAAACGATCTAGGGCTAGAAGCTAAGTAACTTTTCAAATCGTACAACCTTACTTATTGCAGATAAATTATTAGCAAGTGATGGGAGAAAGAGATCATAATTAACTCACATAAGTTAATGAGAGAATACCAAACTTGTAACTAACTCTATCATTTCTCGTTCTCCACAATTTAAAATCTCAAGTAATGAGACTCGTGGATGCTTAGCCTAATAAACCAATTAAGGTCTACATGGTTAAGGATACTAGCTAGAGTGAACTTAGATAAGTAAACTCGGGTTGAGTCAAAATATTCACAACGGGCCTAATATATCTAAGATATCTAAACTTGCTAAAACCATTTTATTAAAATGCTAGAAAGTAACAAAAATAAAGGAGACTACAACTAGGCCAAAATAGATTAAAAACTTTGAAAAATGTCGAAAAATTGATTTTTCGGTTAAAATGAGGGCAAATACAAGGAAAAGACCACTTAACTTCGATAGAAGTCCCCCTACACTTAATATAAACATTGTCCTCAATGTTTAAGCATGTGGGAGTAAACTCCCCTGCACTTAGGACATTGTGCACTTTGTTTAAATCTCGTTAAGGAAAAGACAACTAAAGAAATTCCTATTTGAATATTGGAAAATATAAAATAGTGAATCGAAAAGAGTTTAGGATAGAACCGGGAATAAGGGAACATGGAATCACGGTTCGTCAAAAGTCATCAAGCGTGTGTCTTTGAAGCTCTAATCCTTGCACATGATAAGAAAGAAAGCAAGAAACACCACGGGGCTCCCCCTACACTTATGGTGAAAATAGATAGATAATTGGGTTGCCTCCCAAAAAGCGCTTGTTTTTGTTAACCGAGTCACGAGCCTGACTCGTCCCCGAATTAAATAGTCCATGGGGAAGTCTCGAATGTGATACCGGGATCAAAGACCTTGTCCTCGTTCCCGGTTGACATCAACAAAGGAGAGGCGGGGGGATAAGTCTTGTATGGGAGAAAGGTCCGTTCAACATACGAGAAGTATGTGAATTAAAGATCCACGGGAGGTGGGTTGGGTAAAGTAAGCACATTGTCCTCCCCCAAAGACAATAGATGCTGAGCAAGCGGCAAAGCCGTATAGTTATCAATCATAGCATAATCAATGTCACCTCCCGGGTCAAAGCACTCATCCTCCGAAATAGTGGCTAAAGGGGAGGATGAAAGGTGCTCGGGAGGGGGACTTGGGTCAATACTTTCCTGCAGCAAATTATCAAAAATAATGTCCCCCTCCGTGTCATAATCATCAATACCTGGAGGGATGGAGTGGATATCGATTTCTTCCAGCAATGGGTCATTATCTTCAACGGGAGGAATAGATGGAGGTAAAGACTTGGAAAGAGAAGGAGAAGTCAACTCTTCGATTTGAGCAATAAGAAGGTGCACTTTCCGTAATCTATCACGAAGAAGCACGTCTTCCACCTCATCCACAAGATCAAGTTCATCGGTGAACTTCTCGTAAACCAGAGAGAATAAATCGTCATCGTCTGCATCTCCCGGTGGAGATTGAGAAATTTCAAAAGTGAAAGTCTCATAGCAGAGAGAAGAATCGTTATCACTAGGATCGACCTCTTCCGTAAGAGCAACGTCGTCCTCAGGCTCCATAGCAGGTAAGTCACAAACCTCATCATCCAATACTTTGTCGAGACCAACATCACTAAGCTCATTCAACGAATCTGGATCCTTAGATGCAGTAGGAACATCGATAGTAGGAGCAGCAACTTCAGAAGATTGGTTGAAAGTGTAGACATAATCGTCGTCATCATCATCATAATAGATGGGACGAGTCCAGTTAGGAGTGACGTAGTCGGCTAACTCTTCCTTGATAACCTCCACATCTTTAAGAAGCTCATGCAGCAACTTTTGTTGTTCATCGCCCTGAGTATGTTCAATTTCACCAATTCTATCCCACGCTATAATTAAACATTTTGGTGTAGAAAAGAAGGGAAAACGACTAAATTGGCTCAAAAAGGTGTCGGTGGTTTTCAAGGTTTCGTCCACATCAAGCAACGGTTGCCTTTCCTGATGTAAGCCAGCTCGAAGTTGTGCTATACTTTCTAGAATGTCATTCAAAGAAGTGAGTTGTTGATCAAGACTAGTTTGCTGAGAGGATTGATGATTGAGGGTGTGATGTGGGGGCTCACGGTTATAGACACTAGGATGATAGCACGGTACTTTCTCAAAGATTTGTGACGGATCACAAAAAGAAGCATCGTGAGGGCCCCCACAAATATAGCACCATGGGTATGGAGAGAAACTGGGTGCCTCTTGTGGATAGCTATTATCATTTTCATAATTGTACCCCAGTTCTTGCCTGTGGCCGTATGGGTATCGAACCGGGCACGAAACATGCCAATGAGAATCGCTTCCACAATAGATGCACGGGGGAACAGGAGGTGGGTTCAAAAACAATGAATTAGTCGAGTTGCACAAGGGACAAAATCCGAATTGTGTGTAGTCGATATCGTTTCCGCACCGCTCACATGTACACCATTGACAAGAGTTTTTCCCAGATAATTGTTTCCCACACCGGACGCAATGAACATAAAAATCCATAAAGAAAGATAGATAAGCAAGAAGAATATTTTTGGTGCAAAACTTTGAAAAAGAAATGCTTTTTATGATTTTTCAAATGTTTTTGGATTTTTGAAAAGTTTTGATACAAAAAATAACGTTCACAAGTGAACGGATCCCAAAAGCCAACGCGTCTCTCACAAAAAAACCTTTAATCCTCACGAAAAGAGCCGGCAGCGGCGCCATTTTAATGTTTAGATTTTACTAGTTGAAAGTTCGTTTTCTCGGTATCTTCTCGAATTGATCACGGTTAATTGTGTGAGATTAATTGTTCTTGGTGAAACAAAAGTTTTTGGTTTTGGTAAAATAAATGTGCAAGACTTAATAATAAAGGACGGGAAATTAAAACTAAAACTAGTTGAAACGTAAACGGTGCAATATTTAAAACGTTAAAAGTAAATGACGAGAATTTAAATGACGTAAAATTAAAACTTAACAAAAAGTAAATTGACAATTAAATAAAAATGCAAGACTTAATTAAAATAGACTAAAGATAAAACGAGTGAAGAGGCGGAGAAACAAACAAGCATAACACTAAAACAAAACAAAACAAAACATTCCGATCGGAATACACCCGATCGGAATAGTGCCAGGTCAGAATATTAAAAGGAGCTCTGATCGGAATATAAGAAAATGGTACATGATCGGAATATCTTCCACCGTCGGAATGTAGACACCACCCAATCGGAATATAGAGAAAATGCCAAATCAGAATAATCAAATTTGCACTAATCGGAATAATGGAAAAAGAGGCACATCGGAATGAGCAAAACCCTTTTCCGATTGGAAAAAGGGTATGCTGGTCGGAATAACCGATCGGAAAGGGGTTTCCCCTTTCCGATTACAAGGATGATCCGAAATTTTAGCAAGGAAAATAAGCTACAAAAATAAGCTAATCTCTAAATCTTAAATGAATCAATAATGGAAATAGACTTAATAAGCACGAACATCAACTTATCAAACTTAAAAATAAACAAACTTTAAAATCAAATCATAAAAAGATTAACTTAAAGACACGAAAAGTTTAAAAGATCAAAACTTTAAATAAGAACTTGATGAAAAGATGATGAAAACAAGATTAAGATTAACAAGAAGGATTAATAATATGAATATTAAGACAAGATTAAGCTCAAAAAGTAAAGGTTCGATTGAAAACAAGAAAGATAAAAGATGAAAGATTAAAGTTCTAGTGAGAGAAACTGTCACTTTCTCTCACTAAAACTAAACTACTCCTACTCCTAAAACTAAAACTAACCTAAATGACTAACACCCCTTAATGTGGTGAAATGAAGGGTATTTATAGGAAAGGGGAGTGGTTGGTGGCTTCCTCTTTTCTTTCTTTCTTTCTTCACGTCTTTTCGTCTTTTAAGTTCTTCGACTTTTTTCGACTTTGTCTCGGGATTAATTTAAACTCGTCTTATAATTTCTTTATTTATTAGACTTGAGTTCTTTGGCTTAATTAAACTTCCGTCTTTAGACTTGTTCTTCGATAAATCTTTAGAATAGGCCTTGGACTTCCGTTCTTTTTGCACTCTCGATCTTTTGACTTCGTCTTTTGTCTTTTTCTTTGATAAAAGCCCATGAATGTCGTGTTTTCTCCACTTTCACCTTTTCGTCCTAAATTACAACAAAAACACAAACCACACATAATTCCGACATAAATGACATAAAATACACGTTTTGGCTCGGTTATTATTGTAATTAAGTGGTAAAAAGGATGGGTGTTTTCACACCTATCATTGCACAATGGAATAAGCTAGAATGACTTAATAATAAGTTGTTAACCAATTTACACTAGCAGTGGCTAGCAGTAGGGGAAAGGAGTTCCCACTGCTTTGACTTTTTGACTTTGCTTTTTAGAGAGATTCACTTGATGATTTTGGACAATAAGGGCACCCCTACAACCAGTGAGTTGTAGGGAGTCACAATCAAGCAGAAAAACACAAATTCACTTAGCCAAATGATACAGCTTAATCAATTAGTCCACAGACATGGCACAAACATGTAATAAGCAGATCTGGTGATATAAGCTAATGTTTAAGCTAGTATAAGCTTACCACAATCCACCAAATGCATATACAAGCTCAATAGAACTTAATGACACACAGATTAACTCATTTCATGCACTGATTCCAAGTTTTGAACAATATTTAAGCATAAACAGTTACTAATGAACAAAGATGAACACAAAATCCTACTTGTTGATGTACTTGACCTTAAATCCAATTTCAAAGCCTTAGATCTATTACTCAAGTTGCAATGATTATGATTTAACACTTGTTAGCCCTAGATTATCATGCAAACTAGGTGTGCACAAGATTTCAAGTCAAAATAACAAGTTTTCAAGATTTTATAGCCAAATGTTTGATTTAGGTGATACAAAGCACAAAGCATGCATATATCAGAACACAAACACCTTAACAACAGATATAAACTCAAACAATACACCAATTCCTACTTAAACTCATGCAGATTTGAACCAACAGACAATCCCAAACACCCTTTTAACCTTTTAAAGCTAATTTTAAACAAGTCAAAGTATTCTCAAGACAGATTTAAGCCCATATAAGCATCATAACATCCAACATATGAATCAAGAACCAAGTTGCATGAATAAAAACACACCTACACTAGCAGAATCACAAAAATCACTTAGAACCAAGATTTTATCATATTTTTGGGAAAATATGACAAACCTAATGAATGTACATCCACACTCATGAATTTTGAGCTTATGTGGTAGCTTAACAACCACAAGCTTACAACAAGCTGCTAAGAACACCAAGGTTAGAACATAACAGATTATATGAACAAAAATGAAAAATGACCAAGATCTTTTCAAGCTTGATCCCCACCCCTTGATACTTCCCAAACAACAAGCCTCACAACACCTTAATAAACTCTTTATCAGGGTATTATGATCAACTTATAGCCCAAAAAGTTCAAGTGTTTGAACAAGGACTTAGAAAAAATCAAGTTTTTGAAAAACTTGCAAAAACTTGCACAATCTTTAAAACAAATCTTTCAAACTTCAAACTCACAAGCATATATCAATAACAACAAAATATAAAGGTTGGAACTTGGATTTCGTCACAAAATCAAACACTTTTTTCATTCACTTGAAAACAAGGATTTACAGATTTTTGACCAAAGAAAACCAAGAACAAGTTGTAATGTAAAGTCCTAATGCCTTTATATAGGCTACATATGAGCTAAGAAACTGATAGAAAACATAAAACCCGTTATGAAGTTCCTGAAATGCCCCTTGTTGAATTTTTTAATTTTCATGCCATGTGATAATCTTGGACGTTTGTGGAGGTATAAAGGGGTGGAATTGATCAAAGGGCTCTCAATGATGCTTGAAATGTAAGCAGCATTGTGGATGGTAGATTTTCTACATGTTTTTGTCATCTTCACCCAAAAACGTGTAGCAGGTTGGTATCATGTGAACTTGTGATGATGTGGCATGGGTTTTGAGGGTGCGTTTAGGATTAGTGTGACCCTAATCATATTTCTGGATAGTTTTAGGGCTTAATTCCATGTAATAAGCAAAACCCCAATTTTGTTCTTATGATGAATAGTGGTGGTTTTGATTTGGATTAGGATTTGAATATGTGTTAGGCGCCTAAATTAAGTAACTAATAAAAATAAGTTATTAACCGATTGTAGTGGATTGGTGAGGTGGAGGATTGGTGGTATGTGATTGGTTGATTTGTGTTAATGGGGCACGTGTCACAACATGGTTGGTCTAGGTATCTTCTTTGTCTGCCCAACTTTGGTCCCTCAATTCCTTTAATCCTTTCATTTCAGTTTTAAATAGAACAAACTCAGAATCCTTTGTTAACAACTTTTGTTTTTCATACTTTTGCCACAAAAAGTTTTGCGAAGGGATTTAAAGGACTTGTTTTGCCATTTGATGATATTTGAAGGACCAATCTTGTAATGTCTTCGTTCTTCAAGGTCTTGACTTGTATTGTTGACTTTGTAGAGGACTAAAAGTGACAAGTCTTCAAATATGATGGACCATACTTGCCAATTCTTCAAAGTGGAGGGTCCTTTTTGCAATTTGACAAACTTTAAGGACCAAACTTGTAATTATGATTATACAAGGCTTTAAAGTGTCAATTCTTCAATATTGGAGGACCCTTCTTGTACAATCTTCAATTCTTCAAGGGTTATTCTTGGAAAATCAACTCTAGGGCTTGGTTAATTGTGCGGCTTCGTTTCCCGTGTTGGTTTTTCTTTGATTCTTGTGATCTTTTGTGATTTTCTCAATATCCGTACCTAAAATACACATGGAACAAACACAAGCATATATTTGGCACATTTTATGATATATTATGCATTTTAAGCCCATTTTGGACGATGAGACTATGTATAAAAGCAGTCTCATCAGTCCTTCTTGTTTCCATGGTGATTTGACTCATCATCTTTTGACCCAACAATCTTCCCCTAGTTGATGATGTCAAAACACTTCCCCTTAAGCATACAACACTAAAGATCAACAGGCTGAACATTCTCTGTAGACTCTTCCCCTTTTTGACATGATCAAATAGGGGTCTTATATGTAAACAACCTTGACTTTCAACTACTACCAACCAATATCATAAATCAAACCCAAGTATTTTACTTTTCAAAATACCCTCCATGAAGCTCATAGGTAGGGAGATCCTAGTAAAAATTATTTTGAGCAGTAGATACTCACATTAGTTGTAGTAATACCAATGAGTAGTAGTAAAAATCTTCACCTTAATGTTATATGTGAATGACTAGCACTTCAACAATTTAGCTTCCCATTAAATTGTGCTAATCATTTATGAATCTTCAGTTATGTAGGCTTTGAAAGTAATAATCATAAACGAAGAAAATTCAGTATCACCTATTTGATGTAGTAGTAGAAAAATCTGAATCCATGAGTTATAATGCGCACTATCCATATGACGTCAAACGTATATCAACCATTGATGTATAAGGGGTCTACATGCCCTTGACAAATACCTCATCTTCTAGGAGACACGACCACGATGATAGCAAGTATGAGCTTAAAGCACCATAAGAAAAATCTCATACACTTGCCAGTATTTATTGTCAATTCTTCGTCATATAATAAAGCACGAATAAAACACGTACTCGAACCGTTCTACTTCATCTTCAAATAGCTAATAGTCAATTACCTTCATGATTATGTAAACTATTAATATGAAAAACTTTTATACCTTTAGGACTAGTTGCTGTGAATAACAAAACTCCAAACCAGTCTTGTCCAAAAATCAGATTTGACAGCAGGGGAAACGTCCCAAAAGCAATAGGATTTAATGAAGACAGGGGGAACGCAGCAGGGGGAACTTTTTCCAAAAACAGTAGAAACTTTTTCCAAATCAGGGGGAACTTTAATTGCCACTCTTTTTGTTATTAACTGTGCCAAACCCGCACACAGTGGGAATGAATTTATAACAGTGGAATAAATAACAAAAACATGGTGAATTAAAAATTACCTTACTGTGAGCCATCTGCACTTTTCACCCTTTCTGTGCTATGAACCAATGCTAATCCTTGAGAAAATAGCATCACGTGGATCACTACCTTTTACTTTGCTTGTGTCCAATCAAAATACCCCATACTGTTAATAAGTACCATTCCTTTTTTATTTAGGCTACTATGTCAATTATGAATCAAAGAATGAACACAATTAAATGTAGCATACCTACGTTTACCACTACTACCCCTTTTCTTTGCTTTCAAATGCACAACACCCATCATTCTCGTGATTATTGTATAAAGTGGGACCACATACACACAACCAATGACGTGCAACATAGATCCAACAATGCTTAAGTTAGAAAACCACAAATGGACAAAAGCTTTATTACCATTCACTGTTGGGACCATTAAACCTTTACGTGATCTCAAACTTGGCATCTTTTCATACCAATTTGTTTAACCACCTGTTGGGACCCCACAATATTGTCATGTGAACATTGGTATGCTTTAATTTACTAGCCAATCCCATGTGATGGCCATACGCCCCATCTTTCTTTTGCTTTAATTATATCCCACACCTTTTGATTGAGAGACCAATCACACGTGACCTAAGTGGGAGTAATATTTGACTACGTCATTATCTGCTCTAATTATAGTTTCGGGGCCACAACAAATAATCACCAGAGACTGCTTCTCTTGTTTTATTTGATCATCTGAGCAAATAACAAACTTTATTGATCCCACAAATCACAGCAATTTACATTCGAACATTTAATCATTCTTCTTTGCTGTTTGCACATATGTACGAATATGTAAACCAGCGGCACTAATATTATATCCCCACAACAACAAAAAATAATTATCTAGGTTTCAACATAAACCTTAGATCTTCACAGCAACAATATTAAACATCTTGATTCTTCTAGATATCTAAAGCCACCCGCTCTGATACCAATTGTGGAATCCATTGGATCGTTAGACTCAATAGTTTACACCATTTATCTAGGTTGTCAATTGTACATGTGATGAATCACAACGGAATAGTATAAATAATATGAACAAGATGTTTAACAAAGATGAAGTTTTCCCAAAGAGTTTGTATTAATCATTAACACAAACCACTCTAGGTATGTACACATTGAATCCCACACCTAGAGATCATAGACACTGTAGGTTACATTTGTGAATGGAGATATGTAAAACAAACCTACGTCTGGTTCCTTTTATAGTTTCGTCATTTCCGGAAAGTGCAGGGACAACCGCCCTTTCCCCTTTTCACAATGTTCGTTAAGGAAACCTAGATTACATGGAAACTATATAAAGTATTAATGAATAAATCAAAAAAGAAATATTCATAGTATCATGCTCTGACCAAATCTTCATCTTTTAATATATGGCAGGGGAAACTTCTAGCAGTGGGAAGTTTTACTAGCAGGGGGAACCAATCCATATTTTTTCCACCAGCTTGAAGTTTCACATAATGTCCTATTTGGTCATTCTTGTTTCCATGGTGATTTGACTCATAAACTTTTGACCCAACATACGAAGCGCCTCTTCGCCCTACTCGACTCCTCGAGTACCTTACTCGAGATTTCACTATATCAATAAGCTCCTTTCAAGGTAGAGAAAATCGTGCACACGTCGCTTACGATATTTAGCGACACAATGCTAAATGTTATACACGATCACACGTATTTTCACACACTTATTTCCTTTCCTTGGAATTACACTTATTTCCTTTCCTTGGAATTACACTCACGATCACCCAATCTATCTACTACACACTTATACACGATCACACGTATTTTCACACCTTCCAAATACACACACAAATCTCACAAATGTCTACACTGTAAGATCTCACAAGATCATAGAAGACTAAAACAAATGTATGATGTACAATAACAAACTATATCATATGATTATTATGCTTCAAAACTTGATCTTTGAAGATATCACAAGTATTATTCTCTTACACTAAGTAGAGTTATAGAATTGGATCACTAGTAAACAAGTATATACAAGTTATGTGATCAAAGGAAGAATAATTAAAGAAGGAGAGTTTCAACAATGAGTTTTTAGCTGTGCAAAGAAGTATTTGACCAAGTTTAACAGTGGGCTATTTATACTGAGAGACCCACGTAAGGATTATAGTCGATACACTAAACACTACAGTCGGTGTAGATAGTTAATTACATTGACTGCCTAGTCTAGTGTACCCGTTAGACTAGACGCTCTCTTTTGTCTTTTAGTAGTGAAGGTATTGTATGGTATAGGTTTTAAAGCGTTGGAGAGGACTAGAAATTCAAAGTTATATTTAGTTTCAAACATTTTATTTAAATTGGAAAAATGCATTCAATATGTCTGACGGTACTTACTTTAAATAGTAAATGGGGCATTATTTACGGGGGAGAAAGTGTGAGACATATTCAAAATCTAAATTGGTTTCATGAAAAAGGCTTAAAAACAACTCTGTAGCATAAGTTGGGTGCTAAGATAATTAAATTTACCTATATGCTCCTTGTGTGCTATGTGTTTTTGTGCCTTCGGGATTATGTGAGAATGATAATATTGATTGTGTGTGTAGTTTAAAACATCGAGGGGCTTGTTGTGATAGTTTTAAAACTAAGTCATAACCTAAAATTACAAACAAGCCGAAAGTTGAACAATAATGGAAGTTAAGAGACTAATGTGCAAAATCAAAAAGTTATAACCTAACCCAACCACACGCGTCGTTACAAACAAGAAACTCACACACACAAACTTTATAACTTTTCATTTTCCCTCACAGCCAATCGAACCACCATAATCTTCATTCTCTAGACGTTTTCAGAACAAAGGTATAACTAGAAATTTGTTCTTCGTTCCCTAATGAGCATACATCTCGAAGGATTTACATATTCATCCATTTTTTAACTCAAGATTCTTAAAAATCGTATTAAGGTTCATGAAATTCAAAAGTGGTTTGAAGTGTAAATTGATAGAGTGCTTATGATTATCTAGGGTCAATAAACAGTGGCTTGTTACAAATTTTAATTTCATTAACATATAAAGATGTTAGGACAATTTCTTGATTCAAAAATTTGAGTGGATGGTTAAAATGTTTGGGTTTCATGTGTAACACCATATATATGCAATATTATGTATGATTGTTGTGTTATCATGCATAAAGTATGACGGTTTTTTCATATGTGTTCCTAGGGCTCAAAATCTTTAATCTATGTGATTACATGGACGAACTATGTTATAACTTGGCAAAATTATTGTTATCAGTCTTATAAGGCTTAGTGTAAGCTTAGATCATCGGTTAAAACATGTTTGGTGAAAACTTCAATATGAGGCGAAATTATAGTCTCAAATGAGGTGAAATTGCAATTAACAAGGAAAGCGAAATAGACATAATAAACAGGGGGCGAAATAGCATTGTGCATTCAAGGCGAAATTGCATTTTAGCAATTAAGGTGAAATAACATCTTCTGCATTGGAGGAGAAATTGCATTGTTATGAAGGAGGTGAAATAACAATTTTTGCAATGGAAGCGAAATAAAGTTTTTATTTATGAGGCAAAATTGCATATTTCTCCTTACAAGGAGAAAATACAATTTTCCTCAAAGGCGAAATAACAACTTTCGCAGTGAGGCGAAACAGGATGTTTACTAGGCGAAATTGCAACTTATTACTAAAAGGCGAAACTGCAAAACCCTTAACAAGGCAAAATTGCAAGTTTTTCTTTGCAAGGAGATACAACAAGTGACCATAGGAACCAAAGTGTCGTGTTGAATAATATCAAATTTTCCTTGTTATCATATGGGATACAAATGACAATGTGACTTAAACATTAATACACAACAACATTAAGTTGACTAAATCATTTACATAAACATATAAATGGTTCACATAAACCTTATCATATTAAAAGGCTAATCAATGGAAAATATAATCTCATGAGTCTAACACTCATATGTGTTAAGTTGATAATGCTTTTATATGTTGTGTATACCTTTGTTTGATGTAATATGATTCTAAATGCTATTATGTCTAAAATGATGGCATAAATGAACTTGTTTCTTTATCAACCTCTTGTGATCTTATTTTACTATAATCATTGCAATGTCATATACTCAGTAAACAACACTTGATGATACACTTGTGGTACCTAAAGATCGTTTCAAGTTTGTGCAATGTAACCAGAGACTTGGAGAGTTAATCAACCTGAAGGAGACAACATTCAAGGTCGCCCTAGATATTCTCACTATTTCTCCCATCCACAACGCCTTTGTTGCCTCAATAGTTGTTCCTCAATATACATGCATGAATTTTGGGCCTCAACAACAACAAACAAATCAAATGACTTGTTTACAATCAACAAGAAGAAATATACTCTTCATCAGGATATATTCAAAGAAATGTTCAACATGTGTCCAAAGGTTGAAGAATAATCTTTCACTGCACTTCTTCTCGCACATGAAATCTTAGAGTTTATTAACAACTTGGAACATACTAGAGATATTACCAATGACGAGACTCGTATTATACATGTTTTCATACCCCAAATAGGACTTGTAACGAATAAAATATCATCAAAAACGTGCCGTATACCCTTGTATTCTTTGTTTGTGTATGTGTTGGCACGGATATTGAGAATTCACTTGGAAATCACAAAATCAAGCAAAAACGATAACGGAAGACGAAGCCGTACAAAAGAACTGAAGTCAGATGTGAAAATACCAAAATACCCTTGAATATTTGAAGATTTACAAGAATGGTCCCTCAAGTTTAAAAGAGTTACACTTTATACCCTCAAATACCACAAATATCATTGGGGTCCTTAAATTTTGGAGTTTGTACAAGAAAATCCCTTGAAGAATGTTTAAATGACAAAACAAATCCTTGGAAATAGATTCATAAAGTTTAGGGACTAAAATTACCATTTCATAAAGTTAAATAAATGGTATTACGCCTAGATGAATGTTAACAAAAGGCAGGGACCTTTATGTCAGTTTTTGAAAGATGTCCATAGGTACCAAATGTGACAACATCACCAAAGTTTCAAGTATACCAAGTCAACAGCAAGGTCAACAAAGTTTGAAGGGCCTTTTGGTCGTTTTTCAAACTTACAACACAAAGGATTAGGACGTTGTATGTTTACAAAACAATAAGGACCAAAAGTGAAAATAGCCAAAGTTTAAAAGATAAACTCGCGCTAAACACCTAATTATTCCCAAGACGGATCAAGTTTAACACTATTCATCATAAACGCTAAAAACCTAACCCAGACACAATTACTTTTAAAACAAAGGGGAAAGTAAAATTGGCTTTGTGGATTCACTATCTACCTCACACCCAACTATTTACCTCACCCAAAAAAGCAACCTTACCATCTCTTGTCCCCTCACCAACTATCTACATGTGAAGTTTTTGGGACAAAGACAAAGGAATGCATGCTTTGGACGACTAGGATCTCCCAACTTGTTCTCCAAACAAATTCTAGGGCCAAGATCATTTATGCAAGTTGTACATTCACATTGCTCACATGAACATAATTTGACCCAATTTAAAATTCGGATCAAAGATTATTCCAAGGAATCTCTACAAGGGCATTTTTGGAAGTTTAGCATTAGGGTTTTTAAGTTATAGTATCTTCTTACATTGTATATAAAATGATATAGTAGAATTCAGTTAAGTTGTTCCAAATTTTTGTACTTCAACTTTTTCTTTGTAATGAAAAATTGAACGATGCAACGTATTTGAGTTCTAATTTATTTTCTTGCCATTTACTTTTTAAAGCATTTTAATTTTCTGCACTTATATTTCCATTTTTTATCTAAAATCTTTTTCAAATAATTTTGTAAAAAGTTGTTTGGCGATCCTTCTTTGATTTTTAAGTGGGTTTCACTTGACAACTAAAGCTAAGCCTAAGAGTCAAAGAAAGTTAAATTTTTGTCTTTTAAATTCTTGCAAATTAGTTTTTCCAAAATTTTTTAGAAATTAAAAGATTTTTTTATTATTGGTTACTTTTATTGTAGTATAATCTAAAAATCCCCTAATCTAACAAATAAAGAAGCTTATTAGCTTATAGTATTTAAAGTTCTTGTTTGTGTTGTGTGTAGGTATCCAGTTAGTTAGAAGACATTTCACTCACCTTATTTACACTGGATTGTTGTAGTCCTTGTTTTGCAAAAGCTATCATCATCTTATCTCCATAAGCTCAGAAAGAACCTCAAGCTATTTGCATCAGCTATAGGTTAGTTTGGATGTGGGTTAACCACTGTAAGCTTTGAACTCACTTTTTGTTGCTTATTCTTCCTTACTTGTGCCTTTTATGTAGATTGCTTGTGCCATGCTTATTTTGTCTGTTTTATTGATCATCTTCATGTTATTTATGCTTATTCATGTGTTCCTGTTTTTAGTTTTCTTTCAATTGCTTTAAGACTATCTTTATTAGCAACCTAAACCAACCCAACTTTTCACTAAAATATTAATTTCTCACTCTTCCACCTATACAGTATATATATACAACCAATTCTAATCTTTTTACCATTTATCAACAACCCAACCCAACCTAACAATATTATTTTTTATATAAAATTTAATTACTTAAAATTCTATATAAAGTCATAAATTCAGTAAAATATTTACTACAATTATTTATTTAAATTGCTAATTGCTTTAAAATTTTATTTTGTTTATAAAAAAGATACTATCAGTAATAAAAGTATGAACATACATACACCACCATTTTCTAAAAATGATTACCAAATACACTAAAGTAAAAAGTAACAGTGTATTAGTCTTGGGTTCATAATAGTATATTATATGTATTCTTTTATCTACTCCTTATGCATAGAAAATATTATCTCTATGTATTGTCTTCTTCACTTGGCCAACCACCAAGACACCATAGATACAACCATCAAAATATTATTCCTTAATGTAAAAACTATTTATAACACTTAAACCAGTTGGCCACTCCTAGCATGACATGTGGCGAGGTCGGATCAGACATTTGCAAGTCACTAAACGACATGGTCGTGAGAATTTCTTTCACCCTTTTGTGTACTTTCAATATAATATTAATTATTCGTGTCCTTTGTGTCCTTCAACCGGTTGGGTAGAGTCACCAATAAACATAGTCTAAAATCTTATAGTCCTTTGTTATTTTTTGTTGCTCTGACCAATTAGGGGTGTTTAGGACTATCTGTTTGGACCTTAAGTGACATAGGGTTTAAGCCTATTAGTACCTGGACACTTGTGTTGGTTTAGGTTGGTTCTTAGTTTGCTTTAAAAAAATCTTGGTAGATTTAAATTTAGATTTGCATGCTTATTTTTTTTTCCTTTGTAACAGACATTGTAGGATAGTGATGTCTAAGATTGTTGTGATGTGTTGTCTGATATGTGTGAGCTTTACCTGAACTTATCTAATAAGTCTAAGGTTGGGTGAGTTCTTGTGTGCTTGTTTAAGTCCAAACTTGTACAAAATTTGTGTCTTCTACCAGTCAATTGCATCAGATAACTTTTCAGCTTTGATTTTAGGTTCAGTGGATGAAAATTAGGTATTTAGATGGTTTGTTAACTTTCTTTGATTTATTTGTGGTTAGTTTTTGATTTTTAGCTTGCTTGAAGCTTATACAATAAGTCAAAACTCAACTAATAACCTATAACAACCTTGCTTTAGCCACTGAAAGGATTTAGCTTAATATTTCATTGCTTTTTATTTTTTTTCTTGCATTTGTGGTTTTTTGGTGTGTTTTGAGTGCTTATTTGTTTTTATTTGAACTACCATACACCTAATAAGCCCAACTGCTTATTGGGGTTGACTGTCCATAAAAAAAATCAAAAAGAAGCAAAAATGAGCATAAGTGGGAATTGAAACCCTTACCCCCCCCCCTCAACAAAACACACACTCACCAATACGCCCTTGGGACTTTTCTGTCCAAAGGGCTTGTTGGTTTTCTTTTATTACAACTTGTACAAAATGGCCAAAATAAGCTGTTTTGGCTTATTTTGCTTTTCCAGCTTATTCCTATTAGCAACAACTTATTTTTGTACTCATTCTCATTATTTACAGCTTATTAATTAGATTCCAGCTTTTGGTTTTATTTGGTTAAGGTTTATTTGGTTAAGGTTTTATTAGGAAACGAATTAGTTTACATTTGGTTTTTGTGCTTATTTAATTTTTAGCTTATTCTAGAGGGTTTATTGCCATTTTCTTGTTTGTATTATTTTAATAAGATCAAAACAAAGCATTGGGTCCAAACCAGAAGCAAAATAGTCAAGGGATTCGAAAACCCGACTATTTTGTCTTCTCGTGAAAACAAAAAATCTTTTGGTTTGAGCTTATTAGGTTAGGCTTTCCAAACATTCTTTTTGCA
The DNA here is from genome assembly GCA_025667525.1 of Glebionis coronaria. Classification (NCBI taxonomy): domain Eukaryota; kingdom Viridiplantae; phylum Streptophyta; class Magnoliopsida; order Asterales; family Asteraceae; genus Glebionis; species Glebionis coronaria. The sequence continues at coordinate 204,576 of JANFOE010001337.1, read as the reverse complement.
GTTTCTTTGTATTCCCGAAAGATTAAGGTCTACCAATTTTCAACTTATAAGCTTGAGTTTTGAGCTTATTGGGCTTATTAGACCTAATAAGCTAGCTTATAGCTTAATTCTGGTTTTTTGGCTAGGTTTCAGCTGTTGAGCCTCTAGAGAAAGTTGTTTAGAATATCATTTTTAGTAAGACTAGCCTTTTTTGTTTTAAATTTTACTCAAAATGTTCTTAATGGGCCAAAAAGCCCATTAAGCTTTGCTGATTTTAGTTGACCCATTTCAAGGCCCGAAACACTTTTTATTTCGTTTTTGAATTAATTAGGTTAAAATTAGTTAGTTTTAAAGTTTTCATTTTCGTTTGTTAGTACTATATTGTATTTACGTAGAACAAATAAATTTACATATCCTCCAAAAGAGTGAAAACTCACCCCACTTATTATCTGTCCGATAATTTTTGGTGGTATCGATTAAACAAAGTTTAAGGCAAAATAGATAAATAATCTTTAGAAATTTGATCTTGATTGATGCAAACTATAAGGTGGGTATAAGGCGGTTGTTTTATAATATAACCTAAAGAAAAAGGCTCTTAAGTGCTTCGCATCGCCTCCTTTCTTCGCTCGCTTGTGCATACTTTGAAAGTGATGATTAATTAAGGGTTTTACAACCTAAATTGTTATTGATCTTAGTTGTTTGATTTATATTATTGAATCCTCGAAACGTATTGGTTTTAATCAATCGTTTCAAAGTCGAATGAAGGTTTTTACTCCGCGTAATTACTTTCATTCATTTAGATTCTTTAATCAAAAGTTTGATTTGAGGAGAGATTTTTGTGGATTTGTTAATCCATATTAACGTAATACACCAAAAAACCAAAAAAATTTAAACAATCAATGTAACACCCATTTTGATAAATGGAATGTCACGCGTGATTATGGCGTGTCATCAAAGCATACAAGGAAAAATGTCTAAACATTACATGACCATAAAGGAAATACTGGAATCAAACATCGGTATTCCAAAAGTAGAACTCACCACACACAAACATAAGTACTGTAAATGAAAGGACTAAACAATGTCCATGGAAATGAGTATCAATGTATAAATAAATGAATAAAGTAAAGAAGGCTAGGAAGCTTCCAATCCATATGCACGTACGCTTAAAGTCTACGAGCGTCCCTGAGTACCTGCCGTTTTGGGAACATAAAAAGGAAAACGACTGAGCATAACGCTCAGTGAACGGATATACAAGTATAGCATGAATAATATAAGCATATAAACATGAAGCAGCGGAAAAGACTAAGTCCTGGATAACCTGGTTATATCTTAGTAAAACTGGTTTTATAGTTTGAAAAGCCTTATGTTTTATCTTGTAAAAACTGTTTAACATATTTGCCATTAGCCAATATAGATCATGAAATATCAACGGGCATGAATACTTGGAGGGGTGACCTCGTCATGCAAATTAGAAGGGCTGCCTCTAATTTAATATACTGGTTTTGGGTAGGAGGGATCAACTCCTTATGAAGGATGCAAGGCACACACCACATTCACACTGAATAATCTGCTGAAAACATGTAAACTAGGATGCACCCATACGCCCCACCTGATAATAATAATATGGCCAAAAGCTGAAAGGGACGCCACGAGCTATCACTCCGCCATGGTGAAGTCATAACACTGGTGCCTCCAGTGTTATGGTTATGGTACCTCCATAACTAGGTGAAACTGGTCATGCATGTATATGGATTTAGGTATTCTAATTTAAACATAAGCAATTCAAAAACATATAAAACATATACTCGGGAAAACAGTTGGCTGCATAAGGGGAAATCCTAATAAGGAAGAATGTGCATACTGAAAGGACGGAGAATCCGTACCTTATGTCCAGTGAACGAAGAAGACGAACGAAAGAGAGTCCTACTTCGGTATCACTAATGCTACATAAATACATACGTGTATAAGTATCTGATCACTGAGTACGTACTGGTTTTATATCATGTCTTAGCTTGTTTTATATGTTCATGTCATGTTTTACTGATTTAAGCTTAATACCATGTTTATCGTATATTCTGTCTATTTTGATTAAGTATTACTTGTATTTCATGTATTATTATACTTGTTGTGTAATAATAAGTAACTTTCTAAAAATAGTAGGTTTCCTAAAATATAAAGTTTCCAAAAATAGAAAGTTTCCAAAAATAGAAAATTTCCAAAAATAGATTTACTGCTTAAAATAGATAAGTTTCTAAAAATAGAAAGTTTCCATAAATAGATTAGTTGCCTTAATTAAATAAGTTTCTAAAAATAGAAAGTTTCCATAATTAGATATAAGCTGGATAATTAAGCTAATTATATAAGCTTAAATGTTTACTTATTAATATTCTAAGTCATGTAATTAAATAGTATAGTTTATGAATTATTTTATGTGAATTAAATAAACTATAGGTTAAAGTATTTAATTAAATATATCATGGTTTAATTAAATAAAGGTGAAAATACTTAGGTTAAAACATGTATTATTATCTATTAATAATATAACCTAAGTCATGTAAATTAATTAATTATAGTTCATGATTTTAATAATTAATTAATTATATAGTCTAATTAAATGGAAAAATACTTAGGTTAAAATTCATGTATTAGTAATAAAATTAATAACCTAAGTCATGAAAATTAAATTAATCATGTTCATGTTTTAATTAATTTAATTTAAGTCTTGTACAAATATAACTTGTAAAAATATTTAACCTTGTAAAAATAACTCATGAACCGGACCGTGTTTTATTCTAAACATGTATGAACCGGACTCGTGTTTTAACCCGTGAACCGGACCCAATACACCCTTGGTCAACCTAGCCGCCGGCTAGCCAAGGGTTCCCACCGGCTAGCCGGTGTTCCCCTTGCTGTCGTGGCCTACCAGAACACCACCATGCCCCGACCGAGGTCGCGGTCTCCCTTTTTCCTGCTGCCGTGACACACCACCACCACACCGATACCATAAGGTCTCGGTTGGTGCGAGAAAAATCAAGCCGAGACCCCCTTGGGGCTCGGTTTAGGCGTCGACCAAGAAACAAACACCCCTTAACCATTTATTAATTTACCCCATGATTAAATTACATGCTTTATATCTTGTTTTTAATTTGTTAATAAAAACATTCATGATTTTATGTGATTAGTAAATAAAAACATAAAATAAAAGAGGTTTGAGTTTATACCGATCACGTGAATCAAAGTAGGATGAACACACAACGATCCTTGCAATAATCGAACACCAAAAATCAATCAAACACCCCCTTTGGTGTGTGTGAACCCGGCGGCCAAAGAACAAAGAGAAGGAGAAAAGATTTTTAGGGTTTCTTGCTTTTTCTAAATTTTTGTTATTATGAAAATAATTTTTCCCCTTAATCCTTGTTTAGTAAAAATTAATGGGCTAGGCCCTTTTCTCTTGTTTTAGCCGCGGGTAGGGGCCCATATGGGGGTAACCCGAACATTTTCCGTGTCTAAATAATAAGGGTGTTCTCGTGTTCGTGTTTTACGTGATTTAATAGTCATCGTTCGTGTCTTATTATTTTTATTCGTGATCGTAATAAATATACATACATACGTAATATTAGCTCGTGATTAATTTACGTTCATGATTTCATGTTCGTATGTTCGTGGTTATAATTATTATTGAAATAATTTTCGTGTGTTAATACGTAATAAATACTTATCGTGTTATAACACGTACGTAATACTTGTAATTCTTGCTCGTGAAACGTAAACATGTTATAAAAGGAAAGTCCTAATCATGTACGTACGATCGTAAGGGTACTATTCACGGTAAAAGCATGCGGGTTTTACAATCAAAAAGAAAAAATAATATTCTTTGCTATATCATTCTAATTTTTTTCTCAACCCCTCTAATTTATTTGTTAGTGCATGTGCACTAGATCGTCCAATTATCCTAATTTTAACAACGTGACGAATCAACGACATCGTAATCGAAAGAATCAACAACAAAGACGAGAAGTAGGACCCGAGATTCCTAATACTTTTGTTTTAACTCAAGAAACGATGGCAGAAAATCGAACGATGATGGAGTTACTCCAAGCACTCACTGAGGGCTATGAAGAGGCGATCGTGATTCTCGACGTACTTGCGGAAAATTTTGAAATCAAGTTGGGAATGCTTTCTTTAATCCAAGCGACGAAGTTTAACGGGTTTGAGAAGGATAATCCTCATCACCACATTCAGGATTTTAATCGTCTTACGGCTACTTGCAAATTTAGGCAAGTGCCTAATGAAGCAGTTAAGCTCATATGTTTTCTTATTCTCTCGATGGCCCTGCCAAAATTTGGTACGAGAAAGAACCACCTCGGTCTATATTGACGTGGGGCGATCTCGTTTTCAAAATTGTTAATCATTTTTTCCCGCCGTCCAAGACCACGTTTTTCAAAACGAAATCACACGGTTTACCCAAAAACCTAATGAATCGCCAGATATGCGTGGGATCGTTTCAAGGAATTTCTTAGGCAATGTCCTCATCACGTATTTACCGAGTTGCACCAAATCGATACGTTTTATAATGGTCTTAATCCTCACGAGCAAAATTCGTTAAATTTCACCGCGTGTGGCAATTTTTTTGTATAAAAGTCCTAGGGATCCGTTAATGATTATCGAGAATAGGTCAAAAATCTTCCAACTCCGTAGCACACCGAGTGATGCCAATGTTTACAATGTTATGTACGCTAATCACGACATTAAGAAAGTTGATGCGAAAATCGATAAATTGACCCATGTTTTTACGAGCTTGTTGAGTGAATTGAGGAGGAAGGGCGAACCCGCTATGGTGAAAGCGGTTGATGTTTCGTGTACATTTTGTGGTGGACCTCATAATTATTACGAGTGTGCGGCTACGGATGGCCAAACGTCGAGTGTTAATGCGGTTAATGGAAATTTTAATTTTATTAAAAATAACACGGGTCCACCGCAAGGGAATTTTGGTCAAAGCAATAATATTAATCGAAACAATTTTCAAAATAAAGGAAATAATCAAGGTGAAAATTATTACCAAGAGAAAAATTTAAGATTTCAAAATCAAGTTTTAACAACAATCAAAACCGAAATTTTAATCAAGGTCAAAGTTCAAATGGTAATTATAGCAACAACAATCAAGGGAATTTTCAAAGCGAGAATCAAAACCAAGGCAACTTTAATAAAAATCAAGATGGTTTTCAAAACGATTTTCAAAATTACATGAAATATAATGAAGCTAACATGAAAAGATTAGAGGGTCAAATTGGTACTTTGAAAAATGAGTTTTCCAATACTTTGAAAGGTCAAAACAATAAAACTGAACAAAATCAAAGTAGGCTCGAGAATACGCTATCGGTTATCTTGAACAAACCGTCGGCTTCGGGTTCGTTACCAAGCAACACCGTACCAAACCCAAAGAAGAATGTTAAAGGCGTTACATCTCAAGGGACTCGTGGTCGTGTGATTACTCCTACGGCCTACTCTTGATGGTTTTTGTTGTGCATTCGTCTCAACCCTCGACCTCATCATCATGTTCTAAGGTAGAAGGGAAGAACGTGGTGACCATGGATGAGATTATACATACTTATTCTTCTAAATCTACTATTTCTCCTTCTACTTCTAAACCCTCTCGTGTATCTCATATCCCATCCACCATTCAAAAGAAAAGCTTCATTGATTTTACCAAAGTGTACCTTTAAGAAACTTGTGTTGTGGTCTTGCTTAAGAATCCAAGATTTGCAATTTTTTTTAAAAGTCTTATTTTTTCTCAAAACTCTATAAAATTGCTTTTTTAAGTCCACTGTATGCGGATCCTTAAAATCTGCACGGTGCCTTATTTATAAGGAACTGAGGGTTCCTTTAAAGAACCGTGGACAGCAAGCCATTCTCTGGCTCGTTTTTGGTCTTTCTACTTTGACCACAGTCTTTTTCAAGATTCTTTTTTTTGCCAATTTTGGCTAAACATTACTTAAAACATTTTGTTTTCATTTCAAATCTTTGGTTTGTCTATTTTCTTTAAATTCTCTTCTTTTAGGAGTTCTTCTTATCATCCCTCACATTGTCTAACTCTTCTAACCTTAACATTAACATGTCTTTGTCACAAACTTCTAAACCTAAGGCTTCTTCTACTAAGCTTTCCAAGAAACCGAAAATCTCGGTTCGACCCGTTTGGATCAAGAAAAACAAGGATCATCATGATTCCTCTTCTTCCAAACCTTGCAAGACTTCTTTTTCTCTAATTGCGTATTGGAATGAGACTTTCTCAATCCATCCAATTACCGGAGAAAGAGACGTTCTTCCACCACCACCTAAACCTTGCAACATTCCACCTCTCAATGACCTTTCTTCTTTCCCTAATCTTACTAGGCATTGTGAAAACATTGCTTATCCATTATCTCCCTCTCCTCCACCACCCTCTCATCTTGATGATCCTCCCCCATCTAACGACTTCGTTTCGCATCATGAAAGCTCGTGTGCTTGTTGTCGATTTCAACAAATTGAACTTGCTCATGTATATGACAAGTTGAATTTTCTTGAAATTCTTCTCACTCGACCTCCTCTCAAAGTATTTGTTCGTATGAACAAATCTTCGAATGATGCCTCGTCGTCTTATTTTTCCAATTAAATCACACTTTGTGTTTTAGTTGTTTGAGTCAAATAAAAACTTAAGTAAATCTTGGAAGATTATCACTACTAGAGTAGTTTATGCTTATGTTGTTTATGTGTTGTTTCTAATATTCATATTGTGTGTATGAATATTTTTATTGTATGTTCCTTCATATTTATGTAATATGAATGTTATGTGTGTTTTCCCTTTCCCAAAAATTCTTTTTAACACATTGTTTAGAGTAGATCATGGTTAAAACCTACAATTGTTGTTGGGTGATTTCACCAATTGTATGTTTCTAACGCTTTGACATATTATCACTTCAATTGGTATGGATGTTTCTTTTCTACCTCTATTCCACCAATTGAACTTTGATTTTGTCAAAACACCCTCTTTGGACATGCTTACCAAATACTTACTTCTGATTTGAGATTTCTTTTCTTTCTCCCTCTCAAGTTACATAGTAGGTAGTGACTATATATACATTGGTGTTTCTTTTCTTTCTACTAACCTTTGTGTAGCATGTCACCTTAGCTCATTCACTTGTTGCCCCAAGCAAGGGGGAGTAAACACCAAGGGGGAGCTTCTAGCAAAGTCACTTCTTCTCTTCCTCAAAGACTTGTGCTAACCTTTTTGCTTCGACAAAGGGGGAGAAATGATAGTGATAAGCTCGTTAATAATTCGAACAATTTTGGATTTTACATAAATGACTTTATAGTTTGTCTTAATCAAAAAGGGGGAGATTGTTAATGCGAAGTAATGCCTAAAAACATTATTAGTGTTAACTAATCTTTCTTAGTTTTGATCACGAAAAACTAAAAAGACATTTATTGTCAAATACAATCAAAAGACGAATTATCTAACAAACACTATCATCAAGGTAATAATCATTTAAGTATTGCACTAACATATCTTAATCATGATTAGTGATCATAAAAGTGATTAGACCTAAACTTACATTTTGTCAAATGTGACAAAAGATTTTTTAATAAACTTTCTTTTTAAGAAAATGTTTTATTAAAATAAAAAATGTAAATTAGAATATGGCATAATCCAAATGCCATAGGAATATCCTTTGAAGGTAAAAACTTACCTCAAATATTACTCCCCCACTAAAAGACAAAAGGGAGCGGAGTCTATGAACACGGATCCTTAAATGCCTATGCGGTTCCTTAGTGATAAGGCACCATAAGCACAGTTAAGGAACCGCGTTCAAGGAGTCGTTCGCTTTTGTCTCCTCTAAATAGTGGATCAAATATGCATTTTCCATAACCCTTTTTGGACACTCTTTCTACCATCTTTCTCTTTTCTAATTCCTAATCATTTGTAAATGATCACTTAATGTGTTAAGTATGTTTACCTATGATTATCCCCTGGATCTCCTTCTTTACCTTGTCCAAAGAGAAGATCACTCACACACTTGTGATGTGATTAAAGATGAAGCCTTGATGAAGATCATCCTCTCCTAAAGATCTAGTCATGTTGATCATTTATTTTATTTGAGTCTTGTGTGGATCTAATGTATTTGTGAATATTTAAATTAGTTATGTTAATCCATTGTATTTGTGCATACTTGTATTAAATCTTGTGTAAATCCATTGTATATGTGTATGCTTGGATTTGTGTTGTGTATATCCAAGTTACATGTGTATACTTGGATATGTGTTTTATTGAGTTGTAATAGTTGTGTCTTGTAAGTTCTCACTAAACTATAAAGTGATGTGGTTGTGTCTTGTAAGTTCTCACTAAACTATAAAGTGTTGTGGTTGTGTCTTGTGAGTTCTCACTTAGCTTCAAAGTGAAGAGTCGTGAAGATTGGTTCTAGATTTCGATTAGAACTCGACATCTAGCCTTGTGCGTAAAATGGTGAAGTAGGCAACGTTGTGAAGATTGGTTCTATCTTTCGATTATAACTCGACATCTAGCCTTGTGTCGTAAAATAGTGAAGTGGGCGACGTTGTGTAGATTGGTTCTCGCTAAGATTAGGTCTCGACATTTAGCTTAGTGTCGGAAAATAATGTAAGCGACTTGTAAGGTTTTCTCCGCCAAGAAGGGAGCTTGTGGATATAGTGGAAATCTCGAGTAAGGTGTACTGAGGAGTGGAGTAGGAACGAAGATATAGTTTTGTTGCCGAACCACTATAAATCTTGGCGTCTTCGTATTAGGTTGTTCCTTTCCTTATTCTTTACTTACCTTCATTATTACTTCACACACCATTATCATTTGTCATTGTTAATGCATTAGAATTGAACCTAATCATTATGAAACTAGCTTTCAAGCAAAAGGTAGTTTTGAGACAAACCTAATTGAAAGGAATTTTAATTATGACATAAACCGAAGAGAAACTATCCACCCCCTCTAGTTTCAACAATTGGTATCAGAGTGATGGTCACTCAAGATCTTTGAAGTATATTGTACATTAAAACTTGGATCGATCCATTGTCTCCTCAAATTAGAAGGTTTCGTTGTAATAAAGTTTCTCTTTGGTGAAAACTATTTTTTCATTGAAAATAGGCCTTTTAATTGGTAATATTGCATCTCATCTAGATTAATAGCATTCATACATTTTAGTTTTATTCTTGAAATGTATCTACTAGTTTGTATCATGCTATGTGTAGGTACTCATGAAGATTAATCACTTGAGTGATTGTGAATTGAGTTACTTACACTTGTAGAAGACTCATCTTCTTTGATTCCCAACATCATTGAATGATGATACCAAGATGAATGAGAATGATACTAGTCCTTGTAGACTTAGTAGTCATTTTAATAATTTTTGGGCTTTGCATTGGCTCCTTGAAGTCTTGGAATGCTATTTGCGGCTAAGGTACATTTTCGTCCTTTCACACGCCCTATTGATCATGCTTTTGATCATTACTTGAATATATGCTCGCTCTTGGCATCCTTGCCTTGACAGTTGTTTGTGGTGTGTGATTCTTTTCTTACACTATCTCAAACCTTCATTGCTTGGATACTTGACTCACTTAGGAGATGTAGAGTGAGTTAGTAGTAGCGTAAAGTATCAAGCATGATTTTCATGGTTTGCACCCATACAGTTAGTAGGACCTTTATCATGTGTAATGTGGAATTGAGCTCATCTCTAGGATGATTGATTAATCCCTTGAGGTACCAAACTACTCCATAAGTTATAGTTAGGATATTACACATTTAAAATTGAAATACTCCAAGGATGCTGTTATTATAAATCCTAGCAATAATAATAGTCTGATCATGTGGGAGAGAAAGTGAATCTATACTTTGCTCATTACTTGAAATAGCATTAAGACTACTTTTGAAAACGATCTTAATCTATTTCTACAAAATTTCTTAGTATGGTTCATTACCAAAGCTGTTTAGACTTTCGCCGGAAAGGCATGTCTTAAACCACTATAAATGACACAAGCTCTTCATTTCTACCACTTGAAGATTGTCACTTGTCTCTTGAGCATTGACCTTGGTGTTTATTCACTCCTTTGGTTTCTTTCTTCTTTGCTTATTTGCTACGAGTAGTCGTTCTTCCATTTTGGTCACATTCGATCTTTTTCGGTCTCAATTTAACTCGTAATCCTTCATTAAGGCATTATTACCTAGTATTGAAGTGGCCAAATGATTTCCAAAAGGCTTAAGATATATTTTAAGTATATTAGAAAAAAGTTGGTTTTGAAAAATCCTTTGTGTTTCTTTGTTAAAAACCTGCCACTGTACGCGAATCTTTAATTGTCACGGTGCTAACCCACGGTGCCATATCGATAAAGCACCGCGGTCCCACCAGGTGACTAAAATAATCAGTTTTTGTTAAATAACACTATTTCAAACAAACCCTCCCTTTCTTCTCCACAGAGGCGACGAGATTTCTTCATTCCACCATTTTTGGACCTTTAAAAACACCAAATCACTCAAGATTAATTGATTCCAAGTTATGGGTTTCACTCATCCCTCTTCCAACATCAATTAACTGTAAGTAATTTCATTCAATTTTAATTAAATTGTTTTAGGGCTCTTATTTTTATAATTGGGGATTTTTAAAATCAATATTGAATTAAAACCTTGCTAGGAATGTGGGTTGGCATAGTTATTTTACTATGATTCCTTAGGTTCGAATTTATTGAGATTTCACTAAAACCCATTTGCAGAACAATCCGAATTTTGACTAAATACTTTTGGTTGAATGATGGAATTGATAGGAACCAATGAACAAATTGATAATTGCATTGTTAATGCTTACCCAAAAATGTTTTTGAAAAACCTTTGTTCAAAATTCATGGTTGATTTTACATTCTTCATATGTTATAGTCAATGATGAATTTGGTTCATTGTGAACATGGAAATGTTAAGGATTAATCCTTCATTTGACAATCATTTGATCAAACACATTTTTCATGATTTTGGTTTTTGGTAATTTTGTAACATAAGAGTGATTAGAACATTATTTGCTTTATGTTTAGGTACTCAATCATGCATTTGGAAAATGATAAAGATCATGAGAAAACTAAAGAATACATGCCTAATCTTTGTTCCTCGTGTCAATCTCGTTCCTTCAAAAATACTTTTCGATCTCTTGAATCTCGTAGTTTTCATGAAGGACGTTTTGTTCCTTATAACTTTCTTGGACTTGACTTCATTTAATTCATGTTCAAATCCATTGGCTTTGATTGCTTGCTTGATATTGATGAGCCAATCTTTCCTTCCTTCCTTTTGGAATTCTTTAGCTCATACACATTAATGTGCATCAATAATGGTTTATCGATAAGATTTTCCATCAAGGGGCAAACCTTTGTATATAATCTTGAAGAATTTGGTGAAATTCTCAATGTTCCATACAAAGGTCAATGTAGGTTCACCGATGCTAGGAGTATCAACTCTTTAGAATTGGCCCCTATTGATGTGCATTACGTGACCGAGCTACCCTCGCCTTCGGCTATTTCTTGTGCCATTGCCAAACCTCGTGAACATCACATTCTTGGTAAGCTTCAAGGAGAAGTTTGTGCTCTCATTCCTTGGGAATTACTCACTAGTGATCTTAATGATCTTATGATCCTTTGGGCCGAAATCATTAGGGAAAATGCAATGTGTCTCGGTGGTGATCGCAAGCATGTGCCTGGTTGTCTTGCACATATGTTGTATTGTGTTGCAACTTCCACCCCATACAACATTGCATTTTTCATAGCTAGAAGAATTAAATTTGTTCTCGTCAGGTCTCATTCTAGTATCCCTTTTGCAATGATTCTCTCGCGCGTTCTTAGAAGAACTCTTCTTGACTTTCCACCTTTAAATGCATCATCATTTTACTTTGTTGATCGTGTTATACTTCCCGTGGAAGGGAACCTCTCACTTGAACCCAAGCATGATTCAAATGAAAATAGAAATGTCCTTCAAGAGAATTCTCTCAACTCTAATGACACTATCTCATCTACCATCTCTCAGTTGTCATCTCTATAAATTGATTCAGACTATGAATTCTATCTTAAGCATCACCTTCTAAAAGATCTAAGGAATGGGTCAAGACAATTGAGAAATGCTCATGAAAGAAAGTGTATTGAAGCACCACTCATGGTTGTTACCACGCGTGTATCTTGAACTTATTTATGTTTCTTATTCTTAGGATTTGTTGTTATTTAACTTTGTGTTTGTATTACTAGATATTTTAATCCTAATTCGTTCACGCTATCGATCTTTCGATGTGCATGACTTTGTGCAATTTTTGTGATTAGTTAGTTCTCTATATATTGGCTTATAATCCACTTTGGCCTGATATAGACTTGTGATAAATCTGGGGTTTTGAAAATTGCTAGAACATCATTTTTATGAGTTCACTGTCCATGGTACCTTAAACAACCGCGGTTCCTTAGTGATAAAGAACCGTAGTCCTATTTAAGGAACCACAGGCTCTGGTCACAATAGATTCTTTACTTTACACTATTTTCTCTAAAATTCTGTAATCATTGATGAAACTTTTGCTAAAACCAGTGTTTTCCTAAACTAGCCTATCTATTTTCATTATTCACCAAAATGAAATTTAACCTATTACTAGTTTGGATCACCTCCTTCCCTTCTTAAACCTCTCTTGTTTGATCTTGTTCTCCATCATTCAAACCTTATTCCAAACCTAGACACTCAACCATGGTGTCCACAAGATCATCTAATTCCTCCAAACAATCCACATCCAAAAGAAACCTTAAGATCAAATTCAAGTTTCCTAAACTTAGCTCTCCATCTACTCACAAACCCAAGAGTGAGATTTATCCTATTCTCATATCTTCAGCACCCTCACCACCTCTTGCACCATGCAAGAGAAACTCAACTCATGGTACCAACCATTCTTATGGTTCTACCTCATCTTCATTCCAATCTAGAATGAATGAGTTGTCCTCACCCTTCACTCCTAGTCCTCCTTTGGATGTGAACCCTCAACCTCTTCAAAGCATTCCCATTGTGAATGACTTTGTTAAACCTTTGGTCACCTCACCTTTCACTCCATAAAATTCACCCATATCACTATTGGACACCATGCCTCCTCCTCCTCTCTCAAACACTCCAATTTTGGGTGTTCCCATTTCCGATTTCATGGGTGATCCATACTTTTTTGGTTTTCTAGAAGCCCATGGTGCTAATTGTCTATGTTGCCTCTATAACAACTACATCATTCAAAACCTAAGAATTGAGATGTTTGGACTTCATAGGAGGTTGCAAGACTTCTTGCTTTCATTGTTTTCATGGCTCCACCTCCTACGAGATGAATGATGATTTTCTTAACAAATGTTTTTAATAAAAAATCAATCCAAGGAAGATTATCAAGAACTAGTTTAGCTAACTTTGTAATAGTTAGTTGTTGTTTTATTTCTTGTATTTCCTTTCCTTCATGAGTTTTCATGAAGATGTGTTATGGATTTAGCTTTTGTGTGTTTCAAATCTATGTGCTCACACTAATCAACCTTAATTTATTTAAAATTGAACCTAAATCTATCACAACCTCTAAAACTTGACTAAATTTGAATCAAAATGTTATTTAAATATTTTTTCACCTTTTGTCAAGACACTCTTTGTGAGTGTGTTGCCTTTGTGCAACCAAAGCATAATCTAGTGCTAAAAGAGGTAAAATTCCAAGATTTACAATTTTTTTAAAAAGTCTTATTTTTTCTCAAAACTTTGTAAAATTGTGTAAGATATTGTAAATCTATGATTAATCTAGAGAGAGAAAGAGATTGAAAGATGGTGAGAGCACACACCCATTTAGAGTGAGAAGGTGTAGAAAACACACTTTACTATGTGTAAAATGAAATGAACCACCACCCTCTCCAACTAAGGAGAGGGTTTATATACCTAATAAGTGTGAAAACACTTATCCTTTTACAACTTATTTCCAATAATAACAAGACCAAAACGTGTATTTTATGTCGTAAAAGTCGGAATTATGCGTGGTTTGTGTTTTTATTGTGTTTTAGGACCAAAAGATGAAAAAGGAAGAAAACACGGGCTTTCACAAGCTTTTATCGAAGAAAACGAGAAAAGACGAAGTCAAAAGATCAAGAGTGCTTAAAGAACGGATATCCGAGACCTATTCTGAAGATTTATCGAAGAAAAAGTCTAAGGACGGAAGTTTAATGAAGTCGAAGAACTTAAGTCTAAATTAAAGAAGAAAATTATTAAGACAAGTTCAAATCCCGAGACGACGTCGAGAAAAGACAAAGAATTAAATCGAGTCGAGAAGAAAAGAAAGAAGGAAGCACCACACATGCACTTCCCACTTCCCTATAAATACCCTCCTAATCACATTAGGAGGGTGGTTAGCTAGTTTTATTTTTTAAGTTTTTTTTCTAGTTTTTAGAGAGAGAAAGTTCTAAACTTTCTCTCACTAAGTCTTTCATCTTTCCTTTCTTTTAAGCTTTCATTAATCTTTGTATTTGACTTTCTTTAATCAAAAGTTTAATTTTAAGCTTTGTGTTCTTTAATCTCCTTCTACATTTCTTGGTTTATTTTATCTTTTGATCCGAATTGCACTCTTCATTCGTATTAATTGATGTTTTAGTGGTTAAAAGTTAATCTTATTCGTTTACATATAAGCTCTTACATGTATAAGCTATAAGCTCTCTATGCTTATTGGTTTATTTCTAGGTTTAGCTTATTGATTTTCAGATTTCTCTAAGGTTTTAGTCATTTTAAAGTTCCTTTCATAAAGTTTATGATCTTTTCGTTTAAGAAGTTGTCAAATTTAAGCTTTTTGAAGTGTTTAAGTTTCGGATAAAATAGCTTATTGATTGTGCTTATTGAGTTTTAAGGTTGCCACCAATTTCGGATTAACATTGCTTCCATCGCAATCTTGGGGATTCTACACATTCCGACGGATTACCTGTTTTGATCGCAATAACCCTTAAGGGTTTTACTTTGCGATCGATTGGTCATTTCCCCCTTATTCCGATCTGGATTGCGATCGCTCATTGCGATCGCACATTCCGACGGGACTAAGGTCCTTGTTAAGACGAAACTCTGCCCAAATTTACTTTACAACATTCCGACAGTGGTGCATTCCGACAGAAGTGTTTACAACTTTCCGATCTGAAACATTGCGATCTAAAACATTCCGATTGTGATCATTCCGATAAGCATCATTCCGACAGAATTGCATTTTACATTCCGATGGGTATTCAGATTGGTATTCCGATGGACCTGTGCATGGATTATTCCGATGGCTTGTTTTAACTACATTCCGATGGTTTTAGCTTTGGTGCATTCCGATAGAAATAAATTGCAATATTCCGATAGAACATGTTTTAAGTTTTAAAGTTTTACATAAAGTCTTTTTCTAAATAGCTTTTAGTTTAATTCTTAAACGCTTAAATTTTACTCAACGACATTTTCATACTTGCTTTTAGTTAAAATTAGATAAACAAAACCAAACCATTCTCTTGTTCACCAAAAGACGATTGAGTCGCACTTTGGACTGGAAATCAATTCGAAAAGATCGGACGAAAATATTTTATACTAGGGTAAAACCGTGTATTAAATGGCGCCGCTGCCGGCTCTTTTCGTTAAGATTAACGGTTTCTAGTGAGAGACGCATTGAATTTTGGGATCCGTTCTTTGAACGTTATTTTCCTTGCTTTAAAATTTTTTCAAAACCCCCCAAAAAAATATAAATTTTTTCAAAAATACAAAAACATTGAAAAATCATAAAAAGCAATTCTTTTCCTAAGGTTTTGCACCATAAAGATTATATAGATATTCTCTCTGTATATTTTTCTTGTGCTGGTGTATGCGTACTAGATCTTCAAACTATTCTGAGCCCGAGACTCGAGAAGATTTAGATATGGCTGGTGTTCATAACAACAATAATAACCCACCTCTACCCAATTTGAATAACAATAACAACAACAACAATGTCCCCCTACCTGATTTACGAACAATGGAGGAATTGTGTCAACCCACCATGAACGGACGCAGAGGCCCGATTGCGCCGATGCACATCACGGCTCAGGAGTTTTCGTTGAAGCATCACATGATCCAACAAGTGCAAACTAACCCATTTCACGGAATTCCGGATGATGATGCCAACAAACACCTCGACAAATTTATTACCATCACCCAAAGCATGAAGTCACCCGGTGTTTCTATGGATGACCTTCGCCTTCAACTATTTCCCCACTCGCTTTCCCACCATGCCGAAAAATGGTTTGACCGTCTCCCAAAGAATTCTATTCATACTTGGAATGACATGACTCAACGCTTTTTGTGGCGCTACTTCCCACCATCCATGGTCACAAGCCTTCGTAACCAAATTAGTGGATTCATGCAAGACAATGATGAATCGCTCTTTGATACTTGGGAACGATACAATGATTTGATCGACCGTTGTCCAAATCACAACATGCTCCCCGTCACTCTCATTGATACTTTCTACAATGGTCTCACTTTTCGTGATCGTGACACGATCAACGCCGCCGCCGGTGGTACTTTCATGAAAAGGAGACCGGAGGAGTGTAGAGAGTTGATTGAAAACATGACTACTCACCACAAGAATTAGGATTCATCCGCATCCTCAAGATCTAACCCGAGAGTCAATGTTTCTTCTACTACTTCCAATCTCGAGATGACCGAAATTACCCGACAACTCGCAAAGATGAACAAGAATTTCATGACCATGGCCACAAATCACTTTCAACAAGCTAAAGCCGTTTCTATTTCTTGTGACACATGTGGTGGTCCTCATTCCTACAATGATTGTCCTTCCACTCAAGGCAATTGTTGTGAAAACGTTAACGCGACATATGATACTTATCCCACGGGAGGCTATCAAGCTCGTCCTCAAGGAGACCGTAGCTTGCTAAGTTATCGTTCAAACAACTATCTTGCTCCACCCGGTTTTCCTCCTCCAAACCAAAAACAACAAAGCTATAACCGAAACAACCAATCCCAACCTCGTGCTAACAATCAATATCAATCCCAAAGAAACCCATACCCACCTCAAGGAAATTCTCAAGCTTACCAAGTTCCACCTCTCAATCAACCGATGGCATTGAATCAAGACGTCGAGACATTTATGAGGACTAATAGAGAGATGGTGACGAATCTTCAGAGTCAATTCATCAACTTGAAGGGAGAAATGGCAAAACAAGGGAGCGATATTCGAGCCGAGCTAAGGAATGACATGGTGAAACAGAGCAATGATATTCGTGCCGACATGAGAGACTCTTTCAGCACCCAAGCGGATAATTTACGTGATATGTTAGGTTCGCTCTTCCAAGGTAATCAACCCTCTTCTTCGGGTACTCTTCCGAGTAACACCGTTGCGAATCCAAGAAGGGAGATGAAAGCAATCACCACTCGTAGTGGAAAAGGTTATACAGAACCCGAGCTTCCTACACCTCCACCCATGATTGTGAACAAGGAAAAAGAGCAACTTTCCTCACCTCCTTCACCTTCTATCCCCATTCCCATACCACCCGTGGTTGTGAGTGATCCTACTCCCCTAAAGCCTTCTTCTTCATCCAATATACCTTATCCTTCAAGGTTGAGGAAAGAGAAGCAAAAGAGCAAGGATGATATTCAAGTTTCAAACTTTCTAAAAATGTTTAAACAATTGAATTTTAACATCTCCTTTGCCGAGACTCTCGCTCACATGCCTAAATACGCGAAGATGTTTAAAGATCTTCTTAGTGACAAGGAGAAGCTTCTTGACATTGCTCAGACCCAACTTAATGAGAATTGCTCTGTCGTTCTCTTAAGGAAATTGCCCACCAAACTTGGTGATCCGGGTCGCTTCTTAATTCCTTGCAACTTCCCGGGAGTAGAGAATTGCATGGCCCTAGCCGATCTAGGTGCCAGTATAAACTTAATGCCTTTAAGTGTCTGGAAGCAATTATCTCTCCCCGAGCTAGTCCCCACCAAAATGACTTTAGAATTAGCTAACCGTACGGTTGCTTATCCAGTGGGGATAGCCAAAGACGTCTTCGTTGGCGTTGATAAATTCACCTTCCCGGCGGATTTTGTTGTCGTTGACTACGAGATGGATCCTCGTGTTCCATTAATCGTTGGACGTCCCTTCTTGAGGACCGGTCGCACTCTCATTGATGTAGCCGCAGGCGAAATAATCATGAGAGTTGGTGACGATAAAATTGTCTTCAACATGGGTAAGATTTCTAAGCAACCTTATTCATATGAGAGTGTTAATGCTATTGATGTTCTCGATGAGGCTTGTGAAGAACATTTTCATGAAGACCCGTTTTCTCCTCCTTCTCCTAAAAAGGTGACGAATGATGATCCATCGTTAGTTACACCATCTATTGAGGATCCTCCTACTCTTGAGCTTAAGGACCTACCGTCTCATCTCGAGTACGTTATCCTTGAAGACAACAAGAAGTTACCGGTCATCATCGCAAAGGACCTGAAAGAAGAAGAAAAATCCCGACTTATCGCCGTGTTGAAGAATCATAAGAAAGCGATTGCTTGGAAAATCTCCGATATTCGTGGAATTGATCCTCACTTTTGCACACATAAAGTTCTCATGGAGGACGACTTTAAACCCACTATTCAAAGCCAACGAAGGGTGAATCCTAAGATCCATGACATTATCAAAAAAGAGGTTATCAAACTTCTTGATATGGGCTTGATCCATCCTATCTCGGATTCACCGTGGGTTAGTCCAGTCCATTGTGTGCCTAAGAAAGGCGGAATCACCGTTGTTCCCAACGAAAACAACGAGTTGATTCCTACTCGTCTCGTTACAGGGTGGAGAGTTTGTATAGACTATCGCAAACTCAATGATGCTACGAGAAAGGATCACTTTCCCCTTCCTTTCATGGACCAAATGCTTGAACGTCTAGCGGGTAATGATTATTACTGCTTCTTAGACGGTTTCTCGGGTTATTTTCAAATACCCATCGATCCCCATGACCAAGAGAAAACCACATTCACTTGTCCTTATGGAACATTTGCTTACAAAAGAATGCCTTTCGGCTTGTGCAATGCTCATGGGACATTCCAAAGGTGTATGATGGCTATCTTCCATGACATGGTTGAAGAAACCATGGAAGTCTTCATGGATGATTTCTCGGTCTATGGTGATTCATTCTCTTCTTGCCTTGCCAATTTAGAACGTATGGTTAAGCGGTGCGAAGATACTCGCCTTGTTCTAAATTGGGAAAAATGCCATTTTATGGTAAAAGAAGGCATTGTGCTAGGACACAAAATCTCTAAAGACGGTCTTGAAGTGGACCGTGTTAAAGTGGATGTCATAGCCAAATTACCTCCACCTTCAATCGTGAAGGGTGTGAGAAGTTTTCTGGGTCATGCGGGCTTCTATCGTCGATTCATTCAGGATTTCTCTAAAATCGCTCGCCCAATGACCCACCTCTTGGAAAAAGATACTCCTTTTATCTTTTCCAAAGAGTGTATTGAAGCCTTCAATCTTCTTAAGGATAAGCTAACTAAGGCACCGGTCTTGGTTACCCCTAATTGGGAGCTACCTTTTGAATTGATGTGCGATGCTAGTGACTTTGCTATTGGAGCGGTTTTGGGCCAAAGAGTGAATAAACACTTCCAACCAATCCATTACGCTAGCAAGACAATGACGGGGGCTCAATTTCATTATACGACAACCGAAAAAGAGCTTTTAGCTGTTGTCTATGCTTTTGAAAAATTTCGCCCCTATCTTGTCCTTTCCACCACCATCGTGTATACCGACCATTCCGCGTTGAAGTACTTGTTAACTAAGCAAGATTCTAAGCCAAGACTTCTTCGTTGGGTTTTGCTCCTTCAAGAATTCAACATTGAAATTCATGACAAAAAGGGAGCCGAAAACCTAGCAGCGGATCATCTGAGTAGACTTGAGGATCCGTGTCAAGGTGATCATCCGAACCAAGAGATCAATGACTCTTTTCCCCTTGAGACCTTAATGTCTATTCAGTCTAATCTTGATGACACCCCGTGGTTTGCGGACATTGCAAACTACTTAGCGGGTGGCATTCTCATCAAAGGGTTAACATCCCAAGAAAAGAAGAAGTTCTTTAAAGATATTAAGACTTACTTCTGGGATGACCCTTATCTATTCAAACAATGTGCTGATCTGATCATTCGTCGATGTGTTGATGGACCGGCAGCTTTGCAAATCCTTGATGCTTGCCATAAAGGACCCACCGGTGGTCACTTTGGTCCCAACTACACCGCTAAGAAAGTGTTTGACTCAGGATTCTATTGGCCCACCATTTATCGTGACGCTCACGAAATGGTTAAGCATTGTGATGCTTGACAAAGACAAGGCAAGATCACACATAAAGATGAGATGCCTCAAAATTTTATACAAGAATGTGAAATCTTTGACGTATGGGGCATCGACTTTATGGGGCCATTTCCATCATCCAAAAGGAACAAATACATCCTCGTAGCCGTTGACTACATATCCAAATGGGTTGAAGCTAAGGCTCTTCCTACGAACGATGCGAGGGTGGTTGTGAACTTTTTAAAGCAGCTTTTCGCTCGATTCGGTGTTCCTCGTGCTATAATCAATGACCGCGGGACTCATTTTTGCAATGATCAATTTGCAAGAGTCATGGCTAAGTATGGTGTTAATCATCGTCTTTCCACCGCCTATCATCCCCAAACCAATGGGCAAGCCGAGATTTCTAACCGTGGATTGAAGCGAATTCTGGAACGTACTGTGGGAGAGCATCGTGCCGCGTGGGCCGATAAGTTAGATGATGCTCTGTGGGCTTTCCGTACAGCTTATAAGACCCCGATTGGTTGCACCTTATCGTCTTGTGTACGGGAAATCATGCCACCTCCCCATCGAGCTGGAACATAAGGCGTACTGGGCCTTGAAATGGGCTAACTTCAACATCAACAAAGCCGATGATCTTCGCAAGATTCAACTCAACGAGCTCAACGAACTGAGGAATGAAGCTTATGAGAACTCACTGATCTACAAAGAGAAGACCAAGATCATCCATGATGCAAGAATTAAGAACCGAGAGTTCTACGTTGGTGATCAAGTTTTACTCTTTAACGCTCGGTTAAAGATCTTCTCTGGCAAATTGAAGAGCCGCTGGTCTGGTCCATTCACCGTCGCCAAAGTCTTTCCATATGGCACCATTGAGCTTTCTCAGCCAAATGGGCCCAATTTCAAGGTGAATGGCCAGCGTTTGAATCTGTACTTTGGTGAGGACATCTCTCATGAGATGATTCCATCCCTCACCACGTTTCCCATGAACTAAATTTGGGTCGAGTCAGGCTCGTGACTCGGTTATCAAAAACAAGCGCTTCTCGGGAGGCAACCCGTGATCTATCCTTTACTGCTTTCATAATAAGTGTAGGGGGAGCCCCGTATGTGTTGGTTGTCTTGTTTCTTATTTTGTGCAGGGATTCAAGCTTCAAAGAGCACCTCGATGACTTTTGACGAACCGTGATCCCGTGTTCCCATCTTCCCGGTTCTATCCTAAACTCTCGTGATTCAATATTTCATATCTTATATGTTCACATTGAAATCACTATAGTTGTCCTTTCCTTAGCAAGATTTAAACAAAGTGCACAATGTCATAAGTGTAGGGGAGTTTACTCCCACATGCTTAAACATTGAGGACAATGTTTCTCTCAAGTGTAGGGGGGACTTCTATCGAAGTAAGTGGTCTTTTCCATGAATTTGTCCTCATTTTAACCGGAAAATTTGATTTTTCGACATTTTTCAAAATTTTTAATCTATTTTGGCCTAGTTGTATAGTTGTATTTTCCTTTGTTATGATTGTTTTCTTTCCTTGCTAGAATGAATTTTAATAAAGTGGTTTTATTTTTCAAAGTCGTGAATATTTTGACTCAACCCGAGTTTACTTATCTAAGTTTACTCTAGCTAGTATCCTTAACGTGTTTAAGTCAAGTTTTGCTAGGCTTTTATTTAGGGAGCTTTAAAACGCGAAAGTCTTAACTCTCACGGGTTAAGAACAAGAACTTTTCGCAAGTTCCTATAATTGATCCTAGAGAGTCGTTTATCAAAGGAACTTTAAAACGCAAATTCTAAACTTGAAAGAGTCTAAGAAGATGCAAGATCCTATAGGTGACTCGAAAGCCCAAAACTTTGATTTAATTGGCTAAGCATCCACGAGTCTCATTCTTTGAGATTTTAAACTGTGGAGGACGAGAGATGATAGAGTCAATTATAAGTTTGGTATTCTTTCGTGAATTTATGTGAGTTAATTATGAGCCTATTCTCCCATCGCTTGTTAATAAATTTATCTGCAATAAATAAGGTTGTACGATTTGAAAAGTTACTTAGCTTCTAGCCCAAGATCGTTTAAAAGTTGCTCGGTGTCAATTAGAGTTCATAGCCAAGGCATAACTTATTGAAGCGGGATGCGAAGATTGGCGAGTCCGAAAAGGCCCTAACAAGGCATGAGGGCTACATTTTGTTGCTAAAGATCCAAAAGTGATGTGAAGAATCATTTATCGAAAATCAATATGAAGGATCAAGACACACGACGAAAAGCAAATACTCCCCTAAAGATCATGGAGAAGTCAATCCGAAAAGACCCTAGCAAGGTATGAGGATAAATAGATCCAAGTCCTAAATGGAGGCGGATCGTTGTATATCAAAGTCCAAAATAAAGATTGGAGAAAAATGAGGAAGTCGTGGTCCAAGTATGAAGAATCTCTCAAAAGCTTCAAGTGAAGAAATTCTTGTTATGAAGAGAAGACCATAATTTCAAGAACGTCTCTCAAAGATTTGAAGTATGAAGTCGCTGCCAAATATCGGTCCGAGAAAGGTATCAAATCACGAAGCGAGTTATGCCAAGATATGAACTTTATGAGGTCCCGAGAAGCAGTTTTAAAAGATTTTGTCCTTTAGCTAACTATTGATTAAATCGTCCACTTTATTTTCGGGCTAAATAACTATCGAAATAAGTCAAACAATGCATCCTCGTGATCATTTAAGACAAAAATAAAATATAAGAGATACACCTAGGAATAAGGGAGTCTAAGTGAATAATTGGCCCACATGAATTCGTGTTAGTTTGCTAACTTATAATAGCAATGATCTCATTTTTAAGCTTGGTATGGGGAACGTGAAACTTGAGGATGAAAAACGTTCATGGCAGCCAAAACCCAATGTAAGTCTTTAACTTCTTAACTTGTTTTTATCTTTTTATTTAGTGTTGAATAAAGGCCAAGGTAGTTTATTTATGATAGAAAATGTAAACCGTGCGTTAAAATTAATACATTGCATGAGGACATTGCAATGGTCAAGTGTAGGGGATTTAATAAGTGTGAAAACACTTATCCTTTTACTACTTATTTCCAATAATAACAAGACCAAAACGTGTATTTTATGTCGTAAAAGTCGGAATTATGCGTGGTTTGTGTTTTTATTGTGTTTTAGGACCAAAAGATGAAAAAGGAAGAAAACACGGGCTTTCACGGGCTTTTATCGAAGAAAACGAGAAAAGACGAAGTCAAAAGATCAAGAGTGCTTAAAGAACGGATATCCGAGACCTATTCTGAAGATTTATCGAAGAAAAAGTCTAAGGACGGAAGTTTAATGAAGTCGAAGAACTTAAGTCTAAATTAAAGAAGAAAATTATTAAGACAAGTTCAAATCCCGAGACGACGTCGAGAAAAGACAAAGAATTAAATCGAGTCGAGAAGAAAAGAAAGAAGGAAGCACCACACATGCACTTCCCACTTCCCTATAAATACTCTCCTAATCACATTAGGAGGGTGGTTAGCTAGTTTTATTTTTTAAGTTTTCTTTCTAGTTTTTAAAGAGAGAAAGTTCTAAACTTTCTCTCACTAAGTCTTTCATCTTTCCTTTCTTTTAAGCTTTCATTAATCTTTGTATTTGAGTTTCTTTAATCAAAATTTTAAGTTTAAGCTTTGTGTTCTTTAATCTCCTTCTATATTTCTTGGTTTATTTTATCTTTTGATCCGAATTGCACTCTTCATTTGTATAAATTGATGTTTTCGTGGTTAAAAGTTAATCTTCTTCGTTTACATATAAGCTCTTACATGTATAAGCTATAAGCTCTCTATGCTTATTGGTTTATTTCAAGGTTTAGCTTATTGATTTTCGGATTTCTCAAAGGTTTTAGTCATTTTAAAGTTCCTTTCATAAAGTTTATGATCTTTTCGTTTAAGAAGTTGCCAAATTTAAGCTTTTTGAAGTGTTTAAGTTTCGGATAAAATAGCTTATTGATTGTGCTTATTGAGTTTTAAGGTTGCCACCAATTTCGGATTAACATTGCTTCCATCACAATCTTGGGGATTCTACACATTTCGACGGATTACCTGTTTTGATCGCAATAACCCTTAAGGGTTTTACTTTGCGATCGGTTGGTCATTTCCCCCTTATTCCGATCTGGATTGCGATCGCTCATTGCGATCGCACATTCCGACGGGACTAAGGTCCTTGTTAAGACGAAACTCTGCCCAAATTTACTTTACAACATTCCGACAGTGGTGCATTCCGACAGAAGTGTTTACAACTTTCCGATCTGAAACATTGCAATCTAAAACATTCCGATTGTGATCATTCCGATAAGCATCATTCCGACATAATTGCATTTTACATTCCGATGGGTATTCAGATTGGTATTCCGATGGACCTGTGCATGGATTATTCCGATGGCTTGTTTTAACTATATTCCGATGGTTTTAGCTTTGGTGCATTCCGATAGAAATAAATTGCAATATTCCGATAGAACATGTTTTAAGTTTTAAAGTTTAACATAAAGTCTTTTTCTAAATAGCTTTTAGTTTAATTCTTAAATGCTTTAATTTTACTCAACGACATTTTCATACTTGCTTTTAGTTAAAATTAGATAAACAAAACCAAACCATTCTCTTGTTCACCAAAAGACGGTTAAGTCGCACTTTGGACTGGAAATCAATTCGAAAAGATCGGACGATAACTTTTTATACTTGGATAAAACCTTGTATTAATACCCAAGCCCATGAGATGGGCTTGGGCTTACATTGGGCCGTCGACCTCACACAAGTTGTGGGCTCGGCTTGGGCTAGTTTGATTAATAATGTAAAACTAAACTACGAGCTATTACTTAGACTATTGTTGGAGTGACCGATCCTTTCTAATACATAAAACGTATTTCCAACAATCTCCCCCTAAGGGAGGTTACTACAAACAAGGGCGTTACCCAAGTTACAATAATAAAATAAACCTAGCATACTATGCTTGTCTTGAACTCGTAGTCTTCGTCTTTCTTTTCTTTCTTTTCTGGTAAACATGTTAATGTGATCTTAGATATCAATCTTAAGCAATAATCTCTTGCCTTTATCTTGTGCATCCATCACTTGTGATCTTCGCCTCTTCGTGACTTCATGTCCCACATACTTATACCTTCGTAATTCTTGAAAGCTTTAGAGTTCGATACAGTGGAAGACTTGACTTTTAGGCTTTCTAGAATTAGATGAAGTATTAAGTGCGTAAAGTATAAGCATGCAGGGACGACTTCTTCTCTGATTCCGCAATGCCACCGTCTTCAAATGCCGCAACATACGTAGACACGAACGAAATGGATTTGAACATTTCATTCTAATTTGGTAGCATTTTACCTCCGGTAGGTGAAGACCGTTGGACGATATAAAATATTGTTCTTGTGGCAGGTAAATTTAATTAAAAATCTCCTTGACAAGATTTCGCGGGTAAACCCGTTCTCTTTACTCGACCGTCTAAAGCTGACTGTGAACGTAAAGAGTGAATCATTTGGATAAAATTTCCGCATGATTGAAACCGTCAATTTCGATTCCTGGAACAAGTTTGATTCATTAAAGAATCGCACCATCATTGCTTTCCAGTTGTCACGATCTTGATTCATATTGAATCTTGCAAGTTACCTACCAAGTGCTGTTTGAGGTTAACACTAGAAAGATTTCCACTCATCACTGTGAACACTAAGGTGTCACTCTGAGTGTTCTGGCAAGATTATTGAGATATTGCGTAGAGGCCTGGAACGTGTTTAAATTCAATTGAGAATTAAACAACTGTTGCTTTCCAGTTATCACAAGTTTGATTCGTAAAGAATCGCACAAGTCACCTACCATGAGCTTTTTGATATTTGCTCAAGAAGGATTTCCATCTTCATTGTAAATAATTTCGTATTACTCGGATGTTCAGGCAAGATCATGAAGATTTTGCGTAGGACTCTTAAGATATTTCTTACTTTTCACAGTGTGTGAAGAAGCAAGGAAATATGGAAGTGTGTCCTAATGAGATATTTGATGATCTCAAATGGCTCTAGACTCGATCGAGTATTTTGGATTTTTAGTGATCGGAGGGTGGAGAGGAGTGCCACCTATTCAATATCAATATATTCGGAGTGAATAAATCGATAGATAATGCGTTGTCTCCGTGTGAATAAAACAAATATATTTTGAGAGATATCTGAGTTAGCTGGGATGGGTTGTGCATTGCATCACTAGGTCCATGATGTCTATCTTCAATATCGAGCATCATTAAAATGATCTCAGTAGCATATGTGTTGACCCAGTTTCTGCCTAAGGTTGTAAGGAGGGCTTCTTTCTTTAGACCCTTTATCTTTACAATTCTTTTTCATTCTTCAACCCCTTCAATGCTTACCAATACGTCATAACTAGCACCTTGTTGTGATTGTTCCAGTGCTAACTTAAGTACTTGGTCGGCATTCAGCTACATTCACAATCTTTCTCCATCTTTCCTAAGGACTACTATTCTAGCTATGGAATGTCCTTAGGAAGATTCCTCCAGTTTTGGAAGAATCATTGGACTTAACCTATCCTACCATGCTTATGTCACCACAATCTTCATCGTCGTGAAATAAATGGGTTTAGGGTAAGTATATGTCACCATGAAATCCATTTTAGATGTGCAAATCCGTTTTGCTCCCCCTTAACATATGCCACGATATTCAAAAATATTTCGCACATGTCGGGATGAGCTATCACGTTAAGTCAAACCATTTTTGGTTAATCATTTCCCATATTAAATCACATTTTCTCCCCCATATTAAAAATATTAACCCAATCGATGTTTTTAATATCAATTGATTTAATATCATTTTAAGAAAATTTGGGAAGAAAAATGCAAATCCAATTATCTTCATGATACCAAATGTTGAGATATGATACCAATTAGTAAAATAATCACAGATTCACCATATTAGAATAAATTGACAAGGTTAGACCTGATTGAGGAGAACATCATATGATAATATCAAATGCTTCTTGTCGGTAAATGTTGGTCGCCTCGTCACGTCTGAAGTCATCTCTTGACACCACATGTACGATTGGTATTTTTGTCTTGACACCAATTTGTGAACTTGGCACGTTCGAAATTAAAGATTCTGAATGCTTGACAATTGCTCCCCCTCAACTGTTGACCCGTGTTCTATTGAAAGAGCTATAGTCGTCGTTTGAGTAATCGCATCGTCGAACATGAGATTTCCATTCTCTTTGTTCAACATATAAAGTTTCATTCGGGAAGCCCAATCCTCGTACATAGTCTTCACCAACATTGGTGGATGATTAAATGTACCCGAGAGGATGGACTTATCCGTAAAAGATTTGTACTCCATTTCGATAAGTTAAGATTTACAAAAGTTGATCGAACAATGAGAGAAAGTAAATGTGCTTGTTTTCGTGTGATGAAGTCGAGAAAAATGTTGAATTCCCTTAATAATTGTTCTCGAGAAACCAAAAATTCCAAGCAAACAAAAACTCACGATTTTCAAAAACACGTTTTTGAAAAAAAATCTTGGAATACTTGTCACTCTATCGCAATGCCTATCGGAATGTTGATTGGAATGCTATCGGAATGCTATTGCAATGCTATCGGAATGCCTGATCGCAATGTAGATCAGAATGTGTGATCGTAATATAGATCTGAATGTCTGATCGTAATGTAGATTGGAATGTCTGATCACAATGTAGATCGGAATGTCTGATCGCAATGTAGATCGGAATGTCTGATCGCAATGTAGATCGGAATGTCTGATCGCAATATGTCTGATCGTAATGTCTGATCGCAATAACCGATCAGAATAGCCTATCGCAATGTCCTTATCGCAATATAACTATCGGAATAAGCAATCGCAATACTGGATTGCAAAAACGGATCGCAATGTTGGATCACAATAACCGATCGCAATATGGATCGGAATGTTGAAACCTTATCTGAATGTTGGATCGTAATACCCGATCAGAATGTTGATCGCAATCCAAAACCCTTATATATTCCGATATGCACTTTTCTCGGATAATTGATGAGACTGCTTTTATACATGGTCTCATCGTCCAAATCGGGCTTAAAATGCATTAAATATCATTAAAGCTGCCAAATATATGCTCGTGTTTGTTGCTTGTGTATTTTAGGTACGGATATTGAGGAAATGGAAAAAGATCACAAGAATCAATAAAAAACGAACACGGAAAACGAAGCCGCACAATGAACCGGACCCAAATCTGGAATTTCCAAAATGGACCTTGAAGAATTGAAGATTGGCAACTTTAGTCCCTCATTTTTGAAGACTTGGCAAGACTAGACCTTGAAGAAATCATCATTGGCAAAAGAAGACCTCTATGTTTGAAGATTACACAAGTTCTACCCTTGAAGAATTCCAAAATATGCATTTATGGTCCTTGTTTTAAGTTTGGAAACATAATGTGCCAAAAATGACAATCTGCCAAAGTTATTTACAAAGGAATGAGAGTTTGTTGCTGTTTAAAACAAAATGAACAAAAGAAAGGAGTATGGGGACTAATACTGCCAAACAAGCAAACCCTCACCACCACTCATATCCTTACACGTCACCATACCCACCCATTTACCCAATACCTACCCATTAACCCTACCCAAACCCGCAACCCAACCCACCACCAGGTTTATTAAATAAACCTGGTCAACCAAACCTGGTCAACTCCCTAATTTCCCCCCTAAACACTTTTTTTAAAACGTTTTTCCCCCAAAACAGATTAAAACTCACACTAATCACCCATAAACCCTAGTTTTCCCCAGTCACAATCAAGAGCAAATCAAAGGGGTTTTTCCCAAAACCCTCCAGATCAGTAATTCAGGGTGATTTAACCCAAACCCACTCTCATTTTCAAACCCCACTCAACCCATGTGACCCCCCAAGATTCCCTGCAAACGTCTTTTTCCCCAAACCCAAGAGTAGACAAGATAAACGTCTAAGATTTACCTACTTGGTCCCCAAGGCTTATTGAACGTCCCAAGATCATTCAACAACAGCTGGCCATCACATGTATCCATTTTGACCCAAGTTTCAGTCAAAATCAAGGGCATATTCGGATTTTCAGGCATTAGGGTTTTCAGTTTATTATTTCTTTATTCCAGTATCTAGATAGTTCTATTGATATCTATATAAAGCACCTATCAACATGTGATAGGGCTTGTTCCAGATTTTTATTCCAAATTTGTAATCCCTTTTTAATTATTTATAAAGTTGGTGTTTGTTTAAAATTGTAATTCCTTTTATGAGTTTTAAAAGTTGGTAAATGTTTGTTGAGTATTAATCTGAGTTCCATATTATATTTGTAAACACCTTGTGTGTTTAAGGTTTCAAAAAGGTTTTTATTTGGTTCAAATTTCAGAAATCAAAGACTCCAAAGAAGTGAAAGTGGATTTGGAGTTTTGGATTTGTGAATTTAAACTTGTTTTAAAACGTGTTCCAAGTTCAAGTTTAACAAGTTTGTGAAAAGGTTTAAGAAAATTTTCAAAAATCAGAAAGTGTATTTTGCTTGTTTCCATTTTGATCTTAGCAGGTTTTAAGTGGAGGCATTGTTTGTTCAAGGATCAGCTCAGGCCCCAGCCTGAAGGAGATGGCAAAGCAGCCATAGTGGGACCTGGATGTGGGTCCCACAAGGTAGTCCCTTGTTCCCTTTTTCAGTTTTATAAATTTTGCTGTTTTGTGTGATTTTGCTTGAAAGTTGATAAGTGCTGTTTGAGTGTTTGAAATTGCTCACTTTAGGTTTTTTATGCATGATTAGAACTTGTGTAATCACTTTGGTTGAGTTTTAGAAGTAATTGGTTTGTTAATTTCATTATCAGAAATTTAAAGGGGTGTTTGGATTAGGGTTTATTTTGGGATAGGAGATTTCAATCTTGCTTGTAAACCTGTCTCACACATTTCTTTGATGCTTGTTATGTGTTATGTGCACTAAGGTTTCTGTTTGGGTAGAGTTTGAACACTTGTGCATGCTAAAAATTGGATAAACTAGCTAAAAACAGTCAATCCCTTTTTGTGCATGTTTTGTGAGAATTTTGCCATTGAAACTTTGCAATCTGCTAGATACTAGGTTTAAGCAGGGTGTGCTATTGCTTATTTGTTGTTTGGTTGATTATTGTTCAAGATATTGGCCTTGGAAATTCGTTTTTATGCAAGTAATTTAGGTGTCACTGTTAATCAGTCAACATAAGCTTAATCAGAAACTTGGTGTGCTTCTTGTGAGAATTTTGTGAAGTGTTTGTGTGTTTTTTGTGTTTACTCAGACTCCCCACAACCCAATTGGCGTGGGGGTGCCTTGTGGTCCAAAGAAAACCAAGCCCAAAAGCTTTCCTAAGCTATAAGGTCACCAGACCTAGAATTAACACTACCAGTGGGAACTCCTTTCCCACTGCTAGCACACTTGTTTCCCCTGCTAAGCAAACAGACAAAACTTGTCAACATGTCACTATCAGATTTTGGATTTTTTGTCTTTTGTGGGTGAAAATTAGATTTAGGACTTAAAACTAGTTCCATTATTTTTCTTATTTTAATTAGGATTTTTCTGTTTAATTATTTTTTATATTACTGTTCATTTAGCATTTTTTAGATTAAATAGCATTTTTAATTATCTTTTTAAGTTTCTGTTTTTGGCATTTAGTGCCAAAAATACTTGTTTTTCAGTTTAAACATTTTTCCTAGACTTAGAATAATATTTTAAGATTTTTGGTTGAAAAATATTCTACTGTTCATCTTTTATTTATTTTTTAGAATTAATTTAAGTTAATTAGGGTTTTAATTTAAACTTGTTTTGTCTTTTAGTGGTAAATTTAATATTTTTCAAACTTTTTCATTTTTCTACTGTTCCTTAGAGTAAAATAGGATTTTTTTAGTGATTTAAAAATAGAAAAATAGTTTTTAAAAATTAGGAAAAATACTTTTTAGTCTTTAGATAATATAAATAAGTTATTTGTTCAATAAAATAATATTTTGGACATTTTGATTAATTATATTTAATTTTAGGGCTTTAATTAGCATTTAAAATTGAATATTTAATTAATAAAAGGTTTTAAAATATTTTTATTGGATTTTTATTCTTATTTATATTATTTTAGACTTGTTTTAGCTTTTTATTAATTTTTAGATTTAAAATTTTTAATTTTGTAGTTTTTACGGTTTTACGTGAACGCTTTTTTGTCTTAGCTCGATCCGTCTTCGTAACCGTCTTTTCTAATCTCATTTCTCTTTTCTTTTCTTCTCATAACAATAAAATCATCATTAATCAATTCATCACACAACACACGTGCCTCGAGAACGAACTCACTTCACTCTAGGGTCATTCACACACGGTTTTCCTAAATCGTCGTGCCCACTTGCCCTATATTTTAGTTGCTTGTTTTTCCTAAAGCAAGTATCTAATAATACAACTATCATTTTGGCGCCGCTGCCGAGGCGTGTTGTGTTTTGATTGAACAATTGTTGTTTTTTATATAACCATAATTAGTATTTGTATTAGTAGCACTCTACTAATACGTATTATCGTTTTTTGGTTTTTGTGTGAATATTATTAATATATTGTATACGTAGAACAATAAATTCACAAGTACTCCAAATACGTGAGAAATCACAACCTTGACTTGGGAGGTCATTACCCAATCATTGTATTCGAATCTCAAACCAAAGAAAAAAGGCAAAAATAGATAAATACTTTCGTGAAGCTCGATTTTGAAAATACAAAGTATAAGGTGGGTATAAGGCGGTTGTATTTCACGACCTAAAGGAAAAAGGCTCTTAAGTGCTTCGCGCCGCCTCGTTTCCTCCGCTTGCTTGTGCGTATTTGATTTTGAGAGTGAATCGAGGGTTTTGCCGCCCAAAGTATTATTACATATCATATATATTTTCTTGGTTTCTATTGATTAAACCCTCTTGAACGATTTGGTGTTCCACCATCGTTCTAAAGTCATCGAAGTCGTTCACTTCACGTGATCGTTTTCATTCCTTGAGGCTTCTTTAAATCAAGAGATTTGATTAAGGAGGAGATTTGTAGATTTTTGTCTACTTAATACATTCACCAATTTCCAAAAAAGTTAATACCATCAAAAACCACAAAAGAATTGAAAAATTAAAAACACCAAAAAGAATCTTCTTTGCTCGTCTCCTCGTTCTACGTGACGTTTATGCTAACTCGTAATCAAGCAAAACGTGTACGTAGACGAAAGAACAAAACTCCCACTCCAACTCATTCTAGTGAGGAGTCTCCTATTGACGAACCCATTGTACAAGAAGCACCAACCATGGCGAATCGAACTATGATGGAGTTACTTCAAGCACCCACCGAGGGTTATGGAGAAGCTATTGTGATTCCTACTATCCTTGCGGAGAATTTTGAGGTGAAAACGGGTTTGTTGTCGATGATCCAAAACAACAAATTCCGTGGTGATGAGAAGGACAATCCCCACAACCATATCCGCCAATTTAATCGTCTTACCACCACGTGCAAATTTAAGGATGTCTCGAATGACTCGATTAAGATGATACTTTTTCCGTATTCCTTAGCGGGGCCCGCTAAAATTTGGTTAGAGAAAGAGCCACCCAATTCTATATTGACGTGGAAGGATCTCGTTTCAAAATTTGTGAACCAATTTTTTCCGCCCTCTAAGACTACGCATTTGAAAAATGAGATTTCTAAATTTTCACAAGAATCAAATGAAAGTTTTTCAACGGCTTGGAATAGGTTTAAGGAGATGTTACATGAATGTCCTCATCACGGTTTTTTCGACTTGCATCAAATAGACACGTTTTACAATGGACTTAATGATCATGAAAGAGATTATTTAAATGCCGCCGCGGGTGGTAATTTTTTGTGTAAAACGGTTGAGGAAGCTTTGGTCATAATTGAGAATAGGTCTAAGGTTTATAGCCCTCGTAACACACCGAGTGTTGCCAAAATGGGCTCATCATCGTCTCGTAGCATTAATGCCTTACATGATGAAGCAAATGAAGAAAATCGGTTTTTTGATAGATTTGCTAGCCTTATGTCCCATTGGAAAGCTCAAGAAGCTTCGAATTCCGCTTCGGTTAAAGCGGTTTCTAAGAGTTGTTTATCGTGTGGTGGAGCTCATGATCTTTCCGAGTGCATTACCGCGGATGGTAACACTTCGAGTGCTTATGTAGCCACGGGAACTTATAACCAAAACGGCCAAGGTTCCCGCCAAAATCAAGCTCCACCAAATCAAAATGCTAATAACTATCGAAACAACAACCAAGGTGGTAATTATCAAGGAAATCAAAGGAATTACAACAAGGGTAATTATCAAAGTGGAAATGGGCAAATTTCAAATCAAAACCAAAACCGTGATTTTCAAACTTCTACTCAAGGTTTTCAAAATGATCACACCAAAAATCTTCAAGGAGAATTTTTGAATTATGCTAAGGCTAATGATGCTAAGTTTGACAATATGCAACGTGAAATGGTTAGCTTAAGATCCGAGTTGAAAAACGAGCTTAAAAACGAACTTGCTAATGAACTTAAAACTCATGCTAATAAAATGGAAGGAAATGTCACACGTCTCCAACAAAATCAACAAAAAATGGAGCAAGGACAACATGAGATTAAGCAAGAGTTGTTAAAAGCGGATGCTAGGCAATCTAAGTTTGAAGACCGAATGGCTAAAATGTTTGAAGCTATCATGTGTAAGCCCTCTTCTTCGGGTGGTCTTCCTAGTGATACCATCGTGAACCCGAAAGGAGAATTGAAGGTTATTACTACTCGTAGTGGTAAAACTTTCAAAGAACCCATTTCTCGTCCAAGCACTTCTATGGAGAAGGAAAAAGAGAAAGAACCCGAGGTGGTGGTTGAAAAGGAGCAAATTCCAAGCCCACGAAGTACCGCTCAAACCACACCTACGGTTGAACCAATACCAATCATGGAACCCGAGATTCCAAGGCCGATGCCTATGCCTATGCCTATGCCCCAACCCACACCACCTTTACCCTACCCTTCAAGACGAGACAAGGAAAAGGCACAAGAACGAAATAATTATCAATTTGAACTTTTTATGAAAATGTTTCGTGACTTGCATTTCAATATAAGTTTTGCCGACGCCTTAGTCATGATGCCTCGATTTGCCGCGAACTTCAAAAGTATGTTGAATAACAAAGAGAAATTGCAAAAATCGTCTAGTTGTTCTTCGGTTTTTCTAAGCCGCATACCTCAAAAAGTCGGTGATCCT
Organism: Glebionis coronaria; assembly: GCA_025667525.1. NCBI lineage: Eukaryota > Viridiplantae > Streptophyta > Magnoliopsida > Asterales > Asteraceae > Glebionis > Glebionis coronaria. The sequence continues at coordinate 170,044 of JANFOE010001337.1, read as the reverse complement.
GGAAAGTTTTTAATCCCATGTGCTATACAAGACATGGAAGAATGCTACGCCTTGGCCGATCTTGGTGCTAGTATTAATTTGATGCCTCTTGAGATTTTTAAATCACTCAATCTTCCCAATCTCACTCCTCAAGAATGTCAATCGAAATGGCCGATCATTCTACGATTCTAGCTTGTGGAGTTGCCGAGGACGTCTTTGTGAAAGTTGGAAAGTTCTACTATCCCGTAGACTTTATTGTTGTTGACATTCCCATCGATCCTAAAGTTCCGTTAATTTTAGGTCGATCATTTTTGGATACCTCGAGAGCACTTATCGATGTGCATGCAAGGAAAATCACTCTTCGTTTCAATGAGGAAGAACTCGTCATTAATGCAACCTAAAACTCCACTCTTTCTCATGTGTATTCTATCACGTCTTTGTACAATGTCAATCCCATCAAAAACATTTGCAAAAAGATTTCAAATAGAGTTTTAGGAGTTGTTGAGAAAAATGAAGTTCCGTCCCCTCCACCGGTGGAGGTTAAGAGTGTTAAGCCTACGATTCCAATCTCGAGTGATTCTTCGGATGATGAATACGTTGATCCCGATGGGGGAGTTTTCTTTGTCGACAAACGTTTTGAAAACTTACCACCACCTTTACCAAAACGGTTTCAAAATGTGAGAATTTTTAGTGTCACTAACATTGCTTTAGATACACCAAATATTTTTGACATAATTAAATCGAGTTTTCACAAGGAGAGTTTAAAAGATGAAAAAGGAAAAGATTTTGAATTGAATTTAAAAGATTTTTCTACAACTCTAACTCCGTCATCACCACGTGTATTGAGTGCTACAAGCTCGTCTTCTCCTTTTGACGATGCTTTGTGTGGACTTACTGTGGGGGAAACCCCTTATGTTCCCTTCCCCTTCTCCACCGAGGACGAGATATTTGATCCTGGAATTGCTTATAAAGGGAAATCTCGGTCTTCCATCGATGCAATAAATGGAAAATCTTTTCATTTGATTGGTGCGAGTCTACCTCGAGTAGCTCAATGTTTTCATGACTTACCCATTGTCCCACCCTTCTATTTTTTCTCATCTATTTTCTTGAAACTCTTTGAGTTTTTGTTGGCACACGATGAAGTGGCGTTGGTTTGTTTTTCCAATGAAAACGAGAACGCCATCTTCGATCCTAGTATTTTGCACCATCAAAGGACTTAGTCCTTAATACCAGTTGTTTTTGGGCCTTGTTTATCATGTAAGCCCCACTAAAATATGACCATACCAAGATAATCCCTAAATGATCACATTTATGGGGATTCGAGTCGAGCTTTTGACTCGGTTATCAAAAACAAGGTGCCTCGTGGGGGAGACCCATGCTTATCCATGTACATATTATCGCTTTCTAATTAGTTAATGTGAGGGGATTTGTGCCCTTCCAACCTTTGTTCCGTGGTTGTTTGTGCATTGTGGTTTTTAGATCATGATCTTCACGATTGGAGCCTCTCGTGTTCGTTTTATGGGAGCACTCGATCGTTTGCTTTGAAGACATTTCTCAATATCCAAATGATATATCCTTGATTGTTCTAACCTTAGGTTATTAGCACACTTCATAAACGGCTATTAATTTAATGGTTGCACCCTTTCCATGCTAGATTAGGCATTCGACTTCGTTTTTAGTATGGGAGTGTTTGCACCCCTAGACTCGAAACATTGAGGACAATGTTTAACTTTAGTATGGGGGGGTGAATAGATACTTGCTTGCCAAACCTTCACGCTTTCCAAAGTTTATCTTTTTGTTATCGTTTTTGTTGCAAAATAAGGCTAAAAATGGCTAAATTTTAAATTTTTCTCATGTTTCATAAGTGTTTGAAGACACGAATGTAGATTTTCCGATGGCGAGAATAAGAGTAATTTTTGACTCGACCGTGCGTGTTGAGCACTTAGCTTTGATTCCTTAACTACACATTAGGCTAAGTCTCTTAAAAGAGGACGAGAAATGATAGAGTTAATTATAAGTTACTATGCTAAACGTAGAGTACTCGTATTCTTTCAAAAACTCATGTGTTCTCGTTGTTTGCTTATTCTCCCTTCGCATGTAAATATTTTTTGCTTAATAAATATTGACTTAGCGGTTTAGTTAGGATTGTTGGGTTTCTAGTCTTTTTTGCTTAATAAATATTTTTTGCTTAATAAATATTGAATTTGTAGTTATGCCATTCGGCCTGACAAATGCTCCAGCAGTGTTCATGGACTTGATGAAAAGAATCTTCCATGAATTTCTGGACAAGTTTGTCATTGTCTTCATCGATGACATCCTGATTTTCTTAAAGTCCAAGGAGGAACACGAAGACCATCTTCGTACAGTACTACATATTCTTCGCCAGAAGCAACTGTATGCTAAATTCTCCAAATGTGAGTTATGGTTAGACAAGGTGGCATTTTAGCTCACATTGTATCAGCAGAAGGAATCACTATGGATCCAACGAAGGTTGAGGCCATTACTAAGTGGCCGAGGCCGACATTAGCGACGGAGGTCCGTAGTTTCTTAGGCTTAGCTGGCTATTACCGTAGGTTCGTGTAGAACTTTTCCCGCTTAGCACTACCATTGACCAAACTGATGCGAAAAGGGGAGAAATTCGTCTGGACTGAAGAACGAGAGAAGAGCTTTGAAGACCTGAAGCAGAAGCTAGTATCTGTACCTATTCTTACTCTCCCATCTGGTACGGGTGGATTTCAAATCTACAGTGATGCATCGGGGAAGGGACTTGGCTGTGTTCTCATGCAACATGGGAAAGTGATCGCGTACGCTTCATGGCAACTTAAGCCTTATGAAGAAAATTACCCTACGCATGACTTGGAACTTGCTGCAGTCGTGTTTGCATTGAAGATATGGAGGCACTACTTATATGCAGAATCATGTGACATTTTCACGGACCACAAGAGCTTGAAGTATATCTTCACTCAACGTGAATTGCACATGAGGCAGAGGAGATGGTTAGAGCTGTTGGAGGATTATGACATTAATCTACAGTATTATCCCGGAAAGGCAAATGTAGTAGCAGATGCTCTTAGCAGGAAGTCCGGAATGATCAACGGCATTAAAATTAAGGAGGAAATCATAAGAGACTTGGAGCGACTAGACATCAAGATCATGGTACGTGAACAGCACGGTTACTGGGCTAATCTTAGAGTAGAACCCGAGTTACTCTCTAAGATCAAGGAAGCTCAGAAAGATGATGGAGAAATCTGTGCGATAGTTCAGAATTTGGAGAAACAGACGGAATTCAGAGTAGATGCAGATGGTATCGTATGGCAGTGCACGAGACTTTGTGTTCCCGATGATCAAGAACTCCAGGAAGCCTTGTTAGCTGAAGCTCATAGCTCCCCATTCTCTATACATCCTGGTTCGACTAAGATGTACCATGACATCAAGCAGTACTTTTGGTGGAGTGGTATGAAACAGGATGTGGCCACTTACGTCTCCAAATGTCTTATCTGCCAGCAGGTTATGATTGAGCATCAGCGATCTAGCGGTCTTCTTCAACCGTTAGATATTCCAGAGTGGAAGTAGGACAAAATCACCATGTATTTTGTTACTGGTCTTCCGCCTACCAAGAGGAAGCACGACGCAATTTGGGTTATCGTAGATCGACTTACCAAATCAGCTCATTTCTTACCGATCCGCAAGGAAGATCCGGTAAGTAAACTCGCTGATACGTATAGAAGAGAGATCATGAGACTCCACGGTGCTCCATCCAGCATCGTCTCAGACAGAGATCCTCGTTTCACTTCGAGATTTTGGAAGAGTATGCAGAAAGCTTGGGGTACACAACTTAAGCTTAGTACGACTTTTCATCCTCAAACAGACGGACAGTCGGAGCGAACGATTCAGACATTGGAAGACATGTTGAGGTCACGTGTGTTGGAATGGACGGGTGATTGGGAAGATTATATCTGTTTGGTGGAGTTTGCATACAACAACAGTTGGCACGCAAGTATCAAGTGTACTCCTTTCGAGATGTTGTATGGCAGAAAGTGTCGCGCCCCAATCTGCTGGGATCAGGTTGGCGAGCGAACACTTGAAGGACCAGAAATCATAGAGATGACCAATGAAAGGATAGAAGTAGCTAAGCAGAAACTTCAGTAAGCACGGTCACGTCAGAAGAGTTACGCTGATAAACATCGTAGGGACATACATTTTAACGTAGGAGATCACGTCTTCCTTAAGGTTTCACCGACACGTGGTGTTAGACGCTTCGGGATTAAAGGGAAGCTCAGTCCTCGTTTCATCGGACCGTTTGATATCATTGCACGAGTCAGTGAAGTATCTTACCGGTTAGCGTTACCTCCGCAGCTTTCACATGTACACAATGTGTTTCATGTGTCCTTACTCAGAGGATACCAGTATCATCCCCTTCACATGGTTCAGTATCCACTGGAACAGATACGTGAAGATCTCACTTTCATAGAAGAACCCGAACGAGTTCTTGACAGACAAGAACGAGTCATGAGAAGGAAGACGATTCCATTCGTCAAAATCCTTTAGAGGGATCATACCGAGCGGGAAGCCACTTGGGAAACAGAGGAGTCTATCCGGGCTTCTTACCCTCATTTTATATTTTGAATTCGGGTATGTTCTTCTTTTCCAGTTTACTTTATCTATAATTCGGGGACGAATTATTCTTTTTAGAGGGGAAGAGTTGTAAAACCCGCATGCTTTTACCATGAATAGTACCCTTTAGATCGTACGTACTAGATTAAAACTTTCCATTTATAGTATGATTACGTTCACGTGTTAGAATTTTAAGTATTACGTACCTGTTAGAACACGATAAGTATTTATTACGTATGAACACACAATAATTATTCAAACAATAATTAATCACGAACATGCGATCATGAAATCATGAACCTAAATTAATCACGAGCTAATGTTAATTACGTATATATAATTATTACGAGCACGAATAAATATATTAAGTCACGGTTAATAATTAACTAGAACACATAAAACAGGAACACGATAAAACACGAACGAACACTAAAATAATTAGACTCAGGAAAAGGTACGGGTTACCCCAAGTGGGGCCCCCTACCCGCGGCTACACCAAAGGAATGGGCCAAGCCCATTTTAATTTTTACTAAAACAAGGAATTAGGAAAGATTTTGGTCATTTTTCACATTACAGGAAAATAACAAAAACCCTAAAACTTTTCCTTCTTCCTTCTCTCCCTTGGCCGCCGGATTCAACACACCAAAAGGGGGTGTTCGATTGATTTTTGATCTTGAATTTTGTGCAAGTATTTGTGTGTGTTCATCCTCGTTTGATCCACGCATTCAGTATACCTTTTTAATCCTTTTCTTTTATGTTTGATTTAATAAAATTACATAAGATCATGATGTTTTTAAAAAAGCTAATTAAAAACATTAATTAAACATGTAAATGGTTAAGGGGTAAATCAAAACGAGGGATTTTAGGGGTGTTTGATGTGGCCGGCGCCTAAACCGAACCCCCAAGGGGTCTCGGTTTGGCTTATGAACCACCACCGAGACCTCATGGTCTCGGTTTAGTGGCGTGGTTCCACAACATCAACAAACAGGGGGAAACCCCGAAGTGGTTCGGGGTATGGTGTTGATTACGGGTCCGGTTCATGGTTTCTAGTCACGATCTGGTTCATTGTTTATGTTAAAGTTTATGATTTTTAATAATCATATGTTAACAATTAAATTAATAAAGCATGACATAATTAATTTAATAAACATGACTTAGGTTATCATTTAATTATTAGATCATGAATTTTTAACCTAAGTATTTATATTTTCTAGACTTTATAATTAATTAATTATTAAAAACCATGACTATAATTAATTAATTAACATGACTTAGGTTATATTATTAATAATTAATAGTACATGTTTTAACCTAAGTATTTAACTTTATTTAATTAAAAACATGGTATATTTAATTAAATACTTTTAACCTATAGTTTATTTAAATTACATGTAATAATTAATAAACTATACCTTATATCAATATGACTTAGAATAATAATCAGAAAACACTTAAGCTTATATAATTAGCTTATTTAACCAGCTTATATCTAATTATGGAAACTTTCTATTTTTAGAAACTTATTTAATTAAGGCAGCTAATCTATTTATGGAAACTTTCTATTTTTAGAAAATTATTTATTTTAAGCAGTAATTCTATTTTTGGAAACTTTCTATTTTTGGAAACTTTTTATTTTTGGAAACTTTTTATTTTTGGAAACTTTCTATTTTTGGAAACTTTCTATTTTTGGAAACTTTCTATTTTTGGAAACTTTCTATTTTTGGTAACTTTCTATTTTTGGAAACTTTCTATTTTAGGAAACCTGCTATTTTTAGAAAGTTACTTATTATTACTCAGTAAGTATAATAATACATGAAATACAAGTAATACTTAATCAGAATAGACATAATATAAGATAAACACAATTTAAAGCTTAATATAGTAAAACATGACATGAACGTATAAATAAGCTAAGATATGACATAAAACCAGTTACGTATTTAGTAAGCAGATACTTATACACGTATGTATTTATGTAGCATTAGTGATACCGAAGTAGGACTCTCTTCAGTTCGTCTTCTTCGTTCACTGGACATAAGTTAAGGATTCTCGTCCTTTCAGTATGGACATTCTTTTCTTATTAGGATTTCCCGTATGCAGACAACTGTTTTCCCGTAGTATAAGTTTATATGTTTGATTTGCTTATGTTTAATTTAGAATACCTATAGCCATATACATGCATGACCAGTTTCACCTAGTTATAGAGGTACCATAACCATAACACTAGAGGCACTGGTGTTATGACTTCCCCACGGCGGAGTGATTGCTCGTGGCGTCCCTTCAGCTTTTGGCCATATTATTATATTTATCATGTGGGGCGTATGGGTGCATCCTAGTTACATGTTTTCAGCAGATTACTCAGTGTGAATGTGGTGTGTGCCTTGCATCCTTCACAAGGAGCTGATCCCTCCTACCCAAACCAGTATATTAAATTAGAGGCAGCCCCTCTAATTTGCATGATGAGGTCACCCCTCCAAGTATTCATGCATGGTGGATTTTCATGACCTATATTGGCTAATGGTAGAATATGTTAAACAGTTTTTATAAGATAAAGATAAGGCTTTTCAAACTATAAAACTAGTTTTACCAAGACTTAACCGGGTTATTCGGGACTTAGTTTCTTCCGCTGTTATATGCTTATATGCTCATATTTGTTCATGCTTTATTGTACATCCCTGCACTGAGCGTATTGCTCAGCCATTTTCCTTTTCTATGTTCCCAAAACGGCAGGTACTCAGGGACGCTCGTAGGCTTTTAGCGTACGTGCATATGGACTGGAAGCTTTCTAGCCTTTCTTTACTTTATGTATTATCTTTACTTTGATACTCTTGCCATGGACATTGTTTAGTCCTTTCATTTATAGTACTTATGTTTGTGTGTGATGAGCTTTACTTTTGGACTACCGATATTTGATTCCGGTATTTCTTTTTATGGTCATGTAATGTTTTAGACATTTATCCTTGTATGCTTTGATGACACGCCATAATTACGCGTGACATTCCATTATCAAAATGGGGTGTTACAGTACTGCTTGATGTCATGGTACATCTTAGTCGAACCAGGATGTATAGAGAATGGGGAGCTATGAGCTTCAACTAACAAGGCTTCCCGGAGTTCTTGATCATCAAGAACACAAAGTCTCGTGCCCTACCATACGATACCATCTGCATCTACTCTGAATTCCGTCTGTTTCTCCAAATTCTGAACTATCGCCCAGATTTCTCCATCATCTTTCTGAGCTTCCTTGATCCTAGAGAGTAACTCGGGTTCTACTCTAAGATTAGCCCAGTAACCGTGCTGTCCACGTACCATGATCTCGATGTCTAGTCGCTCCAAGTCTCTTATGATTTCCTCCTCAATTTTAATGTCGTTGATCATTCCGGACTTCCTTGTAGAATCTTGATAACCTATGAATCTATGAAGTGGGTTGATGTTTTCTAGAGAGAGAAACTAGAGAGAGAAAGTGAGAGAAAACTATGTGATATTTTATTAAGTGGAAACACAAAGTGAACAACAACCAACCCCTTTCCAAGGAGGAAAGGGGTATTTATACTTCCAAGTCACTAATGGACTTGGGCCGGCCCATGACAAGCCCATGGGCCGGTTCTTACTTAACTAAATAAGTATTTGTTAACTACGAGCTATTACAACATAAATAATATTGTGGAGTGACCGATACTTCTAATATACGTTAAAACGTATTTCTAACAATCTCCCCCTAAGGGAGGTCACTCCACGTTACAAAGTTCTAAACCTAGCATACTATACTAAGTCTTCTTTCTTTAGCTCGTAGTCTTTTCTTCTTTTACTTTTTGTTGTGAATATGTTAGTTTGATCTTTTTGGCTTTGGCTTGAGAGCATTGTTCTTTTGGCCTTTCACGTGCGATCTTTGCCTTCTTGTGAAACTTGCCTCCTCGTGACTCCATGTTCCACACACTTATGTCTTTTTGTTGAATTCTCGAAAGCTTCAGAGTTTGATACAGCGGAAGACTTCATCTTGTACTTTCTTGAATTTTTTGCTGAACTTTGATGCAGAAAAACATAAGCATGTGGAAACGACTTCTACAGGTACACCACAACACCACCGTCTTTAACTGGTACACAGCAACGCCACCGTCTTCAACAGGTACACAGCAACGCGCCACCGTCTTTAACAGGTACACAGCAACGACATGAATAAAATGGCTTTGAATATTTTATTCTAATTCGGTAGCATTTTACCTCCGGTCGGTGAAGACCGTTGGACGATATTAGATATCGTACCCGTGACGGATAGTTTCAATTAAGTAACTTCCTGACAGGATTTCGCGGGTAAACCCGTTCTCTTTATTCGACCGTCCAAAGCTGACTGCGAACATAAAGAGTGAATCACTTGGATAAATTATCCTTGTGATTTGAAGCCGTCAATTCATGGAACCTGGAACAAGTGAATTTCAATTAAGATTTTCACCATCGTTGCTTTCCAGTTGTCACGAGCTCAATTCATAAAGAATCTTGCACGTCACCTACCAAGTGCTGTTTGATGTTAACACTAGAAGGATTTCCACTCGTCACTGTGATCAATAAAGAGTCACTCTGAGTGTTCTGGCAAGATCATATGATAATGCGTAGAGGCCTGGAACGAGTTTAAGTTCAATTAAGAATTAAACCACTGTTTCTTTCCAGTTTTTCACAAGATTGGTTCTAAAAGAACCGCACGTGTAACCTACCATGAGCTTGTTTTATGTTGGCTCAAGCAGGATTTCCATCTTCATTGTAATACTTGCGTATTACTCGGATGTTCTGGAAATATTACAGGAATACTGCGTAGGACTCATGAAAATCTCTTACTTTTCACAGTGTGTGAGAAAGCAAGGAATAAATGGAAAGTGTCCAAATGAGACTTTTGATGATCTCTTGGCTCTAGACTCGATTGTGCGTTTTGATTTAGTGAGCGATGGCTGGAGAGGAGTGCCACCTTTTCAATACCAGTCTATTCGGAGTGAATAAACCAATAGATAACGTGTTGATCTCCGTGTGATTAAAACAAATACCTTTTGAGAGATATTTGAGTTAGCTGGGAAGGGTTGTGCATTGCATCACTGGGTCCATGACGTCTTTCTTCAATACCGAGAATCATTAACAAAAATGATCTCAATAGCATATGTATTGACCCGGTTTCTGCCTAAAGTTGTAAGGAGGGCTTCTTTCTTTACACCCTTTATCTTCACATTTCTTTTTCATTCTTCAACCCCTTCAGTACTTACCAATACATCATCACTAGCACCTTGTTGTGATTGTTCCAGTGCTAGCATCAGTAATTAGTCGGTACTCAGCTACGTTCACATTCTTTCTCCATCTTTCCTAGGACTTCTAATTCTATCTAGGGAATTGTCCTTGGGAAGATTCCATCGGCTCTGATGAATCATTGGACTAAACCTATTCCTACCACCCTTTTGTCACCACATCGTCGTGAATTAAGCGTGTTTTGGGAATGTATAGCCACCATGAAAAATCATTGAAAATCACATAAGGTACTTGTGATATTGAAGTCAAAAGTTTTGTACCTTAGGTGTTTTGTTCATCAAAAACGCTCCCCCTTAACACGTGCTTTACACATATTAAGTTGGATTATCGTTAAGTCTTTTTCATCTTTTAGCCAAGTATCATTTAAGTCTCCTTAATCCCATTTTCTCCCCTTATCCAAAATGTTAACCATTAATATTTGGGATATTGAATGGATTAACCGGTCTTTGGGTAAAAATGAAATCGATGTTTGGCCTTAGAACATGTTAATGCTCCCCCTTAAGTTAATAAGGGATAGTTGTAGTGCTTTAGTATGATATATTTTGAAAGATTTAGAATCTCGTGAGAAATTCTTGAAAAATTATCATACCTTAACACTACATCAAGCCGCAAAAGCACAATATTCACAAATATACATATTCACAATTGAAAACCCATATAAAGTGGACCTGAAATGTACGACCCTTTAGATGGATCGTTGCAGTAGCTTGTGGTGCACTAAATATGGTCTACCACCAACGAATCTTTCCAAGCTCCTCATCAATCTACGTTCACGGAGCTTTTGATCAATCTTCTTGATCACATACTTCGCCATCTGCCGATAACCCTGATGCCAATCCTCAGTCATCTCTGGTAAAGTCCCACCCGAATTGAGATGATCCAACTTTCCTCTGACGTAGATGAGAGTCCCATCACTGTACTTATAAAGCTCACCCACCCTCATAAACTTCATTAACCCTCGACTGTTCAAGTAGAAAATCCCACAATTCGGAACAGAAATGCCGGTATAGGGACATCTGTTGACATGTTGAGGTAACACTTGATTCACTGGACGGGTTAGGTTAAGCTTCCTTTGGTAACTTTCGACTCCCAACTGAAGATCTTCAACTCGTTTCTTGATAACCACGCTTCGTGTGAACATACGAAGTGCTGTATTCAAGGCAATGAGGTCTTCACGAGGAATATGTGTGAGTTGATCACGGGTCATCAGAAGCAACATATCTTCGATATCCTCAAGGCGAATGATAGAAAAATCTCCCTGCTGGATTTTGTATTCTCTGTCATCCTCCCTTTTCAGACGAATCTCCGTCACATGATAATAGCCATTCTTGGCTTCAGTTTTCAGCCCTAAGATACTGGAGATGCGGATATCGGATCTAACGTTACTTCCTGAATTGACTAAGCAGCAACCCCTGTACGCCCTTCGGACTCGTTCGTCCCAATGAGATGCACCTATAACAGCATACATATCATAATTACGATTTACCTTTGGGACCCAGAGTCGGTTTACCTTTTCCTCGATAAAGGGTATTGTCCCCCAGTTGGCAGCTTTTAGCAAGGTCAGGGAGGTTGCGTACTTTGATGACCCCTTCAGAAGATACACAAGATCATTGGTGACGAAGAAGTCAAGAGCAATCTGATTATCTTGAGAAGGATCAAGTGGAGGTGGAGCTCTTTCTGAGTCATGAAGACCTGGCCGTTGAACGGTATTTAGAGCTTTTAGGATCTCATCAGCATAATACTCGAACTCCATTTGGGTTAACCTGGTTTTGGTGCGAAGTCTTTTATCCTTTAGCGCTCTCTTCACCAAAGACGGAGTAACCGAAGTCTTATACTCATGAGCAAGAAATGCACACAAGTCAATCGGACTACGGATACGGAGATATAGAACATCTCTGTCAGCGTCTGTGATTGGATCATATTGAGCCGCTGCCGTGATCCAAGCTTGTGGTGGTGCAGTCTCGTCAATCTCCAACGTGTCTGCCCAGTCCCGTGTGCTTGACTCAGGAACAGTAGATTGTTGTGCTTGTTGTAGAAGAGTAGAAACGCGAACATCTGCTGGTTTTGATTCAGGCATCTCGGCGGTGTCATGAACGGGTGAGTGTTGTGCAGCTTCAGGTTCAGTTACTGATTCTGAAATCACAGGAGCAACAACAACAGGACTAACAGGGTTAGTGGTAACAGGTATAGATACAGCAATAGAAGTCCCGGGAATCGATGACGCTGTAGTAGCATTCACATCGTGACGCCACTTAGATCGTCTTGATTCCGTTGATGTTGATTTTTCCTTCTGCGCTGCATCTTTCTTGGACTTGGTTCCAGACTTAGCAGGTTTCTTTGAGCTGGTAACCTTATCCCCCTCTTTAGGCTGTTTACCCCCATCATCATCCTCATCGTTATCCTCGTTGCTCCCCCTAGCACTCTCCTCATTACCATCACCACCATCATCGCCATCATCATCATCATCATCATCATCATCCTCATCATCATCACCATTATCGTCATCGTCATCATCCTTTTCTTCTTCTTCTTCTTCTTCTTCATCTTCTTCTTCACCAGTACCCTCTTCTTCTTCACTTTCTTCCCTTTCTTCCTCAGGCAGAATGTGGTATGGTACCACACTTCCAAACGTTTTAAATAACCTATCATCCTCCATGATAGCGTCATTCAGGGATTTGTAAAGAGCCTGTTGAATCCTAGATTTATCAAACGATCCAAGTTCCCTCATACGAGCTTTGAGGATCTTCTTCAATTCAAAATCCGTCAAGTCATAAGCAATCTTGTAGGCGGATTCTGAAGGATTGGATGACTTGATCATCAAGTTATCAGCCGCGAGTGTCTTCAATTCATCACGCAGTTTAGGCATAATGGATTCAACGGATTCTTTCACTCTCTCTTCAACAGAAGCTTCAAGTGCGTCTTTTTGCTCCTTGTATTTATCCCTCATCGCTTGAAGTCTAGTGATACGTGCAACATGCTTATCAGCCTCAGCCTGCTTAACTTGAGCTAGTTCTTCTGCATGAGCTTTTCACGTCAATTCCATCTCTGCAGCGAACTTAGCAAGCATCTCTTCTTGGGCTTTCCTAGATGCTTCTTCACTTTGAACTCGTCTATGTAGCTCTTGGCGAAGTTCATCCATCTCTCTTTTGTGATTATCCGTGTGTTTATCCAACATTTCGGCCATCACCAATGCAGCCATTGTAGACGTTGCAGAGCTGCTCTGGGTTGATTGAAGAGGCTCGGTTGTGACCACGGTACTGAGAATGGGAGTTATTGGAGGTGGAAGGAATGGTGTTGAAGCCGGTCTGGTTGGTAAGGGTTGTATTGGTGGAGGTTGAGTTGCTAAAGGTTGAGTTACTAACGGTTGAGTAGACACCATGATTGTAGGAGCACCGAACTCTTTTTCAACACTTGCTGAAACAGGGATTGATGTCTCCTTCGAAGTAGAATACCGCTCAGGTGACCCAAACTCATCAATATCCTCTGGCTCCTCATACTCTTCTTCAATATTTATCCTTGCACCTGAACCACTACCGCCCGTATCTTTCCTACTCCTTCCAATAGCTATCTTCATCATTTTTCTCTCCGTCTTGTCAAGAGTAGGATCAACAACATCTTCTTCGTCACGTAGAACTAACTCATCAGCCTTACCCTTTCCCTTCTTAACCTCAGTCTTCTTCTTCTTGGTTTCGGGTTCAGGTAAAGCAGCTGGTTGCTTGCGTTTACCTTTACTCTTGACCGTAGTAGACGAGTCTTCTCCAGTCTGAAGGTTTGCTTTTAGCTTCTTGATTTCTAGCAGCAGTAGCTTGTAATCAGCAGAACCTTTGATTTTATCCGTCAGAAGATAGTCGGGAATAGGACCAGCAATCACACCACCAGATGGTCCTTCATGTCTTAGATCTACCGTATGACCAGCTTCTTCGGTGTGATGACGACTTGCTGCACGCCTATCAATAGTAACATCATTCTTCATACAATAATTGATGATAAGTTTGATAAACCGAGGGTAAGCAAAGAAATTAGTCTTCAGCTTCTTGTTTTGGAAGAGTTGAAAGGTGAATTCTTCCCATAACAACAAAGCATAATCTGCATTTGCGCCTTTGTACATTCCATGGAAAATGTTCATTACTGGACTACGCAAAGCATCATGCCCAGATGTTTTTGGTGTAAGACATCGACTAAGAATACCCAACATTGCTCTCCAAGGCTGACCTACTTTAGCAGTGGTAAACTCAGACGCAACTCGTATGTCAGGACATCCAAGAGCATCGAACATCTCCACAAGTTCGTCTTTAGTAGGATCCCTCGAAAATGCCATACCTTTGGGTCTATCCCGAATGCCAAATATCTTACGGAAGTCTGAAACCTTAAGTGTCTGCTGCTTGTTGTCGAGAGTGAAAGTGATCTTGTTTGAAGTGATTTCCTTGGTAGCCCAGAACTCATACATATAATCATAAGGCACCGAGGCAGTACTTCTTAAGGCATTCTTGAAATGAGATTGATCAAGGATTGCTATGGCAACTTTAAAACCATGGTGAGTGGATTTTGAGACTTGCTTCAGCCGGTAATTGTTTGGTATGAACTTGAGGGTTCGTGCTTCGGCAATAGCTGCTGCTCTAGAGTCTTGGATAGCTTGTACTGTTGGATTAGTCATTGTATCTGCTTAAGATAAGACATGAAAGGTTGATGCACAAAAATATATAGATATGTATCATTATTACTTCTAAGCATAACACATTTCATAACATAATTCAACAAGTACTTATAGGCAAACACTATTAATCAAACAACTCTTCATCCGGAAATTTCCTTCATTCGGAACTATTCATTCGGAAGTCCTTCATTCGGAAGTTCTTCATTCGGAAGTCCTTCATTCGGAAGTCCTTCATTCGGAAGTTCTTCATTCGGAAATTCTTCATTCGGAAGTTCTTCATTCGGAACTTCTTCATTCGGAACTTCTTCATTCAGAACTTCTTCATTCGGAACTTCTTCATTCGGAACTTCTTCATTCGGAACTTCTTCATTCGGAACTTCTTCATTCGGAAGTCCTTCATTCGGAAGTCCTTCATTCGAAAGTTCTTCATTCAGAACTTCTTCATTCGGAAGTTCTTCATTCGGAACTTCTTCATTCGGAAGTTCTTCATTCGGAACTTCTTCATTCGGAACTTCCTTCATTCGGAACTTCTTCATTCGGAAGTTCTTCATTCGGAACTTCTTCATTCGGAAGTTCTTCATTCGGAACTTCTTTCATTCGGAAGTCCTTCATTCGGAACTTCCTTCATTCGGAACTTCCTTCATTCGGAAGTCCTTCATTCGGAACTTCCTTCATTCGGAAGTCCTTCATTCGGAACTTCCTTCATTCGGAAGTTCGTTCAGAACTTTCCTTCATTCGGAAGTTTTTCAGAAAAATTCCTTCATTCGGAAGTTAATATCCATGTTCATCCGGAACTTAACAAACGCAGCTATGAAAGATTAATCTAGTCGCATTTAGTGAGTTCTAAAGCAATCTAAGGCAACAAATCATCTTCTAATGGTATTCCGAGCAAAACCCATCAAAAACCCCTTATTAATTAACCATAATTTGAGCAAACTAACCCTAATTAGATTGAACGAATTAATTAACAGGACATAGTGATGATTTAGACGAATTTTAAATCAAAGAAAGATGCTTATTACCTTATAAATCGAATGAACACGGATGGAGTTGATTAACAGATTAAAACTCGTGTGTGAGAAGCTCAAGTGTGTGTGTTTTAATGGCGGCAAGAAGAGAAATAAACAGTGAATGAGATAAAGAAAAAAGGGGGCGGGGGGGGGGGGGGGGGGGGGGGGGTTTGCATTTGACTTAGGTCAACTTTTACCCAACTGTTAGAAATACGTTTTAACGTATATTAGAAGTATCGGTCACTCCACAATATGATTTATGTTGTAATAGCTCGTAGTTAGCAATTAGTTAAATGTTACTTATTAAGTTAAGTAAGAACCGGTCCATGGGCTTGTCATGGACCGGCCCAAGCCCAATGTTATGCTTGGAGTATAAATACCCCTTTCCACCATGGAAAGGGGTTGGTTGTTGTTCACTTTATGCTTTCATATTAATAAAATCACACACATTTTCTCTCACTTTCTCTCTCTAGTTTCTCTCACTAGAAAACATCAACCCACTTCATAGATTCATAGGTTATTAATATTCTACATTTGGTATCAAGAGCTATGGGGTGATTTAAGGTAAGGATTGTGTTGCTTTTTTAGTTTTTGAATCAATTAGTGATCTTTAGAAAAAATCAATCTTGAATCTTGTTGTTTTTGGTGTTTTTGTTATTGGGATTGATTGATAAGGATTGGGTTTAGCTTATTTTGGTAAAAATCATAAAACTTTTTGTGGTTTTTGCTCAAAAAATCGGATTTAAAGCTGTTTTTCAAGTCTCGAACATATATTTCCAGTTTATTCCGAATAGGGATTCCGAATAGGAAGGTTTTCAGAATAGCAGGTTTATTCCGAATAGACATTCCGAATAAACAATTTTCAGAATAGCAGGATTTTTTTTTCCGAATAGACTTTCCGAATAAGAAGATTTTTCCGAATAGCAGCAACTTTCCGAATAGCAATTCTTTCCGAATAGCAGCAACTTTCCGAATAGGAAATTCTTTCCGAATAGCAAATCTTTCCGAATAGCAATTCTTTCCGAATAGCCCATCTTTCCGAATAGCCATACTTTCCGAATAGCTTTCCGAATAGCCAATATTTTCCGAATAGCTAATTTTTTCGAATATCTTTCCGAATAGCCTATTATTCTGAATAGCAAAGTTTTCCGCATAAGGTTTATTCAGCATAAGGTTTATTCCGAATAGGGCATTTTCAGAATAGGGTTATTCCGCATAAGGGTTATTCAGTATAAGGGTTTTCAGCATAGGATTATTCCGAATAGGTATTATTCCGAATAGGGTTTATTCTGAGTTAGGGTGATTCCGTATAAGCAAGTTCAAGGGGTATTTGAGTTTTTTCGACGATCTTTAGTGGATTTAATCTTGAGTTCAACCAACACAACACAAATTCTCAACCTTTCTTCACTGCTCGATCAACCGATAATCTTTGAGTCTTTTAAGTGATCACAATGAATCCGATTTCATTAATGCCTCAGATGACATCTCTTACGGATATATCAATCATAACGGGGACTGATAGTCGTCCACCGATGCTTATTAAAGAGGTGTTTGAGGCATGGCAGGGCCGTATGATGCAATATTTGAAGGGCAAACCAACATACGGAAGGCTTATGGTCAAATCGATTTTGAATGGTCCACTCGACTATGGTACCATTGTGCCAAATAACGTGTCTCGACCAAGAGAATATGAAGAACTCACACCAGCACAACAACTCATTGTTGATGCTGATGAAAAGGCTCTACAGACTCTTCTCCAAGCTCTTCCGCATGATATTTATCGCATGGTTAGTCAATATACGGTTGCCAAGGATTTATGGGAACGTCTTAAGGTGTTGCTACAAGGTACGTCTCTCACCAAACAGGAAAGGGAATGTCAGTTGTATGATCTGTTTGATAGATTCACGTACAGCCCAGGGGAAACGCTACACGACTATTACTTCAGATTCACTACTTTAATGAATGATCTGAATGTATACAATCTCGTGATTGCTCCATTCCAGGTTAACACCAAGTTCTTGAATACTTTACCTCAAGCTGAATGGGGTGAGTATATTACCGATGTTAAGTTAACCCGGGATTTGCATAAGTGCAACTTAGATCAAATCTATGCTTTTCTTCAGCAGCATGAGAAACATGTGATTATGCACCGTTCTCCTCGAGGTATGTACCCTGATTCCTTAGCTTTGATGGCGAATCAACCAAGCTTGTCACACAACAACACACCTTATATCTTGGGACATCAAGCCTATCATCCATCACCTTACATGACACCGACCTTCCCCCAATACTCGATTCTACCACAACCACCCACCTCACATCAGCAACAATATCGGTTCAATGCACCTTCACCACAGTATGCTTCACAACTTCATCCAGCAAATATTGCACCTTATGCTCAGCCTTCATATTCTTCTTATCAAGAGAATGCAGCATATCCAACAAGCTACCCTGATCAAATGAGTATTCCTTCTAGTGATTATGCAGCTCATCAAGACCAAGCAATGTATTGTGATGATGAGGAAGTCCCCATTCCTGTATTCCAACAAGGAGCTGACCCAGTTGAAGTGCTAACCACTATGTCAGCTTATCTCACAAAGACTTTAAGCAAACGAGGATACAGAGGATCAGTTCCAACCAACAATCAGTTGAGGAATTCATCCAATTCTCGTCAACAAGCTACTATTGAGAATGGCAGGGTAATGGTTCAGCCTATTCAACCATATCAGGGGAGACCTACCACATCAACTACCAATGCTCGCACGGTCAATCAGGCACCAATGGTCAATCCTGCTCCACGGGCTAATTCCACAGGCAAGTTGCGAATGATTACATGCTACAACTGCAAGGAAGAGGGTCACATGTCCAGGGATTGTAAGAAACCCAAGAGGAGAAGGGATGGACAATGGTTTGCAGAGAAGATCTATCTGGTTAATGCTCAGGCACAAGGAAGGGAACTTGATGAAGAGGAGCTTGCATTTCTTGCTGATCCAGGGATTGCTGAACAAGACATTGTCACCACACAGAATGCAGCATACCAAGCTGATGATCTTGATGCGTATGACTCAGACTGTGATGACTTCCAATCTGCAAAGGCTGCTCTCATGGCAACTATCTCCAGCTTAGGGCCAGAAAAGAGATCTGAGGTACTTATTAATACCACCGATAATACCACTGATGCTAGTATTCAACCACATCAAGTTGTGCAAGAGAGTGCTGATTCGAATGAATCTTCGGTGGTGAGTCTTTCAAATGAGGAGACAAACAATGATCGCAATATCAATGTGAGTCCCCAGACTTTGAGTGAATCACAACCGGGACCCATTTCACATACGCCTACTCCTGCTCAACAAGATTTGGTCATGGTTCCTGCTACATTACTTAGCCAAATGAATGCTGCACTCTTAGAAACCTTAGCTAAGAATAAGAATTTGTCTGATGAGCTTACCTTAAGCAACGAGAAAGTTCAAACCTTGGAATTAGTGCCCTCGTCTAGTGTTCTAACTAATCTCGAATATGATCATTTTAGAAACAAACAAATGGGTCACTTGCAAGAAATTGAAAACTTAAGAGCAAATATTTCTAATGAACTTAAAGAAAAAGAGTTAGTGGTCACTAATTTTCAAAAACTTCAAACGGATTTTGAGTCACTCGAGTCTAAGAAGAATGAAATGGAGATTAATGCTACTAATAAGATTAGAAGTCTAGATTACTTGCTTTTAAGACAATACGCTGCTTCTCAACTAGTTCACTTATTTGATGCTTCATTTAGAGAATTTAACTTATCACGTCAAAAAGGCCTTCCCCCTAATCCACGGTATGCAAAACAAGCTTTAAGACATAGTCCTAGACTTTATAATGCAACTCAATTAGGATTGGCCTTAGACCCGATTATTTTTCCCGTTGATCGAACAAGTAAGGATCTAGTTGATGAGGATCGGTCATACAATTCTGCAAAATATCTCGAGTGTGATTATTTTAAATTGAATAAGGAGCTTGCTAAAACGGATTTTAGAATTCGCTTCCATATGGACAAAGATCTCATTACAGCACCAACCTACATGTTGAATGAAGAAAGCCCTAGTACATTTCCTACACTTGTCAACATGGAAGGTCCTAAGGAAATTCCAAAGGATCTTCCACCTGTTAGCATTGTATGGTTAAACTTGCAAGAGATTAATGAATACTTTACTAATTTTGACAAGGTCATTTTGGATTGTACGACTTCAAATGGCCTAAACGCCGGAGAATGGGATTTCGAACACATGAACGAGGTGTTTAAAACTGAGATCAATCCATTTGTCGAAAGTCTAAAAGGAAGTTTTGCATCTCTTAAGGAAAATCTTGTGTTTGAAATTGGTGAAGTTCAAAAAGTGTTTTATGAAATGGACACCGCTTACGAACTACAACTAATTGAAAAAGAAAATATTTTAACCGAATATGACCAATTCTTGTCTGCAGTAATCTCGTGTGATGTGCTTACGACTGTAAATGTTAATTATTCGAATGAGCTTACATCCGCTATGATTAATTGTGCTGCTGTGAATATTTGTAATGATATTTGTGATGATGTTTGTGATCTCTCTGTAAATGTTGCTGATACTGTAAATGAGGTAGATAATCATTCTTGCCACGAATCTAACGTTGAGTTTTTAAAGCTACAAGATTCTTACAATTTACTTTCAAAACGCTTTAATCAACTAGAACAACATTGTATATCTTTAGAATTAAAACAACAAACTCAAAATGAGAATCTTTTGATATCAAATGGTTGTGAAAACGGTGTTGAGACGAGTGACAAGATGATTGCAATTGTTAAGACATTAGAGGAAGAAATCATGAGATTGAAGAGAGATGTGTCATCAAATGAAACATTAAAAATGGAACTAGAGGCTGCAGAGTCTAAAAACCAGGTCTTAGAAATTAGACTTTCGTCTGTTCTAGGGGAGATGGATCGGACAAGACAGGGACTATCCGCTCTTTATGGTTCACTAGAAGAACGCTTCCCTTTTAATGCGGCACAACAACAATCTTATGTTGAACAACTGAACCAAAAGTGCGAGGAAATCTCTGACTTGAACATCCTGCTCATTGACAAAAATATGGTTTTGGCCGAGTTAAAGGAGACACTTCTTCTCACCCGACAAGAAGTTGTTGATAACTTAGCTACCGACTCTGCACCGTCCACTAGTGCTCCAACAACCAAGTCAGTAGTGCTTTATAAGAACCCGCTTCATAAGAGAAACCCGGTTACCTACGATGATTATATGAGGAATGCTATTAAGCATGTCGATCTTCTTAGGGATATTTTAGACGATCTTTATGCCTTAGATCCCTCAAGTAGCGACTATTATTCGGCTCATGAATATATAAAGCGAGTTCAATATTGCTTAGCATATTTGCAATACATAGGTACACCAGGTTCTGCACTACTTACTAATAGGCCCATTGCTGTAACTCCATTTAATAAGACTCCAGGAGCAAAACCATCATTGGCACAATCAAGTAAGGCACCTTTAAAATCTGTTGCTAATATTCCCACTTTGCCTTCTACAGGATTAAAAGAGACTACTAAGGCTAAAGGATCGCCACTCAAGAAAGATAAGATCAAGCCCTCCACTAGTAGTGCCAAAAAGAAGAAAGTAGAAGTTCACAATAGGAATGCTAGTTCAGTTTTAAATAAAAAGAATCATGTTAAGACTACAAGCTCTGCGCCTGTGCAGCAGCCAAAACCATTCGTGAATTCTAATTTGAATTGTTGGAATTGTAATGAATGTATGTTTTCCCAACGTCATGATTTGTGTCTTATTGATCATGTGAATGAAATGAATGCTATTAAGAATGGTCTTGAATGGAAGCCAACGGGTAGAACTCGTGCCCAAGTTGGCTGGCAATGGCGTCCCACTGGTAGGACCTTTACATTAGATGGAACAATGTGCCCTTTAACTAGGAATGCATCCATTGAGGTTAGGTCTGAGCGTCCTTTAGTTAGGAACACTCGCACTCAAGTATGGAAACAGCGCCCTTTAATTAGGTCAGCCCCCACTATAGTGCCTATCAGTGAAGAAATACCTCAGGATTTAAGCCAACTAGAATCTACACCACCCACTAGGAAGAAAAAGGCTAGGAAATCTAAGAAACCTAGAGTTAGCAAATCTAAGATTATTAAATCTGTACCTGCTAATAACAAGGAACACTCAGATTCCGATACCTCTACATTGTCTTTGTGTGGTGATATTTTCAGGTGGTCCAAATCATCCTGTGGTATTTGGACTCCGGTTGTTCAAAACATATGACCGGAAATTGCTTGATGCTCCGAAATTTCGTCAGCAAGTTTCTTGGTACGGTTAAATTCGGGAATGATCATATAGCAAAGATAATGGGGTATGGTGAATATCAGATTGGAAATGTGACGATTTCAAGGGTATACTATGTTGAAGGTCTTGGTCATAATTTATTCTCAGTAGGACAGTTTTGTGATTCCAACCTCGAGGTTGCTTTTCGACAACACACTTGTTTCATTCGCAACTTGGAAGGAAAAGATTTGTTGAAGGGATCTCGTGGTGCAAATCTTTACACCTTGTCCTTACAAGACATGATGGCCGCCTCTCCAGTATGTCTTCTCTCTAAAGCATCTAAGACCAAGTCATGGTTATGGCATCGCAGATTATCTCATCTTAACTTTGATGCTATTAATCATCTGGCTAAAAACGAATTAGTTCGTGGTCTTCCAAAGCTTAAATTTCACAAGGACCATTTATGTTCCGCGTGTTCAAGGGGGAAAAGCACCAAGAAATCTTACAAGCCCAAAGCTGAAGACACCAATCAAGAAAAACTTCATCTTTTGCATATGGATCTTTGTGGACCAATGAGAACTGAAAGTGTGAGCGGTAAGAAATTCATTCTCGTCATTGTGGATGATTTCTCCAGGTTTACATGGGTTAGATTTCAACGTACAAAGGATGAAGCACCGAAGGCTATCATCACTTTTCTGAAATTCATTCAGGTACGTTTGAATACTACTGTCCGCCGTATTCGTACAGACAATGGTACAGAGTTCGTCAACCAGACTCTTCGTGATTATTATGAAGGAGTTGGTATCTCACAGGAAACATCCGCTGCACGCACTCCACAACAAAACGGTGTCGTTGAAAGACGGAATCGTACACT
The DNA here is from genome assembly GCA_025667525.1 of Glebionis coronaria. Lineage (NCBI taxonomy): Eukaryota > Viridiplantae > Streptophyta > Magnoliopsida > Asterales > Asteraceae > Glebionis > Glebionis coronaria. The sequence goes on along the minus strand of JANFOE010001337.1, from coordinate 147,331 downwards.
TATGGAAGCTGCTAGGACCATGCTTATTTACGCGAACGCTCCATTGTTCTTGTGGGCAGAGGCTATATCTACTGCATGTTTCACCCAAAACCGTTCTATCATTCGGAAACGCCATGGAAAAACACCTTATGAGCTTCTACATGACCGTAAACCCGATGTTTCATTTTTTCATGTGTTTGGTGCTCTTTGTTATCCAAACATCAATAGTTAGAACTTGGGTAAGCTTCAACCAAAAGCCGATATAGGTATTTTCATTGGTTACTCACCGTCCAAGAGAGCATACCGAATCTATAACCGTCGTCTTGGCAAGATTGTAGAAACTATGGACGCAGATTTCGATGAGCTGACAACGATGGCTTCTGAGCAACACAGCTCTGAACCCGCGCTTCATGAGATGGGAACCGGTGCTATTAGTTCCGGATTAGTTCCCAATAATCCTACTTCTACATCATTTTTACCACCAACAAGGCCCGAGTGGGATAAACTGTTTCAACCGTTGTTTGATGAATTCTTCGATCCCCCGACTGATGAAGTTCCAGCACCTGTAGTAATTGCTCCAATACCTGAAGTGGTTGCTCAAGCTAATGAACCTTTATCTAATGCATCTACAATTCACATTGAACCGGATGCACCGTCACCAAGTGATTCTCAAACTACACCTGAATCATCACCCCTACTTGTGCCTAATGATGTGGAAGAGGATTCTATTGATCACGACTTGGAATATGCTCACTTGCAAGAGCTTCCTTTCTTTGGTGTAGCGATCCCTGAAAACCCTTCAGCCGCGTCTACCTCAGAAGAAGCTCCTTCTATTGTTCACTCCAGACCACCTAGGATTGAAAACCATAGCACTAAATGGACAAAAGATCACCCAATTAGGAATGTCATTGGAGATCTAGATCGACCAGTCTCTACACGCCATCAATTACAAGAGAGTGCACTCTATTGCTACTATGATGCATCTCTCTCTGAAGTTGAACCTAAAAATTGGCAGCAGGCTATGACCCAATCATCTTGGATTGAAGCTATGCAGGAGGAATTAAATGAATTCCAACGACTTGAAGTATGGGAATTGGTTCCTCTCCCTGACAAGGTTAACATCCTTACTTTGTTATGGGTTTATAAGGTTAAACTTGATGAGATGGGTGCGGTATTGAAGAATAAGGCAAGATTGGTCGCTAGAGGATATAAACAAGCCTTGGGTATAGACTTTGAAGAATCTTTTGCTCCTGTGGCAAGATTGGAGGCGATTAGACTATTCCTTGCGTATGCTGCTCATATGAACATGATCGTCTATCAAATGGATGTGAAGACGGCATTTTTGAACGGTGAACTAAGGGAAGAAGTTTATGTTAGTCAGCCGGATGGGTTCGTCAGTATGGAGTTTCCTAATCATGTGTACAAGCTTAAGAAGGCTCTCTATGGGTTGAAACAAGCTCCACGCGCGTGGTATGATCTCCTGTCAACATATCTCATTTCGGAAGGCTTCTCCAAAGGCAAGGTGGACCCGACTCTATTCACTCTCAAGGAAGGCAACGACATGCTTCTGGTACAAATTTATGTTGATGATATAATATTTGCTGCCACTAACATAGAATTGTCAAATCAATTTGAGAAGATAATGTCCACACGCTTTCAGATGTCGATGATGGGAAAAATTTCATTTTTCTTAGGATTACAGATTTCTCAAAATCCCAGAGGCATCTTTATTAATCAATCCAAATATGCTCTAGAATCTCTTAAGAAATATAACTTTGAAAATTGTGACCCCGTGGACACTCCAATGGTGGAGAAATCCAAGTTAGATGAAGATATGAATGGGACTATTGTCGATCCAAAACTTTACCGTGGGATGATCGGCACCCTTCTATATCTGACTGCTAGCAGGCCTGATTTGCAATTTGCTGTATGCATGTGTGCCCGGTATCAGGCTCGGCCTACCGAAAAGCACCTACATGTAGTTAAAAGGATCTTTCGGTATCTAAAAGGAACACTTCATCGTGGTCTATGGTATCCGAAAGATTCCTCGATTGCTTTAATATCATACGCAGATGCCGATCATGCTGGATGTCAAGACACGAGGCGTAGCACTTCTGGATCTGTGCAACTCCTAGGAGATAGATTGATCAGTTGGTCTTCAAAAAGGCAGAAAAGCGCTGCAATTTCTAGCACGGAGGCTGAATACATCGCCATGTCCGGTTGTTGTGCTCAAGTCCTTTGGATGAGATCACAATTAACTGACTACGGTTTGGGATTTAACAAAATCCCGATGTATTGTGACAACAAGAGCGCCATTGCCCTTTGCTGCAACTATGTTCAACACTCCCGGGCCAAGCACATAGACATTCGCTACCATTTCATTAAGGAGCAGGTGGAGAACGGAGTGATCGAGCTGTATTTTGTCACTACTGAGTACCAGCTGGCGGATATGTTCACCAAAGCCTTAGATCGAGGACGAATCGAGTTTTTGATCGACAAGCTTGGCATGAAATCATTCACCCCAGCGACTCTCAAAGAGTTGGCAGAAGAATCAGCTGAATAGTCGTGGTAAACTATTCAGAGTATCCTTTGTTCGTGATCATGTATATTATAGTAAATATATAAACCACAAAAAGAAAATACAAAAATATAAAACCAAGAAAAACCATAAAAAATATAAAACCTACAAAAACCATAAAAATTATAAAATCAAGAAAAACCAAAAATATTTTTCGTTTAAAAACGGGCATGTCTTTTAGTACGGTAATATTTACGGCCTTAGAAATGTCGATCAATATTGACACGGTGCCATAAATAGAGTCCGTATAAAAGTTGTATATTTTTAAAACATGCCCATTATGGCTTGTAGTTATTTCTGACTGCAACCCGGTTTTCATATTAAAGTCACGTATTTCCTTGGAAAACGTTGGTTCACAACGGGAATTAATTTTCTCGGGCGTGATTTACAAGCCAAATCATGCAAAGGGATCAAGTTTACTTTACAACTTGATCTTACACAAATTAGTGTACGTCTTAGTGCATTATTTTGTCAAGATAAGAGAAATCTTGTCGACACAACGAATCAAACTTTTCAAGATATCAATTGGGAAATGTTTTTTCATCATCATGTGCCTCGTTAAACAATGACTACAGCTCTTTAAATAGAAAACGGGTCATCGTTTAAGGGGGAGAAAATGTTACATCATCTTTCACATCAAAAAGATCTTCAAAAGTTTTCAAGGAAACTCAAAAAGCTTAATGGTTAATGGTTGGATTGCTTTGGCATTTGTCTTGTTGTTGCTTATAAGTTTGTCATGAATAGATTTGTGTGTGTGTTAAGATAGGTTAATCACTAAGGCTCGGGAATTTAACATAAGATAGGGTCAAAATGACAAGTATTAAAACTTGGAAAAACAAAAGCATGTTGATTGGAGTGAAAAGAAAAGTGAGGGGTTAAATGTGACTATGTTTCAAACTTGCTAAAAAATTTGACCTAGTCAATCATCCCCCCCGTTTTCTTATTTCTCTCATCTCACTGTTCCCCTCTTTCTTTGCCGCCATTAACAAACAAACACACAAACACTCACGAAATCAAACAAACACGAATCAATTCATTAATCTTCGTGTTCAAGATCTTCAAAAGGTATTCAATCGGATTAATCATTCATGCAAATCAACTTAATTATCTCCTTTTAACTGGAATCAATAGATTGAAGTTACTGCTTAATTAGGGTTTAATTAAATTGGGGGTTTTGCCTGGGTTTTATTCGGAATAGGACAAATGAACTGCTTTGGCCTTTAGAACTCTTGAATTAAACGAACTAGTGCCTAAATTAGAAAAATCGTCACTGATTGAACTTTCAGAGTAGTATGATTTTCCGAATAAGGAATGTTTTCCGAATAAGAAAGAACTTTCCGAATAGGAGCAGTTATTCAGAATAGAAAGAGTTTTCCGAATAGGAGGATTATTCCGCATAGGATAGTCTTTCCGCATAGACAAGTTCTTTCCGAATAGAAAGTTCTTTCCGAATAGACAAGTTCTTTCCGAATAGAAAGGTTATTCCGCATAGGCCTAGACTTTACGAATAAAGAAAATTTTCCGCATAAGGTTAGATTTTCCGAATAAAGAAAATTTTCCGCATAAGGTTAGATTTTCCGAATAAAGAAAATTTTCCGCATAAGGTCGATCTTTCCGAATAAAGAAATTTTTCCGCATAAGGTTAGACTTTCCGAATAAAGAAAATTTTCCGCATAAGGTTGATCTTTCCGAATAAAGAAATTCTTCCGCATAAGGTTAGATTTTCCGAATAAAGAAAAATTTCCGCATAAGGTTGATCTTTCCGAATAAAGCAAATTTTCCGCATAAGGTTGATCTTTCCGAATAAAGAAATTTTTCCGCATAAGGTTGATCTTTCCGAATAGGATATGTTTGATTTATTCCGCGTAGGCCTTATGTTCCGAATAGACTTATCATTCCGCATAGGATTTATATTCAGCATAGACCAAGTATTCCGAATTGAATGATTATTCCGTATAGAAGATGTTTGTATGGTTTACAAGCTTAAGGGATTAGGTCATATGTTCAATGCTTAGGTTTAAAGTCATATTGATATTCATATTTGTATGTTTCAACCTTTGTGTTTTATCTTAAGCAGAGACGATGACTAACCCTACAGTACAACAAATACAACACACCAGAGCCACCGCCATTGCCGAAGCCAAGACTCTAAAGTTTATTCCAAACAACTTCCGTTTGAAGGAGGTATCTCACTCTACCCATAATGGATTTAAGGTAGGTACAGCCATGCTTGATAAATCTCATCTAAAGCATGCGCTAAGGAGAAGTGCTTCAGTGCCCTATGACTACCTTTACGAGTTCTGGGCTACCAAAGAGAGGACGTCGAACAAAATCACTTTTTCCTTGGACAACAAGCAGCAGACGCTTACTGTGTCAGACTTCAGGAAGATCTTTGGATTTCGGCCGACACTCAAAGACCTATCATACTCAGCCAACCCGACTAAGGACCAGATCATGGAAATGCTCACCGCCATTGGATGTCTTGACATACGAACCCCGTCTGAGTTTACTACTGCCAAAGTTGGTCAACCATGGAAAGCTATTTTTGGGATTCTAAGCCGATGTTTAACACCCAAAACAACTGGGTTTGATGCTGTTCGTCCACCAATCATCAAGATGTTTTATGGTATGTTTAAAGGTATGGGTATTGATTATGCATCACTGCTGTGGGAGGAGTTTACTTTTCAACTCTTCACAAACACAAAGGGTAAGGTTAAAAGTTACCAGTACCCTAGGTTCATTAAGCTGATCATACATTACTTTATGGAACACGATGCATCCATTAATAAGCGTGCAGGTAGTCGTCACCACACGATGGATGATGATGATTTGGTAGACTTAAGGCAGGAGACTCATTCGAATACGGTTATTCCTGGTCCCATTCCCAGTCATCTTCTGACCGATGAGATTATCGCATCTGATGATTACAAGAACTTGCTAACAGAAATTGAGAATCAACGAGCAAGCATTCTAGCAGGTGAAGACTCATCTACCACGGCTAAGAGCAAAGGTAAACGGAAGCAAACAGATTTACCTGAACCCAAAGCCAAAAAGAAGAAGACTGCAGTTAAGAAGGGAAAGGGTACGGCTGATGAGTTAGTTCTCCACGATGAAGAAGATATTGATGATCCTGCTCTTAACAAGGCTGAGAGAAAAGCGATGAAGATTGCTATGGAAAGGAGTAGGAAAGACACTAGAGGTAGTGGTTCGGGTGCACGGGTAAATATTGAAGAAGAGTACGTGGAACCAGATGATGTGTTTGAGTTTGGATCACCTGAAAAGTATTCTACTTCGAAGGAGACATCCACCCCCTGTTTCAGCAAGTGTTGCAAAAAGGACGGGTGCTCCTACAATCATAGAATCTACTCAACCTTTAGCAACTCAACTTCCACCAAAACAACCCGTACCAACCAGACCGGTTTCAACACCATTTCTTCCACCACCAATAACTCCAATCCTTAGTACCGTAGTTACAACCGAGCCTATTCCATCAACCCAGAGCAGCTCTGCAACGTCTACAATGGCTGCATTGGTAATGGCCGAAATGTTGGATAAACATACGGACAATCACAAACGAGAGATGGATGAACTTCGCCAAGAGCTACGTAGACGAGTTCAAAGTGAAGAAGCATCTAGGAAAGCTCAAGAAGAGTTGATTGCTAAGTTCGCTGCAGACATGGAATTTACACGTAAAGCTCATGCAGAAGAACTTGCTCGGGTTAAAAAGGCTGAAGCTGATAGGCATCAAGCACGAATTACGAGACTTAAGGCTATTAAGGATGACTTTAAAGAGCAGAAAGAAGCCCTTGAAGCTTCTATTGAGCAGAGAGTCAAAGAATCCGTTGAATCCTTTATGCCTAAACTGCGAGATGAATTGAAGACACTCGCTGCTGATAACTTGATGATCAAGTCATCCAATCCTTCAAAAGCCGCCTACAAGATTGCTTATGACTTGACGGATTTCGAATTAAAGAAGATCCTCAAAGCTCGAATGAGGGAACTTGGATCGTTTGATAAATCGAGGATTCAACGGGCTCTCTTCAAATCCCTGAATGACGCTATCATGGAGGATGATAGGTTGTTCAAAATGTTTGGAAGTGTGGTACCCTACCACATTCTCCCTGAGGAAGAAAGGGAAGAGAGTGAAGAAGAAGAGGGTACTGGTGGAGAAGAAGAGGAAGAAGAAGAAGAAGAAGAAGGAGAAGATGATGATGGTGGTGATGATGATCAGGATGATGATGATGATGATGATGATAAGGATGATGATGATGATGATGATGATGAGGATGAGGATGATGATGATAATGATGGTAATGATGGTAGTGATGGTCACCAGGAGAGTGCTAAGGGGAGCAACGCGGATAACGATAAGGATGATGATGGGGGTGAACAGCCTAAAGAGGGGGATAAGGTTACCAGCTCAAAGCAACCTGCTAAGTCTGGAACCAAGACCAAGAAAGATGCAGCACAAAAGGACAAATCAACATCCACGGAATCCAGACGATCCAAGTGGCGTCACGATGTGAATGCTACTACAGCGTCATCTATTCCTGGTACATTTATCGCTGTATCTATACCTGTTACCACTAACCCCGTTAGTTCTATTGTTGTTGCTCCTGTGATTGCAGAATCAGTAACCGAACCTGAAGCTGCACAACACTCACCCGTCCATGACACTGCCGAGATGCCTGAATCAGAACAAGCAGATGTTCACGTCTCCACTCCTCTACAACAAGACCCACAATCTACTGTTCCAAGCACAAGGGACTGGGCAGACACGTTGGAGATCGACGAGACTGCACCACCACAGGCTTGGATTACGGCAGCGGCGCAATATGATCCGATCACAGACGCTGACAAAGATGTCTTGTATCTCCGTATCCGCAGTCCGATGACTTATGTGCATTTCTTGCTCATGAGTATAAGACTTCGGTTACTCCATCTTTGGTGAAGAAAGCACTGAAGGATAAGAGACTTCACGCCAAAACCCGGTTGACCCAAATGGAGTTCGAGTATTATGCCGACGAGATCCTGAAGGCTCTGAATACCGTTCAACGGCCAGGTCTTCATGAATCAGAAAGAGCTCCACCTCCACTGGACCCTACTCAAGATAATCAGATTGCTCTCGACTTCTTCGTCACCAATGATCTGGTTTATCTTCTCAAAGGGTCTTCAAAGTACGCAACATCCCTTACCTTGCTGAAAGCTGCCAACTGGGGGACAATACCCTTTATCGAGGAAAAGGTAAATCGACTCTGGGTCCCAAAGGTAAATCGTAATTATGATATGTATGCTGTCATAGGTGCATCACACTATACAGGGGCTGCTGTCTAGTCAATTCAGGGAGTAACGTTAGATCCGATATCCGCATCTCCAGCATCTTAGGATTGAAAACTGAAGCCAAGAATGGCTACTATCATGTGACGGAGATTCGTTTGAAAAGGGAGGATGACAGAGAATACAAAATCCAGCAGGGAGATTTCTCTATCATTCGCCTCGAAGATATTGAAGATATGTTGCTTCTGATGACCCGAGATCAACTCACACATATTCCTCGTGAAGACGTCATTGCCTTGAATACAGCACTCCGTATGTTCACATGAAGCGTTGTTATCAAGAAAAGAGTTGAAGATCTTCAGTTGGGAGTCGAAAGCTATCAAAGGAAGCTTAATCTAACCCGTCCAGTGAATCAAGTGTTACCTCAACATGTAGATAGATGTCCCTATACCGGTATTTCTGTCCCGAATTACGGCATCTTCTACTTGAACAGTCGAGGGTTAATGAAGTTTATGAGGGTGGGTGAGCTTTATAAGTATAGTGATGGGACTCTTCTACAAGTCAGAGGAAAGTTGGAGCATCTGAACTCGGGTGGGACTTTGCCAGAGATGACGGAGGATTGGCATAAGGGTTATCAGCAGATGGCGACTTATGTCATCAAGAAGATTGATCAAAAGCTCCGTGAACGTAGATTGATGAGGAGCTTGGAAAGATTCGTGGGTGGTAGACCATATTTAGTGCACCACAAGCTACTGCAATGATCCATCTAATGGGTCGTACATTTCAGGTCCACTTTATATTGGTTTTCAATTGTGAATATGTATATTTGTGAATATTGTGCTTTAATGGCTTGATGTAGTGTTAAGGTATGATAATTTTTCAAGAATTTCTCACGAGATTCTAAATCTTTCAAAATATATCATACTAAAGCACTACAACTATCCCTTATTAACTTAAGGGGGAGCATGAACATGTTCTATGGCCACACATCGATTTCATTTTTACCCAAAGACCGGTTAATCCATTCAATATCCCAAATATTAATGGTTAACATTTTGGATAAGGGGAGAAAATGGGATTAAGGAGATTTAAATGATACTTGGCTAAAAGATGAAAAAGACTTAACGATTATCCAACTTAATATGTGTAAGCACGTGTTAAGGGGGAGCGTTTTTTTATGAACAAAACACCTAAGGTACAAAACTTTTGATTTCAATATCACAAGTACTTTAGGTGATTTTCAATGATTTTTCATGGTGGCAATTCCTTCCCAAAACACACTTAATTCACGACGAATGTGGTGACAAAAGGGTGGTAGGAATAGGTTTAGTCTAATGATTCATCAGAGTCGATGGAATCTTCCCAAGGACAATTCCCTAGATAGAATTAGAAGTCCTAGGAAAGATGGAGAAAGATTGTGAACGTAGCTGAATGCCGATTAAGTACTTAAGCTAGCACTGGAACAATCACAACAAGGTGCTAGTGATGACGTATTGGTAAGCATTGAAGGGGTTGAAGAATGAAAAAGAATTGTAAAGATAAAGGGTGTAAAGAAAGAAGCCCTCCTTACAACTTTAGGCAGAAACCGGGTCAATACATATGCTATTGAGGTCATTTTTGCTAATAATTCTCGGTATTGAAGAAAGACATCATGGACCCAGTGATGCAATGCACAACCCTTCCCAGCTAACTCAAATATCTCTCAAAAGGTATTTGTTTTAATCACACAGAGATCAACACGTTATCTATTGGTTTATTCACTCCGAATAGACTGGTATTGAAAAGGTGGCACTCCTCTCCAGCCATCGCTCACTAAATCAAAACGCACAATCGAGTCTAGAGCCAAGAGATCATCAAAAGTCTCATTAGGACACTTTCCATTTATTCCTTGCTTTCTCACACACTGTGAAAAGTAAGAGATTTTCATGAGTCCTACGCAGTATTCCTGTAATATTGCCAGAACATCTGAGTAATACGCAAGTATTACAATGAAGATGGAAATCCTGCTTGAGCCAACATCAAACAAGCTCATGGTAGGTTACACGTGCGGTTCTTTTAGAACCAATCTTGTGAAAAACTGGAAAGAAACAGTGGTTTAATTCTTAATTGAACTTAAACTCGTTCCAGGCCTCTTCGCATTATCATATGATCTTGCCAGAACACTCAGAGTGACTCTTTATTGATCACAGTGACGAGTGGAAATCCTTCTAGTGTTAACATCAAACAGCACTTGGTAGGTGACGTGCAAGATTCTTTATGAATTGAGCTCGTGACAACTAGAAAGCAACGATGGTGAAAATCTTAATTGAAATTCACTTGTTCCAGGTTTCATGAATTGACGGCTTCAAATCACAAGGATAATTTATCCAAGTGATTCACTCTTTATGTTCGCAGTCAGCTTTGGACGGTCGAATAAAGAGAACGGGTTTACCCGCGAAATCATGTCAGGAAGTTACTTAATTGAAACTATCCGTCACGGGTACGATATCTAATATCGTCCAACGGTCTTCACCGACCGGAGGTAAAATGCTACCGAAATAGAATAAAATGTTCAAAGCCATTTTATTCGTGTCGTTGCTGTGTACCTGTTAAAGACGGTGGCGTTGCTGTGTACCTGTTGAAGACGGTGGCGTTGCTGTGTACCAGTGAAGACGGTGGTGTTGCGGTGTACCTGTAGAAGTCGTTCCCACATGCTTATGTTTTTCTGCATCAAAATTTAGCAAAAATTCAAGAAAGTACAAGATAAAGTCTTCCGCTGTACCAAACTCTGAAACTTTCAAGAATTCAACAAAAAGACATAAGTGTGTGGAACATGGAGTCACGAGGAGGCAAAATTCACAAGAAAGGCAAAGATCGCACGTGAAAGGCCAAAGAACAATGCTCTCAAGCCAAAGCCAAAAAGATCAAACCAACATATTCACAACAAAAGAAAGAAAAGAAGAAAAGACTACGAGCTAAAGAACGAAGACTTAGTATAGTATGCTAGGTTTAGAACTTTGTAACGTGGAGTGACCTCCCTTAGGGGGAGATTGTTAGTAATACGTTTTAACGTATATTAGAAGTATCGGTCACTCCACAATATGATTTATGTTGTAATAGCTCGTAGTTAGCAATTAGTTAAATGTTACTTATTAAGTTAAGTAAGAACCGGTCCATGGGCTTGTCATGGACCGGCCCAAGCCCAATGCTATGCTTGGAGTATAAATACCCCTTTCCACCATGGAAAGGGGTTGGTTGTTGTTCACTTTATGCTTTCATATTAATAAAATCACACACATTTTCTCTCACTTTCTCTCTCTAGTTTCTCTCACTAGAAAACATCAACCCACTTCATAGATTCATAGGTTATCAATATTCTACACCAACTTTCTCAAATTGTCACTTTTAACCCTACAATTTCACTCCTTTTCCTTTTTGGTTTATTACTTTTCATTTTTCCTAACCATTGTTAAGCTTAGCCACTATTAACTTTCACACAACTTAGCAATCGCAACCTATTTGCAAATTTCCAAAATCTAACGCAAGTCCTATCACCTTGAACGAGCACAAGTCGTTTTCTAAAGCAATACCACTCATTTACCATTTAGCCATTAATTTTCCACAATCACTTTTGAAAATCAATTTAATGACGAAGATGATTTAATATTTTCTCCCCCTTAAACGATGACCCGTTTTCTATTTAAAGAGCTGTAGTCATTGTTTAAAGAGTCAAATATTGATGAAAACATTTCCAATTAATGTCTTGAAAAAGATTGATTCGTGGTGGCAATAAGATTTCTCTTATTTTGACAAATTAATGCACTGAGACGTACACTAATTCGTGTTAGACCAAGTTATAAAGTAAACTTGATCCCTTTGCATGATTTGGCTTGTAAATCATGCCCGAGAAAATTAATTCCCGTTCTGAGCCAACGTTTTCCAAGGAAATACGTGACTTTAATATGAAAACCGGGTTGCAGTCTGAAATAACTACAAGCCATAATGGGCATGTATTAAAAATGTACAACTTTTATACGGACTCTATTTATGGCGCCGTGTCAATATTGATCGACATTTCTAAAGCCGTAAATATTACCGTACTAAAAGACATGCCCGATTTAAAAACGAAAAATATTTTTGGTTTTTCTTGATTTTATATTTTTTTATGGTTTTTATAGGTTTTATATTTTTTTATGGTTTTTGTTGGTTTTATAGTTTTGTATTTTTCTTTTTGTGGTTTATATATGTACGATAATATACATGATCACGAACAAAGGATACTCTGAATAGTTTACCACCACTATTCAGCTGATTCTTCTGCCAATTCTTTGAGAGTCGCTGGAGTGAATGATTTCATGCCAAGCTTGTCGATCAAAAACTCGATTCGTCCTTGATCTAAGGCTTTGGTGAACATATCTGCCAGCTGATACTCAGTAGTGACAAAATACAGCTCGATCACTCCGTTCTCCACCTGCTCTTTAATGAAATGGTAGCGAATGTCTATGTGCTTGGCCCGGGAGTGTTGAACATAGTTGCAGCAAAGGGGAATGGCGCTCTTGTTGTCACAATACATCGGGATTTTGTTAAATCCCAAACCGTAGTCAGTTAATTGTGATCTCATCCAAAGGACTTGAGCACAACAACCGGACATGGCGATGTATTCAGCCTCCGTGCTAGAAATTGCAGCGCTTTTCTGCCTTTTTGAAGACCAACTGATCAATCTATCTCCAAGGAGTTGCACAGATCCAGAAGTGCTACGCCTCGTGTCTTGACATCCAGCATGATCGGCATCTGCGTATGATATTAAAGCAATAGAGGAATCTTTCGATACCATAGACCATGATGAAGTGTTCCTTTTAGATACCGAAAGATCCTTTTAACAACACGTAGGTGCTTTTCGGTAGGCCGAGCCTGATACCGGGCACACATGCATACAGCAAATTGCAAATCAGGCCTGCTAGCAGTCAGATATAGAAGGGTGCCGATCATTCCACGGTAAAGTTTTGGATCGACAATAGTCCCATTCCTATCTTCATCTAACTTGGATTTCTCCACCATTGGAGTGTCCACGGGGTCACAATTTTCAAAGTTATACTTCTTTAAAGATTCTAGAGCATATTTGGATTGATTAATAAAGATGCCTCTAGGATTCTGAGAAATCTGTAATCCTAAGAAAAATGAAATTTTTCCCATCATCGACATCTGAAAGCGTGTGGACATTATCTTCTCAAAGCGATTTGACAATTCTATGTTAGTGGCAGCAAATATTATATCATCAACATAAATTTGTACCAGAATCATGTCGTTGCCCTCCTTGAGAGTGAATAGAGTGGGGTCCACCTTGCCTTTGGAGAAGTAATGTAAAGATTTTGTATCAATTAAAGTTCGTTTTCTCGGTGTCTCTTCGAATTGATTTCCGGTTTATTGTATGAGATTAGTTGTTCTTGGTGAAACAAAATTTTTGGATTTGGTAAAATGAATGTGCAAGACTTAAAAATTAATGACGAGAAATTAAAACTACAACTATTTGAAACATAAAACGGTGCATGTTAAAAACTTAAAAATAAATGACGAGAATTTAAACGACGTAAAATTAAAGCTTAGCGAAAAGTAAATCGACGATTAAATAAAATATGCAAAGAGAAATTAAAATAGACTAAAAATAAAATGAGAACAATAGACACTTAAACAAAATACTAAAACAAAACAAAATTCAAATCAGAATACACCCGATCGGAATCCTTAAGGATCCGATCGGAATGTTGAAAGATAGTACCAATCGGAATGTTATAAAAACATCCAATCGGAATATGCAAATCATGACCCAATCGGAATAACTAGAAAGCACCAATCGGAATTTATCACAACAAGCTAGATCGGAATATCCAACTACACCCCAATCGGAATATGGGGCAAGAGCTACCGTCGGAATATCCCTAACCCTTTTCCGATCATACGATCGGAAAGAGGGATGCTGTTATGGTCGGAATGCACGGTCGGAAAAGGGTTGTAAAACCCTTTCCGATGGGTTCCTTGATCCGAAAGATAAGCAAAAGTAAATAAGCTAAAACAATAAGCTTAAACTCCCAACTAACTCGAATCTAATAATGAAAAGGACAAAATAAGCATGAAAGGCAACTTATCCAACTTAAAAGAAACAAACTTTTTGAATCAAAATATAAAAAGATGAACTTTTTAGGCACGAAAACATAAATGAACAACACGGATCATAAGTAATTCGCACCAAAAGTAAACAAGAATCAAGAAAGGAAGATTAAAGATTAAGGCAAGAAAAGTAAAGATTAAAGAACAAATAATGAAAACTTACTTGAAAATTAAATTGATTAAAAGTGCATAACAATTAATTAAAGTGCGAGAAATAAAATGACAAGAAATGAAAATGGCGGAAGAATGGTTTGTCAAGCCACCAACACTCTCAAACAAATGAGGTTGGTTCTATTTATAGGGAGATTAGGGAGGAGCTTAGGAAGCTTCCTCCCTCTTTCCTCTTTTCCTTAATTGCGCACTTAAGTCCCCAAGCTTCTTTAATATTCTTAATTCTTCTTAATACTTGGACTTTGTGACTTGTCTTGGGATTTCTTTGAACTCGTCTTGAATTTTCTTCATAAATAAGACTCGAGTTCTTCGGCTTTTAGTAAACTTCCGTCTTTTGACTTTTTCTTCGATAAATCTTCAGAATTGGTCTTGGACTTCCGTTCTTTTTCCACTCTTGATCTTTCGACTTTATCTTTCGTCTTTTTCTTCGATAAAAGCCCGTAAATGCCGTGTTTTCTCCACTTTTCACCTTTTCGTCCTAAATTACAACAAAAACACAAACCACGCATAATTCCGACATAAATGACATAAAATACACGTTTTGGCTCGGTTATTATTGCAATTAAGTGGTAAAAAGGATGGGTGTTTTCACACCTATCAAATCCCCTACACTTAACCATTGCAATGTCCTCATGCAATGCATTAGTACAAAGCAAGTTTACACTTTTCATCATAATCAATCCACGTTGGCCTTTATTAAAGAGATAGAAAATTATAAACATTCAAAGTAAAGAAACTAAAAACTTACCTTGGGTTTTGGAAATGTCGTGAATGATCATCATCCTCAAGTTTTCACTTTCTCCAAACCAAGCTTAAAAACGAGATCATTGTTATTATAAGTTAGCAAACTATCACGAACTCATGTGGGCCAATTATTCACTTAGACTCCCTTAATCCTAGGGGTATCTCTTATATTTTATTTTTGTCTTGAATGATCACGAGGATGCATTTTTGACTTATTTCGATAGTTATTTAGTCCGAAAATAAGGTGAACGATTTAATCAATAGTTAGCTAAAGGACCAAATCTTTTAAAACTGCTTCTCGGGATATCAAAAAGTTCATATCTTTGCATAACTTGGTTCGCGATTTGAGACCTTTCTCGGGCCGATATTTGGCAGCGACTTCATACTTTGAATCTTCGATAGACGTTCTTGAAATAATGGTCTTCTCTTCATAATAGGAATTTCTTCACTTGAAGTTTTGAGAGATTCTTCATCTTTGGACCACGACTTCTTCATTTTTCTCCAATCTTTATTTTGGACTTTGATATACAACGATCCGCCTCCTTTTAGGACTTGGATCTATTTATCCTCATACCTTGTTAGGGTCTTTTCGGATAGACTTCTCCATGGCTTTTGGGGAGTTATTGCTTTTCGTCGTGTGTCTTGATCCTTCATATAGATTTTCGATAAATGATTCTTCACATCACTTTTGGATCTTTAGCAACAAAATGTAGTCCTCATGCCTTGTTAGGGCCTTTTCGGACTCGCCAATCTTCGCGCCCCGCTTCATAAGTTATGCCTTGGCTATGAACTCTCGTCATTACCGAGCAACTTTTAAACGATCTGGGGCTAAAAGCTAAGTAACTTTTCAAATCGTACAACCCTACTTATTAGCAGATAATTTATTAAGCAAGTGGAGGGAGAATAGGCTCATAATTAACTCACATAAATTCACGAAAGAATACCGAACTTATAATTGACTCTATCATCTCTCGTTCTCCACAGTTTAAAATCTCAAGGAATGAGACTCGTGGATGCTTAGCCTATTAAATTAAAGTTTTGGGTTTTCGAGTCGCCTATAGGATCTTGCAAATTCTTGGACTTTTTCAGGTTTAGAAATCGCATTTTAAAGTTCCCTTGATAAACGACTCTCTAGGATCAATTATAGGAACTTGCGAAAAGTTCTTGTTCTTAACCCGTGAGGGTTAAGACTTTCGCGTTTTATAGCTCCCTATATAAAAGCCTAGCAAAACTTGACTTAAACATGTTAAGGATACTAGCTAGAGCAAACTTAGGCAAGTAAACTCGGGTTGAGTCAAAATGTTCACGACAAAGAAAAATCTAAAACCACTTATTTGAAAATTTATTCTAGCAAAGGAAACATAACAAAGGCAAATACAACTATACAACTAGGCCAAAATAGATTAAAAATTTTGAAAAATGTCGAAAAATCAAAATTTCCGGTTAAAATGAGGGCAAATTCATGGAAAAGACCACTTACTTTGATAGAAGTCCCCCCTACACTTGAGATAAACATTGTCCTTAATGTTTAAGCATGTGGGAGTAAACTCCCCTACACTTAGGACATTGTGCACGTTGTTTAAATCTTGCTAAGGAAAGGACAACTAAGGAGATTCCTATTTTAATATTGAGAAATATAAAATAGTGAATCGAAAAGAGTTTAGGATAGAACCGGGATAATGGAAACACGGAATCACGGTTCGTCAAAAGGCATCAAGAGTGTGTCTTTGAAGCTCTAATCCCTGCACATGATAAGAAAGAAAGCAAGAAACACCACGGGGCTCCCCCTACACTTATGGTAAAAACAGGTAAAGATAGATAATTGGGTTGCCTCCCAAAAAGCGCTTGTTTTTGTTGACCGAGTCACGAGCCTGACTCGTCCCCGAATTAAATGGTCCATGGGGAAGCCTCGAATGTGATACCGGGATCAAAGACCTTGTCCTCGTTCCCGGTGGACATTAACAAAGGGGAGGCGGGGGAATAAGTCTTAAATGGGGGAAAGGTCCACTCAACATACGAGAGGTATGTGAGGTAATGATCCACGGGAGGTGGGTTGGGTAAAGGAATCACATTGTCATCTCCTAAAGACAATGGATGCTCAGCAGCAAGCGGCAAAGCCGTAAGGTCATCAATTAGAAAGTCATCAATGACACCCCCCGGGTCAAAGCACTCATCCTCATGAACGTTAATCTCTTCGATTTCTTCATCATAGATAGGTGCGTCAAACCAAGGTTTGTCGTTCCCATCATTGAGGATTTCAGAAACTCGCTCGAAAAGATCACGATCAAGTACGAAACCATCATTCATTTGTGGGGATTGTTGATAAGTTAAATCCGCACGAATGTGGTAAACGTAATTCTCAGTGGAGGAGTGTTGATTAGGTAACTCCTCGAGAATAGGATGATTAGTCAAGTGAGTTGGTTCGTCATTATTATGAAAAATAAAACGCTCCAACTCATCAAGTTTGGCATCGATGTTGGAAAAATCGACCTCGCTTGTAGGAGGAAGCGGAGGTAAAAGAGCTAGCTCTCGTTCGATAATTTCCGCAATCTCAGGCTCGAATTGGAATTCATCATTAAAAGCGACCTCATCCTTACCTTCAAAAGTCGGAATATCACAAACCTCATCAAAGAATTCTTCAAGACCAAAATCACGAATCTCACTCGAAGTATCACCATCCTTAGACGAATTGGTGTTATCAAGAATAGGAGTAGTAATCTCAGAAGATGGGTTGAGATCATAGACATCATCCTCGTCATCATCATAATAGTATGGATACACTGGAGGAGGAGTATAAGTCTCGATATTCGATATTTGCTCCTGTCGTTGATCCTCTTGATATTTTTCGATGAACTTGTTCCAAGATTCTTGAATTTGTTGAACTTGCTTAACCAGATTGTACCGTTGTTCATTGGAGCTCAATTGTTCGAAGGAGGGTTGAGGATCGATGATGTGTTGTGGGGGTTCAAAATGTTGAAAACCTGAATTATAGCATGATTGTGGCTCATAGTAGTTCATTGGTTGAGAAGAATTATAAACCAGGTTAGGTTCATAATAATCCATTGGTGAAGAAAATTGAGGACACGGATTTTGCTCATAATAATTCATTGGTTGACAATAAGAAGAATCATGAGGACCCCCACAAGTTTGGCAAGAAGGGTAAGGAGAAAAGTCGGGTGCGTCTTGTGGATAGTTATTTTCATTGTCATAATTGTACCCCGGTTCTTGCCCGTGATCATACGGGTATTGAACCGGGCACGAAACATGCCAATGAGAATCGCTTCCACAATAGATGCACGGGGAAAGAGTAGGTGGGTTCAAAAATGACGAATTAAGTGAGTGGCACAAAGGACAAAATCCTGGTATTAATTGTGTATCTTTGATATCGTTTCCGCACCGCTCACATGTACACCATTGACAAGAGTCGTTCCCGTACAATTGTCTCCCACAACCGACGCAATGGACATAAGAATCCATAAAGAAAGATAGATGAGCAAGAAGAATATTTTTGGTGCAAAACTTTGAAAAAGAAATGCTTTTTATGATTTTTCAAATGTTTTTGGATTTTTGAAAATTTTTGAAACGAAAAAATAACGTTCACAAGTGAACGGGTCCCAAAAGCCAACGCGTCTCTCACAAAAGACCGTTAATCCTCACGAAAAGAGCCGGCAGCGGCGCCATTTAATGTAAAGATTTTGTATCAATTAAAGTTTGTTTTCTCGGTGTCTCTTCGAATTGATTTCCGGTTTATTGTATGAGATTAGTTGTTCTTGGTGAAACAAAATTTTTGGATTTGGTAAAATGAATGTGCAAGACTTAAAAATTAATGACGAGAAATTAAAACTACAACTATTTGAAACATAAAACGGTGCATGTTAAAAAGTTAAAAATAAATGACGAGAATTTAAACGACGTAAAATTAAAGCTTAGCGAAAAGTAAATCGACGATTAAATAAAATATGCAAAGAGAAATTAAAATAGACTAAAAATAAAATGAGAACAATAGACACTTAAACAAAATACTAAAACAAAACAAAATTCAAATCGGAATACACCCGATCGGAATCCTTAAGGATCCGATCGGAATGTTGAAAGATAGTACCAATCGGAATGTTATAAAAACATCCAATCGGAATATGCAAATCATGACCCAATCGGAATAACTAGAAAGCACCAATCGGAATTTATCACAACAAGCTAGATCGGAATATCCAACTACACCCCAATCGGAATATGGGGCAAGAGCTACCGTCGGAATATCCCTAACCCTTTTCCGATCATACGATCGGAAAGAGGGATGCTGTTATGGTCGGAATGCACGGTCGGAAAAGGGTTGTAAAACCCTTTCCGATGGGTTCCTTGATCCGAAAGATAAGCAAAAGTAAATAAGCTAAAACAATAAGCTTAAACTCCCAACTAACTCGAATCTAATAATGAAAAGGACAAAATAAGCATGAAAGGCAACTTATCCAACTTAAAAGAAACAAACTTTTTGAATCAAAATATAAAAAGATGAACTTTTTAGGCACGAAAACATAAATGAACAACACGGATCATAAGTAATTCGCACCAAAAGTAAACAAGAATCAAGAAAGGAAGATTAAAGATTAAGGCAAGAAAAGTAAAGATTAAAGAACAAATAATGAAAACTTACTTGAAAATTAAATTGATTAAAAGTGCATAACAATTAATTAAAGTGCGAGAAATAAAATGACAAGAAATGAAAATGGCGGAAGAATGGTTTGTCAAGCCACCAACACTCTCAAACAAATGAGGTTGGTTCTATTTATAGGGAGATTAGGGAGGAGCTTAGGAAGCTTCCTCCCTCTTTCCTCTTTTCCTTAATTGCGCACTTAAGTCCCCAAGCTTCTTTAATATTCATAATTCTTCTTAATACTTGGACTTTGTGACTTGTCTTGGGATTTCTTTGAACTCGTCTTGAATTTTCTTCATAAATAAGACTCGAGTTCTTCGGCTTTTAGTAAACTTCCGTCTTTTGACTTTTTCTTCGATAAATCTTCAGAATTGGTCTTGGACTTCCGTTCTTTTTCCACTCTTGATCTTTCGACTTTATCTTTCGTCTTTTTCTTCGATAAAAGCCCGTAAATGCCGTGTTTTCTCCACTTTTCACCTTTTCGTCCTAAATTACAACAAAAACACAAACCACGCATAATTCCGACATAAATGACATAAAATACACGTTTTGGCTCGGTTATTATTGCAATTAAGTGGTAAAAAGGATGGGTGTTTTCACACCTATCAAGAAGCCTTCCGAAATGAGATATGTTGAGAGGATATCATACCACGCGCGTGGAGCTTGTTTCAACCCATAGAGAGCCTTCTTAAGCTTGTACACATGATTAGGAAACTCCATACTAACGAACCCATCCGGCTGACTAACATAGACCTCTTCCCTTAGTTCACCGTTCAAAAATGCCGTCTTCACATCCATTTGATAGACGATCATGTTCATATGAGCAGCATACGCAAGGAATAGTCTAATGGCCTCCAATCTTGCAACAGGAGCAAAA
Organism: Glebionis coronaria; assembly: GCA_025667525.1. NCBI lineage: Eukaryota > Viridiplantae > Streptophyta > Magnoliopsida > Asterales > Asteraceae > Glebionis > Glebionis coronaria. Next base: position 126,907 of record JANFOE010001337.1, on the reverse strand, counting down.
GATTCTTCAAAGTCTATACCCAAGGCTTGTTTATATCCTCTAGCGACCAATCTAGCCTTATTCTTCAATACTTCACCCATCTCATCAAGTTTAACCTTATAAACCCACAACAAAGTAAGGATGTTAACCTTGTCAGGGAGAGGAACTAATTCCCATACTTCAAGTCTTTGGAATTCATTTAGTTCCTCCTACATGGCTTCAATCCAAGATGATTGAATCATAGCCTGCTGCCAATTTTTAGGTTCAACTTCAGAGAGAAATGTGTCAAAGTAGCAATAGAGTGCACTCTCTTGTAATTGATGGCGTGTAGAGACTGGTCGATCTAGATCTCCAATGACATTCCTGATTGGGTGATATTTTGTCCATTTAGTGCTATGGTTTTCAATCCTAGGTGGTCTGGAGTGAACAATAGAAGGAGCTTCTTCTGAGGTAGACGCGGCTGAAGGGTTTTCAGGTATCGCTACACCAAAGAAAGGAAGCTCTTGCAAGTGAGCATATTCCAAATCGTGATCGATAGAATCCTCTTCCACATCATTAGGCACAAGTAGGGGTGATGATTCAGGTGTAGTTTGAGAATCACTTGGTAAAGGTGCATCCGGTTCAATGTTAATTGAAGATGCATTAGATAAAGCTTCATTAGCAGGAGCAACAACTTCAGGTATTGGAGCTATCACTACAGGTGCTGGAACTTCATCATTTGGGGGATCAAAGAATTCGTCAAACAACGGTTGAAACAGTTTATCCCACTCGGGCCTTGTTGGTGGTAAAAATGATGTAGAAGTAGGATTATTGGGAACTAATCCGGAACTAATAGCACCGGTTCCCATCTCATGAAGCGCGGGTTCAGAGCTGCGTTGCTCAGAAGCCATCGCTGTCAGCTCGTCGAAATCTGCGTCCATAGTTTCTACAATCTTGCCAAGACGACGGTTGTAAATTCAGTAGGCTTTCTTTGAGGGTGAGTAACCAATGAAAATACCTATATCGGCTTTCGGTTGAAGCTTGCCCAAGTTCTCACTATTAATGTTTGGATAACAAAGAGCACCAAACACATGAAAGAATGAAACATCGGGTTTACGATCATGTAGAAGCTCATAAGGTGTTTTTTCATGGCGTTTCCGAATGATAGAACGGTTTTGGGTGAAACATGTAGTAGATATCGCTTCTGCCCACAAGAACAATGGAGCGTTCGCATAAATAAGCATAGTCCTAGCAGCTTCCATAAGCGTACAATTCCGTCTTTCAACGACACCGTTTTGTTGTGGAGTGCGTGCAGCGGATGTTTCATGTGAGATACCAACTCCTTCATAGTAATCACGAAGAGTCTGGTTGACGAACTCTGTTCCATTGTCTGTACGAATACGGCGGACAGTAGTGTTCAAACGTACCTGAATAAATTTCAGAAAAGTGATGATAGCCTTCGGTGCTTCATCCTTTGTACGTAGAAATCTAACCCATGTGAACCTGGAGAAATCATCCACAATAACCAGAATGAATTTCTTACCGCTCACACTTTCAGTTCTCATTGGCCCACAAAGATCCATATGCAAAAGATGAAGTTTTTCTTGATTGGTGTCTTCAGCTTTGGGCCTGTATGATTTCTTGGTACTTTTCCCCCTTGAACACGCGGAACATAAATGGTCCTTGTGAAATTTGAGCTTTGGAAGACCACGAACTAATTCGTTTTTAGCCAGATGATTAATAGCATCAAAGTTAAGATGAGATAATCTGCGATGCCATAACCATGACTTGGTCTTAGATGCTTTAGAGAGAAGACATACTGGAGAGGCGGCCATCATGTCTTGTAGGGACAACGTATAAAGATTTGCACCACGAGAACCCTTCAACAAGTCTTTTCCTTCCAAGTTGCGGATGAAACAAGTATGTTGTCGAAAAGCAACCTCTAGGTTGGAATCACAAAACTGTCCTACTGAAAATAAGTTATGACCAAGACCTTCTACATAGTATACCCTTGAAATCGTAACGTTTCCAATCTGATATTCACCATACCCCATTATCTTTGCTATATGATCATTCCCGAATTTAACCGTACCAAGAAACTTGCTGACGAAATTTCGGAGCATCGAGCGATCTCCGGTCATATGCTTTGAACAACCGGAGTCCAAATACCAGAGGATGATTTGGACCACCTGAAAATATCACCACACGAAGACAATGTAGAGGTATCGGAATCTGAATGTTCCTTGTTATTAGTAGGTACAGATTTAATAATCTTAGATTTGCTAATTTTAGGTTTCTTAGATTTCCTAGCCTTCTTCTTCCTAGTTGGTGGTGTAGATTCTAGTTGGCTCAAATCCTGTGGTATTTCTTCACTAATAGGCACTATAGTGGGGGCTGACCTAATTAAAGGGCGCTGTTTCCATACTTGAGTGCGAGTGTTCCTAACTAAAGGACGCTCAGACCTAACCTCAATGGATGCATTCCTAGTTAAAGGGCACATTTTTCCATCTAATGTAAAGGTCCTACCAGTGGGACGCCATTGCCAGCCAACCTAGGCACGAGTTCTACCCGTTGGCTTCCATTCAAGACCATTCCTAATGGCATTCATTTCATTCACATGATCAATAAGACACAAATCATGACGTTGGGAAAACATACATTCATTACAATTCCAACAATTCAAATTAGAATTCACGAATGGTTTAGGCTTCTGCACAGGCGCAGAGCTTTTAGTCTTAACATGATTCTTTTTATTTAAAACTGAACTAACATTCCTATGGTGAGCTTCTACTTTCTTCTTTTTGGCACTACTAGTGGAGGGCTTGATCTTATCTTTCTTGAGTGGCGATCCTTTAGCCTTAGTAGTCTCTTTTAATCCTGTAGAATGGAAAGTGGGAACATTAGCAACAGATTTTAAAGGTGCCTTACTTGATTGTGCCAATGACGGTTTTGCTCCTGGAGTCTTATTGAATGGAGTTACAGCAATGGGCCTATTAGTAAGTAGTGCAGAGCCTGGTTTACCTATGTATTGCAAATATGCTAAGCAATATTGAACTCGCTTAATATATTCATGAGCCGAATAATAGTAGCTACTTGAGGGATCTAAGGCATAAAGATCGTCTAAAATATCCCTAACAAGATCTACATGCTTAATGGAATTCCTCATATAATCATCGTAGGTAACCGGGTTTCTCTTATGAAGCGAGTTCTTATAAAGCACTACTGACTTGGTTGTTGGAGCACTAGTGGACGGTGCAGAGTCGGTAGCTAAGTTATCAACAACTTCTTGTCGGGTGAGAAGAAGTGTCTCCTTTAACTCGGCCAAAACCATGTTTTTGTCAATGAGCAGGATGTTTAAGTCAGAGATTTCCTCACACTTTTGGTTCAGTTGTTCAACATAAGATTGTTGCTGTGCCGCATTAAAAGCGAAGCGTTTTTCTAGTGAACCATAAAGAGCGGATAGTCCCTGTCTTGTCCGATCCATCTCCCCTAGAACAGACGAAATTCTAATTTCTAAGACCTGGTTTTTAGACTCTGCAGCCTCTAGTTCCAATTTTAGTGTTTCATTTGATGACACATCTCTCTTCAATCTCATAATCTCTTCCTCTAATGCCTTAACAATTGCAATCATCTTGTCACTCGTCTCAACACCGTTTTCACAACTATTTGATATCAAAAGATCCTCATTTTGTTGTTTTAATTCTAAAGATATACAATGTTGTTCTAGTTGATTAAAGCGTTTTGAAAGTAAATTGTAAGAATCTTGTAGCTTTAAAAACTCAGCGTTAGATTCATGACAAGAATGATTATCTACCTCATTTACAGTATCAGCAACATGTACAGAGAGATCACACACATCATCAGATATATTCACAGCATCACAATTAATCATGGCAGATGTAAGCTCATTCGAATAATTAACATTTACAGTAGTAAGCACATCACACGAGATTACTTTGGACAAGAATCGGTCATATTCAGATAAAATCTTTTCCTTTTCAATTAGTTGTAGTTCGTAAGCGGTGTCCATTTCATAAAACACTTTTTGAACTTCTCCAATTTCAAATTCAAGATTTTGCTTAAGAGATGCAAAACTTCCTTTTAGACTTTCGACAAATGGATTGATCTCATTTTTAAACACCTCGTTCATGTGTTCGAAATCCCATTCTCCGGTGTTTAGGCCATTTGAAGTCGTACATTCCAAAATGACCTTGTCAAAATTAGTAAAGTATTGATTAATCTCTTGCAAGTTTAACCATACAGTGCTAACAGGTGGGAGATCCTTTGGAATTTCCTTAGGACCTTCCATGTTGACAAGTGTAGGAAATGTACTAGGGTTTTCTTCATTCAACATGTAGGTTGGTGCTGTAATGAGATCTTTGTCCATATGGAAGCGAATTCTAAAATCCGTTTTAGCAAGCTCCTGATTCATTTTAAAATAATCACACTCGGGATATTTTGCAGAATTGTATGACCGATCCTCATCAACTAGATCCTTACTTGTGCGATCATCGAAAATAACAATCGGGTCTAAGACCAATCCTAATTGGGTTGCATTATAAAGTCTAGGACTATGTCTTAAAGCTTGTTTTGCATACCGTGGGTTAGGGGGAAGGCCTTTTTGACGTGATAAGTTAAATTCTCTAAACGAAGCATCAAATAAGTGCACTAGTTGAGAAGCAGCGTATTGTCTTAAAAGCAAATAATCTAGACTTCTAATCTTATTAGCAGCATTAATCTCCATTTCATTCTTCTTAGACTCGAGTAATTCAAAATCCGTTTGAAGTTTTTGAAAATTAGTGACTACTAACTCCTTTTCTTTAAGTTCATTAGAAAGATTTGCTCTTAAGTTTTCAATTTCTTGCAAGTGACCCATTTGTTTGTTTCGAAAGTGATCATATTCGAGATTTGTTAGAACACTAGACGAAGGCACTAATTCCAAAGTTTAAACTTTCTCGTTGCTTAAGGCAAGCTCATCAGACAAATTCTTATTCTTAGCTAGGGTTTCTAAAAGTGCAGCATTCATTTGGCTAAGTAATGTAGCAGGAACCATGACCAAATCTTGTTGAGCAGGAGTAGGCGTGTGCGAAATGGCTCCCGGTTGTGATTCACTCAAAGTCTAGGGACTCACATTGATATTACTATCATTGATTGTCTCCTCATTTGAAAGACTCACCACCGAAGACTCATTCGAATCAGCACTCTCTTGCACAACTTGATGTGGTTGAATACTAGCATCAGTGGTATTATCAGTGGTATTAATAAGTACCTCAGATCTCTTTTCTGGCCCTAAGCTGGAGATAGTTGCCATGAGAGCAGCCTTTGCAGATTGAAATTCATCACAGTCTGAGTCATACGCATCGAGATCATCTGCTTGGTATGCTGCATTCTGTGTGGTGACAGTGTCTTGTTCAGCAATCCCTGGATCAGCAAGAAATGCAAGCTCCTCTTCATCAAGTTCCCTTCCTTGTGCCTGAGCATTCACCAGATAGATCTTCTCTGCAAACCATTGACCATCCCTTCTCCTCTTGGGTTTCTTGCAATCCCTGGACATGTGTCCTTCTTCCTTGTAGTTGTAGCATGTAATCATTCTCAACTTGCCTGTGGAATTAGCCCGTGGAGGATTGTTGACCATTGGAGCAGGATTGACCGTGCGAGCATTGGTGGTTGATGTAGTAGGTCTCCCCTGATAAGGTTGAATAGGTTGAACCATTACCCTGCCATTCTCAATAGTAGCTTGTTGGCGAGAATTGGATGAATTCCTCAACTGATTGTTAGTCGGAGCTGATCCCCTAAATCCTCGTTTGCTTAAAGTCCTTGTGAGATAAGCAGACATAGTGGTTAACACTTCAACTGGGTCAGTTCCTTGTTTGAACACAAGAATGGGGACTTCATCATCATCACAATACATTGCTTGGTCATGTTGAGCTGCATAATCACTAGAAGGAATACTCATTTGATCAGGGTAGCTTGTTGGATATGCTGCATTCTCTTGATAAGACGAATATGAAGATTGAGCATAAGGTGCAATACTTGCTGGGTGATGTTGTGAAGCATAGTGTGGTGAAGGTGCATTGAACCGATATTGTTGCTGATGTGAGGTGGGTGGTTGCGGTAGAATCGAGTATTGGGGGAAGGTTGGTGTCATGTAAGGTGATGGATGATAGGCTTGATGTCCCAAGATATAAGGAGTGTTGTTGTGTGACAAGCTTGGTTGATTCGCCATCAAAGCTAAGGAATCAGGGTACATACCTCGAGGCGAACGGTGCATGATCACATGTTTCTCATGCTGCTGAAGGAAAGCATAGAGTTGATCCAAATTGCACTTATGCAAATCCCTGGTTAACTTAACATCGGTAATGTACTCACCCCATTCAGCTTGAGGTAAAGTATTCAAGAATTTGGTGTTAACCTGGAATGGAGCAATCACAAGATTGTATACATTCAGATCATTCATGAGAGTGGTGAACCTGAAGTAATAATCGTGAAGCGTTTCCCCTGGGTTGTACGTGAATCTATCAAACAAATCATACAACTGACATTCCCTTTCCTGTTTGGTAAGAGACGTACCTTGTAGCAACACCTTCAGACGTTCCCATAAATCCTTTGCCACAGTATACTGACTTACCATCCGATATATATCATGTGGAAGAGCTTGGAGAATGGTTTGAAGAGCTTTTTCGTCTGCATCTGCAACAAGTTGTTGAGCTGGAGTGAGTTCTTCAAATTCTCGTGGTCGAGTCACGTTGTTAACCACTATGGTACCATAGTCAAGTGGACCATTTAGAATTGACTTGACCATAATCCTCCCATATACTGGTTTTCCCTTAAGGTAAGTGATGAGACTGCTTTTATACATGGTCTCATCGTCCAAATCGGGCTTTAAATGCATTAAATATCATCAAAACTACCAAATATATGCTCGTGTTTGTTACTTGTGTATTTTTAGGTACAGATATTGAGGAAATGGCAAAAGATCACAAGAATCAACCAAAAACGAACACGGGAAACGAAGCCGCACAATGAACCGGGCCCAAGTTTGGAATTTTGCAAAATGACCCTTGAAGAATTGAAGATTGGCAACTTTAGTCCCTCATCTTTGAAGAAATTGTCACAATTGACCCTCCAAATGTCAAATGTACAAGTATGGTCCTCCATGTTTGAAGATATTACAAGACCAGTCCTTGAAATTTGAAGAATGTACATTAAAGGCCCTTGGAAAAGTTTTTGGAAGAATTTATGCCAAAAATGACAACTTACCAAAAGTTGTCTAGTGCAATTTTGGCATTGATGGACATTATTTACAAAGTGGAAGGAATAGAAAAGCTTGGGGGCCAAGTCTGCCAACCAACCAAACTTTCCCACCCAACCAGAACCCGCCACCTCATCAGTACCCACCCAATAACCCATACAACCCGACCCTACCCACAATCCATTACCCGCCCAATGTTTTTACCCGGTTTATTAAATAAGCCAAGTCAAACCTTCAACCTGGTCAACATTTTTTCCCACTAAAACATCTTTTTAAAATCATTTTAAACCTAAAATGGATCTAAACTCACCCTTAATCCCCTTAAACCCTAATCACCCCCCAGACCCGATTGGGCTCCAAACAAAGGGGTATCGGCTTAAACCTTGCAGATCCCTAATTAAACCCGACCTCAACTTTTCCCACCTCACAAAACATACTCACATGGGCTGTAGGACCCACCCCGTACCTCCCCTGTACAAGTCCCTTTCCCCCAAACCCTATGACCCGACCAGTTTAACGTTTGGATGCGATTCCTTTGTCCCCAAGCACTTACCAACGGCCAAGATCCTTTTTCCAAGCTGGCTACAATCACATGATCACATGGGAGCAGAATTGACCAATTCGTCAAAGGGCTTTTTAGTGAATTCAGCAATTAGGGTTTTCAAGCATTGTAATATTTTATTTAGTTTCTAGAATAGTCTTTTAGCACTATAAAAGGAGAATGAGGCATGTTCATTCCCTTTTGTTCCAGATTTTTCTCCAAAATTGTAATTCCTTTTTAAAGAAATTAAAGTTGGTGTTTTGATTTAAATGTAATTCCTTTTACTGTTTTTTAAAAGTTGGTATATCTTTGTTGAGAAAAATCTGAGTTCCATCATATTTGTGAAAGATTTTGTGTGTTTAAGTTTTTCAGAAAGTTTTAAAAAGGGTTGAGATTATTCAGAAACTTTAAGAATTTTTGAGAAGTGAAAGTGGACCAAAAATTCTTGAGTTTCTAAATTCTAAACTTGTTTTTAAAACTTGTTAAGAGGTTTCAAAGTTGGTGAAAAGATTTTTAAGGAAGTTAGTAAAAATCAGTTTGTATTGTTTGCTTGAGTTCATTTCCTTTTTGTAGGCTTAATTGTTGAAGGATTGTTGCTGTTAAAGGTCCAGCTCAGGCCCCAGCCTGATTGGAGGTGGGTTTTCAACCACAAAGGGTCCTGGATGTAGGACCCTTAAGGTAGTATCTCACTTTCCATTTCATTTTTGTAGTTTCTAAAAAAATATTAGTGGTTATGTGAATTTGTATGCAAGGTGATTGATTGTTGTTTAAACTGTTTGATTTGAGTTACTAGGATATAATATGCATGTTAGAACCCTTTAAATTCAGTTTGGTGAAGTTTTGATGTGATTTGCTTTGAAAATTTTCATTATCAGATTTTAAAGGTGTGTTTGGATCAGCATATTAGCTAGGAATTTTGTAGGAATTTTGGTTTTAAGACGTGTTAGAAGTACTTAAAAGGGTAGCAATAGGTGTATGCTAGGCTGAGTTTTCAACTTGAGTAGTTTTTGAGCACATTTGCATAATAAAAAAGGGAAAAACATAGCTTAAAGTTTGTATGTCATTTTTCTGTTTATTTTGTGCAAAATTTGTTCACAGCTCTTGTAACCTGCTAGAGTTTAGGTTGATTTAAGGTTGTAGTTTGATTGTATGCTAGTTTGTGAGCAAAATCTTGGAGTTTGAAATTCAATATTGTGCATGTAGAGCAAGCTTAACAACCACCAGACCCTTAAACTTGCAACAGCAACCTTCATTTGCTTGATTTGGCCTGTTTGATTTGATTGAGTGATTTGTTTTGCTTGTTTTGTGCAATCTTTGACTCCCTATACTCCAACTGAGTATAGGGGTGCCTGCTTGTCCCATAAAACACCACCAAAAATCAAGCCAAGCCCTCTTGGCTCCAATTTGCACAAGTGAAAATACACACTTGGCTTTGTTTTTTGTTCATCAGTAAGAACAAGCAGAACTGAACCCACTTTTGTCCATATTTGGCTTAATCTTGGTCATTTTGGATTTTTGTTTGTGAATTTGTGACTAAAAAGGTTATCAGTTTAAGTTTTAAAAGTTAAAAAAAAAGAAAAAAAAAAAAAAAAAAGGTGCACCCTGCCTGGACTCGAACACAGGACCCCTCGTTGGGGGAGTGTACGTGTTAACCAGTGATCTAGATGACCTTTTTACGTTTATGTTTCATTTCAAACTATACTTAAGGTCATTTTGTGTTGTGATTATTTAAATAAGCTGTAGCTTATTTTGTCCAGTTTAAGCTTATTGGCTTAGCTTATTTGGTAATTAGCAATTTTCCTAGGACTTAATTAAGTTTTCAGACTTTTCTGTTTAAAAAGTATATTTTTCCCTTTATTTAATTATTTATTAGGATTATTTTTAGATTTAATTTTAGAAAGTGTATTAAAAATAGTAAAAAGTATTTTAAAAATCCAAAAAAATAGTTTTTAGGTTTTAATTTATATTTTTGAGGTTTACATATCAAAAAGTTTTCAAAAAGTCTTATTTTTAATTTTATTTAATTTTAGGGTTTTTAGACAACTTTAAAAATTAATATAAAATTAATAAAAAGGTTTTAGGAACTTTAATTTGCATTTTATTCTTAGTTAGAATATTTAGGATTTTTGGTAATTTTTTTAGAATTTATTTTTAAACTTTTTATTTTTTGGATTATTTTAATATTATTTTATTAGTAAAAATTCAGAGTTTTATTTTTAACTTTTTTTCATTTTTCCTAGGTTAAGGACATTAAATTAGGAACTTTGTCACTTTCTAAATCTTTTTAGGGCTTTTCATTTATTTTTTAGAATTAATTTAAGATTTAATAGATTTTAATAGTTTTTAGGAGTTTAAAAATAGTTTAATTTGGTTTTAAAATTTTTAAAAATAGTTTTTAGCTTAATTAGGATATTTTTGAGGTTTACAAACTATAAAATCTTGTTTAGGGCTTTTTAATAATTAAAAGTGATTTTTAGGGCTTTAATTAGCATTAAAAAGTCATTATTTAACTAATTAAAAGGTTTTAGCAAGTTTGGATTTTTTGTAAACTCTTAGAATTTTATTGTGGATTTTTAGTAATTTTTAGGAATTTGTAGGTTAAAATTTTAATTTTTGTGTTTTTTTACGTTTCTACGTCTTAACTTTCTAGTAGTGTTTTTGTTAATTTTTATTTTTTCGTCTTCGTCATTTTTTCTTATCTTTTCTTCTTATTAATAATCAAAAACATTAATCAATCAATTCATTGCACAACACACGTGCCTCCTCGAGAGAACGATCCCCATTTGGGTCATAACTTGTGGTTTTCCTAAATCACTCGTTAACGCTTACCACTACTTTGTTGCATCCTTTTCCTAAAGGTGTATACAAAAAGCTACATCATTTTTAGCGCCGCTGCCGGGGAGGCGTGTTGTGTTTTGATTGACCATTGTTGTTTTTTTTATATTAGCCATAAATAGTAATTGTATTAGTAGCACTCTACTAATACGTATTATCGTTTTTCTGTTTTTGTGTGAATATTATTACTATATTGTATACGTAGAATAATAAATTCACAAGTACTCCAAATACGTGAGCAATCACAACCTTGATTCGGGATTTCATCACTCGATCATTGTATTCGAATCTCAAACCAAAGAAAAAAGGCAAAAATAGATAAATACTTTCGTGAAGCTTAATCTTGATAATACAAACTATAAAGTGGGTATAAGGCGGTTGTATTTCACAACCTAAAGGAAAAAGGCTCTTAAGTGCTTCGCGCCTCCTCGTTTCCTCCGCTTGTTTGTGCGTATTTGATTTTGAGAGTGAATCGAGGGTTTTGCCGCCCAAAGTATTATTACATATTATATATATTTTCTTGGTTTCATTTGATTAAACCCTCTTGAACGATTTGGTGTTCCACCATCGTTCTAAAGTCATCGAAGGCGTTCACTCCACGTGATCGTTTTCATTCCTTGAGGCCTTTTTAATCAAGAGATTTGATTGAGGAGGAGATTTGTGGACTTTTTGTCTACTTAATACATTTCACCAATTTCCAAAAAGTTAATACAATCAAAAACCACAAAAAAATTGAAAAACACAAAATACCAAAAAGAATCTTCTTTGCTCGTCTCCACGTTGTACGTGACGTTTATGCTCACTCGAAATCAAGCAAGACGTGCACGTAAACGAAAGAACAAAACTCCCACTCCCAACAATTCTAGTGAGGAGTTTCCTATTGACGAACCCATTGTACGAGAAGCACCTACCATGGCGAATCAAACTATGATGGAGTTACTTCAAGCACCCACTGAGGGTTATGGAGAAGCTATTGTGATTCCCGCTATCCTTGCGGAGAATTTTGAGGTGAAAACGGGTTTGTTGTCGATGATCCAAAACAACAAATTCCGTGGTGATGAGAAGGACAACCCCCACAACCATATCCGCCAATTTAATCGTCTTACCGCCACGTGCAAATTTAAGGATGTCTCGAATGACTCGATTAAGATGATGCTTTTTCCGTATTCCTTAGCGGGGCCCGCTAAAATTTGGTTAGAGAAAGAGCCACCCAATTCTATATTGACGTGGAAGGATCTCGTTTCAAAGTTTGTGAACCAATTTTTTCCGCCCTCTAAGACTACGCATTTGAAAAATGAAATTTCTAAATTTTCACAAGAATCAAATGAAAGTTTTTCTACGGCTTGGAATAGGTTTAAGGAGATGTTACATGAATGTCCTCATCACGGTTTTTCCGATTTGCACCAAATTGACACGTTTTACAATGTACTTAACGATCATGAAAGAGATTATTTAAATGCCGCCGCGGGTGGTAATTTTTTGTGTAAAACGGTTGAAGAAGCTTTGGTCATAATTGAGAATAGGTCTAAGGTTTATAGCCCTCGTCACACACCGAGTGTTTCCAAAATGGGCTCGTCATCGTCTCGTTCTATCAATGCTTTACATGATGAGGCTAATGAGGAAAATCGGTTTTTCGATAGATTTTCGACCCTTATGTCCCACTGGAAGGCTCAAGAAGCTTCCAATTCCGCTTCGGTTAAAGCGGTTTCTAAGAGTTGTTTGTCGTGTGGGGGAGCTCATGATCTTTCCGAGTGCATTACCACGGATGGTAACACTTCGAATGCTTTTGTAGCCACGGGAACTTATAACCAAATCGGTCAAGGTTCTCGTTCAAATCAAGCTCCACCAAATCAAAATGCTAATAACTATCGCAACAACAACCAAGGTGGAAATTACCAAGGAAATCAAAGGAATTATAACAAGGGTAATTACCAAAGTGGAAATGGGCAAATTTCTAATCAAAACCAAAACCGTGATTTTCAAAACAATGCCCAAGGTTTTCAAAACGATCACACCAAAAATCTTCAAGGAGAATTTTTGAATTATGCTAAGGCTAATGATGCTAAGTTTGATAATATGCAACGTGAGATGGTTAGCTTAAGGTCCGAGTTGAAAAACGAGCTAAAAAAAGAACTTGCTAATGAACTTAAAACTCATGCTAATAAAATGGAAGGAAATGTCACACGACTCCAACAAAATCAACAAAAAATGGAGCAAGGACAACATGAGATTAAGCAAGAGTTGTTAAAAGCGGATGCTAGGCAATCTAAGTTTGAAGACCGTATGGCTAAAATGTTTGAAGCTATCATGTGTAAGTCCTCTTCTTCGGGTGGTCTTCCTAGTGATACCATCGTAAACCCGAAAGGAGAATTAAAGGTTATTACTACTCGTAGTGGTAAAACTTTCAAAGAACCCGTTTCTCGTCCAAGTACTTCTATGGAGAAGGAAAAAGAGAAAGAACCCGAGGTTGTGGTTGAAAAGGAGCAAATTGCAAGCCCACGAAGTACCGCTCAAACCACACCTACGGTTGAACCAATACCAATCATGGAACCCGAGATTCCAAGGCCGATGCCTATGCCTACTTTGCCCCAACCCACACCACCTTTACCCTACCCATCAAGACGAGACAAGGAAAAGGCACAAGAACGAAATAATTATCAATTTGAACTTTTTATGAAAATGTTTCGTGACTTGCATTTCAATATAAGTTTTGCCGACGCCTTAGTCATGATGCCTCGATTTGCCGCGAACTTCAAAAGTATGTTGAATAACAAAGAGAAATTGCAAAAATCGTCTAGTTGTTCATCGGTTTTTCTAAGCCGCATACCTCAGAAAGTCGGTGATCCTGGAAAGTTTTTAATCCCATGTGCTATCCAAGACATGGAAGAATGCTACGCCTTGGCCGATCTTGGTGCTAGTATTAATTTGATGCCTCTTGAGATTTTTAAATCGCTCAATCTTCCCAATCTCACTCCTTCAAGAATGTCAATCGAAATGGCCGATCATTCTACGATTCTAGCTTGTGGAGTTGCCGAGGACGTCTTCGTGAAAGTTGGAAAGTTCTACTATCCTGTAGACTTTATTGTTGTTGATATTCCTATCGATCCTAAAGTTCCGTTAATTTTAGGTCGATCTTTTTTGGATACCTCGAGAGCACTTATCGATGTGCATGCAAGAAAAATCACTCTTCGTTTCAATGAGGAAGAACTCGTCATTAATGCAACCCAAAACTCCACTCTTTCTCATGTGTATTCTATCACATCTTTGTACAATGTCAATCCCACCAAAAGCATTTGCAAAAAGATTTCCAATAGAGTTTTAGGAGTTGTTGATAAAAATGAAGTTCCGTCCCCTCCGCCGGTGGAGGTTAAGAGTGTTAAGCCCACGATTCCAATCTCGAGTGATTCTTCGGATGATGAATACGTTGATCCCGATGGGGAGGTTTTCTTTGTTGACAAACGTTTTGAAAACTTGCCACCACCTAAACCAAAAAGATTTCAAAATGTGAGAATTTTTAGTGTGACTAACATTGCTTTAGATACACCAAATATTTTTGACATAATTAAATCAGGTTTTCACAAGGAGAGTTTAAAAGATGAAAAAGAAAAAGATATTGAATTTAATTTAAAAGATTTTTCTACAATTCTAACTCCGTCATCACCGCGTTTATTGAGTACTACAAGCTCGTCTTCTCCTTTTGACGATGCTTTGTGTGGACTTAGTGTGGGGGAATCCCTTTATGTTCCCTCCCCTTTCTCCACCGAGGACGAGATATTTGATCCTGGAATTGCTTATATAGGGAAATCTCGGTCTTCCACCGATGCAATAAATGGAAAATCTTTTCATTTGATTGGTGCGAGTCTACCTCGAGTAGCTCAATGTTTTCATGACTTACCCATTGTCCCACCCTTCTATTTTTTCTCTCCTATTTTCTTCTACCCCATTGGGGTTTGTGTTGTAGTGGCGTTGTTTCGTCTTTCATCCGAAAACGAAGACGCTATCTTTGACCCCGATATACGTTTATCGGGTTTTTAAAGTACTCCAAGTACTTTTGGGCCTTGTTTATCATGTAAGCCCCACCAAAAATTGACCATACCATGATTATCCCTAAATGATCACATTTATGGGGATTCGAGTCGAGCTTTTGACTCGGTTATCAAAAACAAGGTGCCTCGTGGGGGAGACCCATGCTTATCCATGTACATATTATTGATTTCTAATTAGTTTAATGCGAGGGGATTTGTGCCCTTCCAACCTTTGTTCCGTGGTTGTTTGTGAATTGTGGTTTTTAGATCATGATCTTCATGATTGGAGCCTCTCGTGTTCGTTTAATGGGAGCACTCGATCGTTTGCTTTGGAGGCCTTTCCCAATATCCAAATGATATATCCTTTTATGTTCTAACCTTAGGTTTTTAGCACACTTCATAAACGGCTATTACTTATTGGTTACACCCTTTCCATGTTAGATTAGGCATTCGACTACGTCTCTAGTATGGGGGTGTTTGCACCCCTAGACTCGAAACATTGAGGACAATGTTTAACTTTAGTATGGGGGGGGGGGGTGAATAGATACATGCCTTGCCAAACCTTCACGCTTTCCAAAGTTTATCGTTTATCGTTTTGTTGCAAAATAAGGCTAAAAATGAAATAAGGCTAAAAATGGCCAAATTTTAAAAATTTTTCTCATGTTTTATAAGTGTTTGAAGACACGAATGTAGATTTTCCGATGGCGAGAATAAGAGTAATTTTTGACTCGACCGTGCGTGTTGAGCACTTAGCTTTGATTCCTTAACTACACATTAGGCTAAGTCTCTTAAATGAGGACGAGAAATGATAGAGTTAATTATAAGTTACTATGCTAAACGTAGAGTACTCGTATTCTTTCAAAAACTCATGTGTTCTCGTTGTTTGCTTATTCTCCCTTCGCATGTAAATATTTTTTGCTTAATAAATATTGACTTAGCGGTTTAGTTAGGATTGTTGGGTATCTAGTCTTTTCTAGTAGCTTCCGTGTAATTAAATTGGGAAGACATTAAGGTATCGCCAGCGTCACGGTTTTGAAGTATTGGTACCCGAATAATCGAAAGCTTCACCTAATAATAAGATTTCAAGTGCTCACCTAAATCAAGCAAACAATTTGAAGCCCCACAAGGCCTAAAATCTATGCAAAATTGAAAGTGAATCAAGCCTTAATCTTCGAAGCTTTAAAGGTCCAAAATTCGCTTTAGCGTGAGGATATACGTCTTTGGCTAATAAAACCACCGATGAGGCGGATAATAAAAGGCAAGGCAAGACCGAAGTCATAATAAAAGCTTCATGGCGAAGTTGAATAAAAGATGGAGGTAAACCAAAGATAATAAGGCCCTTTCGTTAGGGGGCGTATAAAAGTCTTGGTAATAAGTCTCATGTTCAAAACCGTTATAAAACCGTGTTTATCGATTCTTCTTGTCAACTTAATTTTTTAACATCGTTGTCTATTAGGAGGGGTTATTGATTTAATGGTCTTAGTTACACAGTTAAGACTCTATTTTTAGACCTAAATCTCTATTATCGTATAAGTCAACAATGTATCCTCGTGATCATTAAGACATAATAAAATATAAGAGATACAACTTAGGAATAATGGGAGGATAAGTACGTGATTAGGGCATATGAGTAGTGTTAGCATTACTAACTTATAATGACAATGATCTCGTTGCACGCTTGGCATGGAATTGGGGTGAAAATCAAGGACGACGAAATTATTTCTAACGAAGCATTCACGTGTTCTTATTCAATGAACCTAAACGTCCCATTTTGCGATGAAAATCATACATTATGTCTAAAAACACAAGTAGTAGTAATAGTAGTAGTGTAGCTAGTTTATCATTCCAATAAAGTGAATAAAAATGAATTTTGGAAATGCTATGATATTTAATTCTAGCATTGCGTGAGGGCACGGAAATGGTTTAGTATGGGGGAGTGATGAGACTGCTTTTATACATGGTCTCATCGTCCAAATCGGGCTTTAAATGCATTAAATATCATCAAAACTACCAAATATATGCTTGTGTTTGTTACTTGTGTATTTTTAGGTACGGATATTGAGGAAATGGCAAAAGATCACAAGAATCAACCAAAAACGAACACGGGAAACGAAGCCGCACAATGAACCGGGCCCAAGTTTGGAATTTTACAAAATGACCCTTGAAGAATTGAAGATTGGCAACTTTAGTCCCTCATCTTTGAAGAACTTGTCACAATTGACCCTCCAAATGTCAAATGTACAAGTATGGTCCTCCATGTTTGAAGATATTACAAGACCAGTCCTTGAAATTTGAAGAATGTACATTAAAGGCCCTTGGAAAAGTTTTTAGAAGAATTTATGCCAAAAATGACAACTTACCAAAAGTTGTCTAGTGCAATTTTGGCATTGATGGACATTATTTACAAAGTGGAAGGAATAGAAAAGCTTGGGGGCCAAGTCTGCCAACCAACCAAACTTTCCCACCCAACCAGAACCTGCCACCTCATCACTACCCACCCAATAACCCATACAACCCGACCCTACCCACAATCCATTACCCGCCCAATGTTTTTACCCGGTTTATTAAATAAGCCAAGTCAAACCTTCAACCTGGTCAACATTTTTTTCCACTAAAACATCTTTTTAAAATCATTTAAACCCAAAATGGATCTAAACTCACCCTTAATCCCCTTAAACCCTAATCACCCCCCAGACCCGATTGGGCTCCAAACAAAGGGGTATCGGCTTAAACCTTGCAGATCCCTAATTAAACCCGACCTCACCTTTTCCCACCTCACAAAACATACTCACATGGGCTGTAGGACCCACCCCGTACCTCCCCTGCACAAGTCCCTTTCCCCCAAACCCTATGACCCGACCAGTTTAACGTTTGGATGCGATTCCTTTGTCCCCAAGCACTTACCAACGGCCAAGATCCTTTTTCCAAGCTGGCTACAATCACATGATCACATGGGAGCAGAATTGACCAATTCGTCAAAGGGCTTTTTAGTGAATTCAGCAATTAGGGTTTTCAAGCATTGTAATATTTTATTTAGTTTCTAGAATAGTCTTTTAGCACTATAAAAGGAGAATGAGGCATGTTCATTCCCTTTTGTTCCAGATTTTTCTCCAAAATTGTAATTCCTTTTTAAAGAAATTAAAGTTGGTGTTTTGATTTAAATGTAATTCCTTTTACTGTTTTTTAAAAGTTGGTATATCTTTGTTGAGAAAAATCTGAGTTCCATCATATTTGTGAAAGATTTTGTGTGTTTAAGTTTTTCAGAAAGTTTTAAAAAGGGTTGAGATTATTCAGAAACTTTAAGAATTTTTGAGAAGTGAAAGTGGACCAAAAATTCTTGAGTTTCTAAATTCTAAACTTGTTTTTAAAACTTGTTAAGAGGTTTCAAAGTTGGTGAAAAGATTTTTAAGGAAGTTAGTAAAAATCAGTTTGTATTGTTTGCTTGAGTTCATTTCCTTTTTGTAGGCTTAATTGTTGAAGGATTGTTGTTGTTAAAGGTCCAGATCAGGCCCCAGCCTGATTGGAGGTGGTTTTTCAACCACAAAGGGTCCTGGATGTAGGACCCTTAAGGTAGTATCTCACTTTCCATTTCATTTTTGTAGTTTCTAAAAAAATATTAGTGGTTATGTGAATTTGTATGCAAGGTGATTGATTGTTGTTTAAGCTGTTTGATTTGAGTTACTAGGATATAATATGCATGTTAGAACCCTTTAAATTCAGTTTGGTGAAGTTTTGATGTGATTTGCTTTGAAAATTTTCATTATCAGATTTTAAAGGTTTGTTTGGATCAGCATATTAGCTAGGAATTTTGTAGGAATTTTGGTTTTAAAACGTGTTAGAAGTACTTAAAAGGGTAGCAATAGGTGTATGCTAGGCTGAGTTTTCAACTTGAGTAGTTTTTGAGCACATTTGCATAATAAAAAAGGGAAAAACATAGCTTAAAGTTTGTATGTCATTTTTCTGTTTATTTTGTGCAAAATTTGTTCACAGATCTTGTAACCTGCTAGAGTTTAGGTTGATTTAAGGTTGTAGTTTGATTGTATGCTAGTTTGTGAGTTTGTGAGCAAAATCTTGGAGTTTGAAATTCAATATTGTGCATGTAGAGCAAGCTTAACAACCACCAGACCCTTAAACTTGCAACAGCAACCTTCATTTGCTTGATTTGGCCTGTTTGATTTGATTGAGTGATTTGTTTTGCTTGTTTTGTGCAATCTTTGACTCCCTATACTCCAACTGAGTATAGGGGTGCCTGCTTGTCCCATAAAACACCACCAAAAATCAAGCCAAGCCCTCTTGGCTCCAATTTGCACAAGTGAAAATACACACTTGGCCTTGTTTTTTGTTCATCAGTAAGAACAAGCAGAACTGAACCTGTTTTTGTCCATATTTGGCTTAATCTTGGTCATTTTGGATTGTTGTTTGTGAATTTGTGACTAAAAAGGTTATCATTTTAAGTTTTAAAAGTTAAAAAAAAAAAGAAAAAAAAAATAAAAAAGGTGCACCCTGCCTGGACTCGAACACGGGACCCCTCGTTGGGGGAGTGTACGTGTTAACCAGTGATTTAGATGACCTTTTTACGTTTATGTTTCATTTCAAACTATATTAAGGTCATTTTGTGTTGTGATTATTTAAATAAGCCGTAGCTTATTTTGTCCAGTTTAAGCTTATTGGCTTAGCTTATTTGGTAATTAGCAATTTTCCTAGGACTTAATTAAGTTTTCAGACTTTTCTGTTTAAAAAGTAGATTTTTCCCTTTATTTAATTATTTATTAGGATTATTTTTAGATTTAATTTTAGAAAGTGTATTAAAAATAGTAAAAAGTATTTTAAAAATCCAAAAAAATAGTTTTTAGGTTTTAATTTATATTTTTGAGGTTTACATATCAAAAAGTTTTCAAAAAGTCTTATTTTTAATTTTATTTAATTTTAGGGTTTTTAGACAACTTTAAAAATTAATATAAAATTAATAAAAAGGTTTTAGGAACTTTAATTTGCATTTTCTTCTTAGTTAGAATATTTAGGATTTTTGGTAATTTTTTTAGAATTTATTTTAAAACTTTTTATTTTTTGGATTATTTTAATATTATTTTATTAGTAAAAATTCAGAGTTTTATTTTTAACTTTTTTTCATTTTTCCTAGGTTAAGGACATTAAATTAGGAACTTTGTCACTTTCTAAATCTTTTTAGGGCTTTTCATTTATTTTTTAGAATTAATTTAAGATTTAATAGTTTTTAGGAGTTTAAAAATAGTTTAATTTGGTTTTAAAATTTTTAAAAATAGTTTTTAGCTTAATTAGGATATTTTTGAGGTTTACAAACTATAAAATCTTGTTTAGG
This sequence comes from Glebionis coronaria, assembly GCA_025667525.1. Taxonomy (NCBI): domain Eukaryota; kingdom Viridiplantae; phylum Streptophyta; class Magnoliopsida; order Asterales; family Asteraceae; genus Glebionis; species Glebionis coronaria. Next base: position 106,958 of record JANFOE010001337.1, on the reverse strand, counting down.
GCTTTTTAATAATTAAAAGTGATTTTTAGGGCTTTAATTAGCATTAAAAAGTCATTATTTAATTAATTAAAAGGTTTTAGCAAGTTTGGATTTTTTGTAAACTCTTAGAATTTTATTGTGGATTTTTAGTAATTTTTAGGAATTTGTAGGTTAAAATTTTAATTTTTGTGTTTTTTTACGTTTCTACGTCTTAACTTTCTAGTAGTGTTTTTGTTAATTTTTATTTTTTCGTCTTCGTCATTTTCTCTTATCTTTTCTTCTTATTAATAATCAAAAACATTAATCAATCAATTCATTACACAACACACGTGCCTCCTCGAGAGAACGATCCCCATTTGGGTCATAACTTGTGGTTTTCCTAAATCACTCGTTAACGCTTACCACTACTTTGTTGCATCCTTTTCCTAAAGGTGTATACAAAAAGCTACATCAGTAAGACATCATCCGGCCTTGCCAAGCTTCAAAAACTTCTTTGATGAGCATTGGCGGGCGATTATCCGTTCCCGTAATGACGGAAATATCCGTAAGTGATGTCATCTGAGGCATTACTGAATTTGGATTCATTTTGTTAACTTCAAAGAGACAAAGATTATCGGCTGATCGAGCAGTGAAGTAAAGCTTGTGAATTGTGTTGAGTTTTTGCTGTAAGAAACCAAGATTAAATCCTCTAAAAAATCATCGAAAAAACAAGTAAAATAACCCTTGATTCGGAACTTTTTGTTGATTCGGAAGTTTGATTCGGAAGATTTGGCTTGGAATACCTTGATTCAGAACTTTTGGTTCGGAAGTCTTGATCCGGAACTTTCCCTTGATCCGGAACTTTTCCCTTGATCCGGAACTTTCCTTGATCCGGAACTTTCTCCTTGATCCGGAACTTTCCTTGATCCGGAACTTTTGGTTCGGAACTTCCTTGATCCGGAACTTTCCTTGATCCGGAAGTTTTGGTTCGGAACTTCCTTGATCCGGAACTTTTGTTGATCCGGAACTTTTGGTTCGGAACTTTTGGTTCGGAACTTTTGGTTCGGAACTTTTGTTGATCCGGAACTTTGGTTGATCCGGAACTTTTTGGTTCGGAAATTTTTGGTCCGGAACTTTGGTTGATCCGGAACTTTTTGGTTCGGAACTTTTGCTGGGTAATCAGAAACTTGTACGAGTATGAACAGTCGATCAAAAAATGATGATTAAGCCCAGATTTTTACCAAATAACCCAAAAAGTTTTGTGATTTCTACAATAATAAGTAAAAACTAATACTTATCTACTAATCCCAATCACAAAAACACCAAAAACACCAAGAATCAAGATGGATCTTCTTAAAGAACACTAATACAATAAAAAACTAAAAAACCACACAAATCATTACCTTAAATCACCCCATAGCTCTTGATACCAAATGTAGAATCTTGATAACCTATGAATCTATGAAGTGGGTTGATGTTTTCTAGAGAGAGAAACTAGAGAGAGAAAGTGAGAGAAAACTATGTGATATTTTATTAAGTGGAAACACAAAGTGAACAACAACCAACCCCTTTCCAAGGAGGAAAGGGGTATTTATACTTCCAAGTCACTAATGGACTTGGGCCGGCCCATGACAAGCCCATGGGCCGGTTCTTACTTAACTAAATAAGTATTTGTTAACTACGAGCTATTACAACATAAATAATATTGTGGAGTGACCGATACTTCTAATATACGTTGAAACGTATTTCTAACATTCCTGCTAAGAGCATCTGCTACCACATTTGCCTTTCCGGGATGATACTATAGATTAATGTCATAATCCTTCAACAGCTCTAACCATCTCCTCTGTCTCATGTTCAATTCACGTTGAGTGAAGATATACTTCAAGCTCTTGTGGTCCGTGAAAATGTCACATGATTCTCCATATAAGTAGTGCCTCCATATCTTCAATGCAAACACAACTGCAACAAGTTCCAAGTCATGCGTAGGGTATTTTCTTCATAAGGCTTAAGCTGCCGTGAAGCGTATGCGATCACTTTCCCATGTTGCATGAGAACACAGCCAAGTTCCTTCCCCGATGCATCACTATAGATTTGAAATCCACCCGTACCAGATGGGAGAGTAAGAATAGGTGCAGATACTAGCTTCTGCTTCAGGTCATCAAAGCTTTTCTCTCGTTCCTCAGTCCAGACGAATTTCTCCCCTTTCTGCATCAGCTTGGTCAATGGTAGTGCTAAGCGGGAAAAGTTCTCCACGAACCTGCGGTAATAGCCAGCTAAGCCTAAGAAACTGAGGACTTCTGTCGCTGATGTCGGCCTCGGCCACTTAGTAATGGCCTCAACCTTCGCTGGATCCATAGTGATTCCTTCTGCTGATACAATGTGACCTAAGAATGCCACCTTGTCTAACCAGAACTCACATTTGGAGAATTTAGCATACAGCTGCTTCTGGCGAAGAATCTGTAGTACTGTAAGAAGATGGTCTTCGTGTTCCTCCTTGCACCTTGAGAAAATTAGGATATCATCGATGAAGACAATGACGAACTTGTCCAGAAATTCATGGAAGATTCTGTTCATCAAATCCATGAACATTGCTGGAGCATTGGTCAGGCCGAATGGCATAACTACAAACTCGTAGTGGCCATAGCGGGTACGAAAAGCAGTCTTGGTGATGTCCTGCTCCTTAACCCGTAGCTGATGATAGCCTGACCTAAGATCAATCTTGGAGAAGTGTTTGGCCCCTTGGAGTTGGTCAAACAGATCGTCTATACGCGGCAGTGGATACCTATTCCGGATAGTAATCTTGTTGAGCTCGCGATAGTCTATGCAAAGACGCATACTGTCGTCCTTCTTCTTAACAAATAAGATCGGTGCGCCGCATGGAGATGCGCTCGGTCGAATGAAACCTCGTTCTAGAAGTTCTTGCAGTTGATCCTTCAGCTCCTTTAACTCTATGGGAGCCATGCGATAAGGAGCTTTGGAGATCGGTTCAGCTCCTGGAATAAGCTCAATATTGAATTCCACTTCTCGTGCAGGTGGTATGCCCGGAAGTTCTTCTGGAAATACATCTTGGAATTCCGACACTATTGGTTGATCCTGAATTGATGGAGATTCAGCATCCATGTCGTGAACCGTCGCTAGATAACCCTCGCAGCCATGTGACAGTAGTGCACGCGCTTGCAGGGTAGATATGATTTGTACAGACCGTCCGGGTACGAACCCGTTATGAACGTACCCTGGTGCATTAACATCACCGAAGATGACCCGATATGAATGGCAGTCTATGGTAGCATGATGTTTGGATAGCCAATCCATGCCCAAAATCATGTCAAAGTCATTCATGTCCAGCGGAAGTGCGTCAACAGGACGAACCTTATCGTCAAATTCTAGGGAAAGACTCTTGTATACATGGGTGATTAATACAGAGTCCCTCAAAGGCGTGGAAATAGTAAGTCTATTATCTAGTGGCATGGGGAGCATCCTAATGTTCTTAGCATAGGTAGTAGAAATGACCGAGTGAGTAGCACCCGTATCAAAAAGTACAAACGCAGCCTGACCATACATATAAAAGATTCCAGTGATGGTACATGTAGACTTGTTGGCCTGATCTCGAGATGTCGTGTAGACACGTCCAGTGGTAGGAGGCGGCTTGGTATCAGCATGTCCTGATGTGCCCTCCATCTCGCCCTTACGGCAGTCCTTCATGATATGGCCAGGAAGACCACACTTGAAGCATGCGTCAATGTTACGACGACATGGACCTTGGTGCCTACGGTGGCAAGTAGAGCAAAGAGGATGAGTATATCCTCCAGCAGGTGCTATGGCTGGCTGAGGACCTGATAAAACATTTTTCATGAGACATGATAATAGGGTACAAAGGACAATGCGAATAATCGTAAGATTGAATACCAGTGATAGCTGGACGGCTAGGCTGTGAACCTCTCTGGTTCTGGTCCCTACCGTTTCCATGGTTCCTGGTAGAAGATTTGCTAGAGTGTCATAATATGAGTTAAAACATGAAATCATAAGAAAATGCGTAAGTATTAGGACCTGCCACCGTTGGAGTGTCCAGCGTTGTTACGGTAATTATCATTACCGCCACGCCTATCCATAGTAGAACGGTCGTTAGTCTGACCATTTCCTTTGGGCTGATGAGGCTGCTGCTGAGTGGGCGGCTGAGACCGGTCCCCAGTTTTCTGCTTGGAATATACAAGTTAAAGAGATGAATAATCGACATATAGAAAGAATACGGATTGATCACCGCTTGAATACAAATTTTTACCTCTTGTCGGGTTTCTCAGCTTCCCCAAACTCATCTCTCTCATGCAGCATCTCCAGCTTACGTGGCGCATCGGCCACTTGTGCTACAGTGTTGAACGTAGCACACACCAGATTGTTTGCGACCGATGTGCGAAGAGCCCACCTAAAGTGGTGTGCTTGCTCTTCAGGAGTACCTGGTGCTGCACCAAGGAAACCAGCTAAGCGAAGAAAGCGATGCATAAACTCATTGCTATTCTCCCCAGCTCTCTGTCAGATCCTATGGTACTCCCTCTTGAGCTTGTCTTGCTCAGCCTTAGGAAAGAACTGCTCCATCACCCTATCTTTGAACTAAGCCCATGTCAAACCAGCCACCCAATCGTCACCTCCCTCAGACTTCTTCAATGCTAACCACCAATTTAACACATCGCATTCGAACCGGTAGCATGCCAACCTCGCCTTGAACACGGGGTCACAACCCATAGCATTGAAAATCTTCTCGATGTGAGCCAACCAGCTTTCAGCGTCACTGGGGCTATCTGTTTTCTCGAAAGCTCGAGGACGGAGCTTGTTGAATCTCTCCCGTCATATTGCCAATGTCACTGGAGGAGGAGGAGGAAGTGCTTGGTTATGCTGCTGATTGTTGGCAGCTTGAACCTCAGCCCTGATGTCATTCCTCAGTTGAGGAAGCAAAGCTTGCATTGCAGCTTGGATTGCTGCATTGAGTTGTTCCTGCTTGCGTGTGAGAACCATCTGACAGTATAACATAAAACATATGATTAAACAGATCAAAACATAAAATATATATACATGAAAAAAAAATTATACCAATAAATCAAGAGAAAAAATTTATGCAAGAAAATTTGTGTATGAATGCATGATGCAGTTTTATGAAAACTTTTGTATGCTCGAGAGTGAGCGCCTAAGGTCAATTCACCCAAAATAAAAGACACGGCGAGGGGACGCCTATGGGTCGGTCCCAAATTTAAAAGTTTCGATAAAACACATGCGACTAAATAGGGCCAGTCCTGTACCAACCATTACTTAGTCATAACCTGCGACAATGACATATATATGTATGTGAAAAAAATGATGAATGCATGAAAACGACTGTCAGTTCTAGGAAGACCATAGTGACTACCCACTAATCACATGTCATATTTTGAGAGCCTACAGGTCGAAGCCTTGGCTCTGATACCATAATTGTAACACCCCATTTTGATAATGGAAGGTCACACGTAATTATGGCGTGTCATCAAAGCATACAAGCATAAATGTCTAAAACATTACATGACCATATAAAGGAAATACCGGAATCAAACATCGGTAGTCCAAAAGTAAAGCTCATCACACACAAACATAAGTACTGTAAATGAAAGGACTAAACAATGTCCAGGGAAAGAGTATCAAAGTAAAGATAATGCATAAAGTAAAGAAAGGCTAGAAAGCTTCCAGTCCATATGCACGTACGCTTAAAGTCTACGAGCGTCCCTGAGTACCCGCCGTTTTGGGAACATAGAAAAGGAAAATGGCTGAGCAATACGCTCAGTGCATGGATGTACAATAAAGCATGAACAATATGAGCATATAAGCATATAACAGCGGAAGAAACTAAGTCCCAAATAACCCGGTTAAGTCTTAGTAAAACTGGTTTTATTGTTTGAAAAGCCTTATGTTTATCTTATAAAAACTGTTTAACATATTCTACCATTAGCCAATATAGGTCATGAATATCCACCGTGCATGAATACTTGGAGGGGTGACCTCATCATGCAAATTAGAGGGTTTGCCTGTAATTTAATATACTGGTTTGGGTAGGAGGGATCAACTCCTTGTGAAGGATGCAAGGAACACACCACATTTACACTGAGTAATCTGCTGAAAACATGTAACTAGGATGCACCCATACGCCCCACATGATAAATATAATAATATGGCCAAAAGCTGAAGGGACGCCACGAGCAATCACTCCGCCGTGGGAAAGTCATAACACCAGTGCCTCTAGTGTTATGGTTATGGTACCTCCATAACTAGGTGAAACTGGTCATGCATGTATATTGCTATAGGTATTCTAAATTAAACATAAGCAAATCAAACATATAAACTTATACTACGGGAAAACAGTTGGCTGCATACGGGGAATCCTAATAAGAAAAGAATGTCCATACTGAAAGGACGGGAATCCGTACCTTATGTCCAGTAAACGAAGAAGACAAACTGAAGAGAGTCCTACTTCGGTATCACTAATGCTACATAAATACATACGTGTATAAGTATCTGATTACTAAATACGTAACTGGTTTTATGTTATGTCTTAGCTTATTTTATACGTTCATGTCATGTTTTACTGTTTAAAGCTTTATACTGTATTAATCTTATATTATGTCTATTCTGATTAAGTATTACTTGTATTTCATGTATTATTATACTTATTGTGTAATATTAAGTAACTTTCTAAAAATAGTAGGTTTCCTAAAATAGAAAGTTTCCAAAAATAGAAAGTTACCAAAAATAGAAAGTTTCCAAAAATAGAAAGTTTCCAAAAATAGAAAGTTTCCTAAAATAGAAAGTTCCCAAAAATAGAATTACTGCTTAAAATAAATAAGTTTCTAAAAATAGAAAGTTTTCATAAATAGATTAGCTGCCTTAATTAAATAAGTTTCTAAACATAGAAAGTTTCCATAATTAGATATAAGCTGATTAAATAAGCTAACTATATAAGCTTAAGTGTTTCCTGATTATTATTCTAAGTCATATAGATATAAGGTATAGTTTATTAATTATTACATGTAATTTAAATAAACTATAGGTTAAAAGTATTTAATTAATTATATCATGTTTTTAATTAAATAAAGTTAAATACTTAGGTTAAAACATGTATTATTAATTATTAATAATATAACCTAAGTCATGTTAATTAATTAATTATAGTCATGGTTTTTAATAATTAATTAATTATAAAGTCTAATTAAAATAAATACTTAGGTTAAGATTCATGATCTAATAATTAAATTTATAACCTAAGTCATGTTAATTAAATTAATTATGTCATGTTTTATTAATTTAATTTTTTTAACATATAATTATTAAAATCATAAACCTTAACATAAACAATGAACCGGATCATGACTAGAAACCATGAACCGGACCCGTAATCAACACCATACCCCGAACCACTTCGGGGTTTCCCTTTGTTTGCTGCTGCCGTGGGACCCACACCACCAAACCGAGACCATGAGGTCTCGGTGGTGGTTCATAAGCCAAACCGAGACCCCTTGGGGGTTCGGTTTAGGCGTCGGCTAGAACAAACACCCCTAAAAACCTTTATTTTGATTTACCCCATAATCATAGACATGTTTAATAAATGTTTTTAATTAGCTTTTTAAAAACATCATGATCTTATGTAATTTATTAAATCAAAACATAAAAGAAAAGGATTTAAAAGGTTATACCGAATGCGTGGATCAAACGAGGATGAACACACACGAATGCTTGCACAAAATTCAAGATCAAAAATCAACCGAACACCCCCTTTTGATGACATATAGCCAGCGGCCAAGAGGGGCAAGAAGAACAAGATTAGGGTTTTTGTTATTTTTCCTGTAATGTGAAAATGACTAAAGATTTTGCCTTAACCCCTTGTTAGTAAAAATTAGATGGGCTTGGCCCATCCTCTTGGTGTTGCCGCGGGAAGGAGGCCCCACTTGAGGTAACCCGTACCTTTTCTGAGTCTAATTATTTTAGTGTTCGTTCGTGTTTTATCGTGTTCGTGTTTTATGTGTTCTAGTTAATTATTAACCGTGACTTAATATATTTATTCGTGATCGTAATAAATATATATACGTAATTAATATTAGCTCATGATTAATTTACGTTCATGATTTCATGATCGCATGTTCGTGATTAATTATTGTTTGAATAATTATTGTGTGTTCATACGTAATAAATACTTATCGTGTTCTAACACGTACATAATACTCAAAATTATTATACGTGAACGTAAACATACTATAAAAGGAAAGTTTTAATCTAGTACGTACGATCTTAAGGGTACTATTCATGGTAAAAGCATGCGGGTTTTACAAGTTCATTTCTTGTTATTCCGGATTTTTGTGTAAGGTTAATTCCGGATGAGTTGAGATCTCAGATTCCGGATTGAGTCATTCATAGTTATTCCGGATTGTTAGTTAAACCAAGTATTCCGGATAAGGGAAATTAGATTCATTCCGAATTGTGTTTAAGTCTTGGATTCCGACTTGTTTGATGTTTTTTTATTCCAGATTGTGTATCATTTAGCATTCCGACTTAAATCAATTTTTGAGTTTTCCCGAATTAGATTTTTATTAATTTTAAACTTTATTTTTTCCTGCCATTTTTACTTACCTTATTTTAAAAAGTGTTTTGTTTTAGTTTAATTTCAAGTTTACGTTTATATAAAGTTTTAATTTTTCAAGTTTTTAAATTTGTTTAATTTCTTTTAAATCTTTTGTCATTTACTTTTAAAGTCTTTGTTTTTAGTTTAATCTTTTCAAGCTTTCATTTTTAGTTTAAATTAGATAACGACACCCTTTCTTTTTACACCAAGAACGATTGAGTCAGTATAATCATCCAAGCCATTTATCCGGGAGTCATTCCTTAGCTATCCGTATCTCAATTTATTCAGAAAATCAAGGTTAGATTTCTCTCTTTTATTTTTATATTTATGTTTAATAATTTTAGCGTTTATTTACAAGAAGAAATAGATAATCAAAAGCTCTCCCTTTTAGCTATCAAAAACAACAATTCCACCCTAAACCGTGATCAATTCGAATTGAATCGAGTACGAACAACACATAAAAATAACCATATTAATATGTTTTGGATTAAAAGGACTAAACTTGCCAAGTACCAAAATTTTAGCAAGCCTAGGGGGCTGTTTTGGTAATTATATTAAAACCAAGGATTTCGGTGTAATTTAAACTAAGTTTTATTAATATTATTAATTAATAAACAATAAGGGTTAAATGGTAACTTGCGAAACTTGAAGGACTTTTATAAAACATTAAATTATACAAGTCCTAATTAAATAAAAATCATTTTATTTAATTTACTATTAGTATTCGAACAAAATTAATTATACTTTAATAACATGAAAGGTATATTATTTCAATAACTCATTTTAAAGCAGTACGATAACGAAAACTATAATAAATTTGTGATCATGCATTGTCATTCGTTGCATTTATATGTACATTTTGTTGTGCATTTACTGAGACCCACTTAAATTACTTAGGTAATTCTGCTGCTTCGTGATTATATTGTGGCCAGTTATTCAGTGATATCATTACTAAATCAATACTACATCACTACTACATTCCTACTGAGGTGAGTTCATCGCCCCATACTTTACTGCTTTTATGCTAAACTGGGGGAGAAAATATGCTACTTATTGTATATGCAAACATTTACAAACAATAACTTTATTCCTGCCTATTATGTTCACCCGTTACCCGTGGACTATAATAGTTAATTGTGGAAGCGTGAAATGTTATAGATAGATCTATTTGAGATTGACTGTCCCTGTCTGCGTGAGTAGCGCTCACTGTGCCTCGGTCAGGCCAACAGACTTGTAACATTGTCGGATTTTTAGGGCTACTTACCAGATGACCCCATAGGCACTGGTTACTGTTGTCTAGCTTCTATTACAAGCAATAGGAACTACTATAGTTTGTCTTCATTTCTCTTGGATCATAACATTATGCTGAGGATTCTCGACTTATTTTTTATCCAAATAAGACTAGTAAACTCATGTAAACTCATTTAAGCTTAATAGACAAATAAATATCTTAAGAACTATTAAAACATTTACGAGCCTTATTATGCATATCGAGGCCCAATAAGGCCCATGGAGCACATTTAATTAAAACCAAGACTTAAGACGAGCTTTTCCTAGTTTATTTAACCTTGTAAACTTACTAGAACTCGAATATGATTTAATGAACCTTTTACTATACCTTTTGGGCTAAACTTGATTTTTAGAACTATCAGGACTTGTTTTGCCATTTTCCAAACATATTTCAAGCCCTAGGATAATAAGACGAGAGTTGTAAAACCCTAAGGACTAAACATGGAATTCAATGAACTTAAAGGAAGCCTTAGTTGACTTAACGTGGATTAAAAACCCTAGGGGTTGATTTTGCCACTTTTGAAACTAAATTTGAGCCCATTGAAAAACTATTCGTGCCCTAAGGACACAATACAAAAATAGAAGGACCAAATGTGTAAATTATCAAAACATAAAAGACAAGTTACCTTGTGCATTAAAATTTACTCATCGGATGCATACGATCAATAACTGTATTTTAAATATCACCTATAACTTTCCTTGGACGAGTAACTTCATCTTAAGCTTTGAGGACAAAGCTAAAATAACGGGTCGATACTATAAAATCCCAGATTTTGGGCTTTTGACACGTCACCAGTTTTACTCTTATTATCACTCATCATATAATATTTTTTTCGACCACTTTTACAAACGAGAAAATAATTTAGTAAATATTATATATTTACTTATGTTACTTAAAAACTTGACATTTTAACCATAGAGCTATTTTTTAGACACATTTTATGTGCATAAGTAATTACTAATTTTATTTATTATAATTAATAATGATGATCCAAAATATTACGCAATAAAACTATATACAATAATTTTAAACATAAACTTTTAGTACAATTAACAAATACAAACTCGACTCAATAAAATATTTTAGAACACCTTGACCATTTATTTCATGTACAAAATAAATCAAGCTCACCAAAATAATGTATATTACATCCCATCTACCTAATCCTTAAGAAAACTTTCCTTTCCTTGAATCCTTTTCATTATCACATGTTTTATTATATCAAGATCTAGCTCAAATCAAACTCTCCTATGGCTCCCTTCATGTACACGTTCTATATAGATTTACCAAATCCTAGTACAACATCTCTTCCACAATTTTAGAACACATCACCCCAAGGCCTTGATATTTTGAAATGTGATGATGTTGCTTCATAGTGACCACTTGTTAGATTCATATACCATACCAACCTAGTGAGAAGTTTTCTTTTTCCCTAAGATACTACATATTGTTGACGTATTCTATCTATCAACCATACCTTCCATCCAAAGATTGAAATCCCATATCCATGGAAGACAAGTGAGAGACGTGGCCTATACCACAGCCATACAAAACTCAACCCTAAATCTCTACTAATGCTCTATAAAAACCAAGCTCAAACACTCCTCATTTTTTATCATCTACCTCTCTCGGATCTCACTCTTCAAACCGAAAACATCACACCCACACATACTTCACATACTACGTTTATGTTTCTGGTTGTGACACAAGCAGAGACAAACACATACCAACCTTTCCTTTCTCTCTTGTTGTTCTCGTTTGTTCGGGCAGCAAGCAACACTAGCAAAGATGTTAACCAATAACATTACCACCCAAACCATTATTCTGTGCATGATTCGGCATAATAGGAGCACAAAAACAACCAAGGGTGGTTTCCATATCTGGGCTCATTCGGCTTAGTTCGTAAGAAGTGGGGATGCTCACTAGCTACTTGTTCTTTGGGTGCACGTTGAGCTGCTATAGTTCCACACGTCTCGTACTTATTTTGTGAGTCCATCCAACGCTCTTTCTCTATTTACTTTATAGTCATATGCATACATTTCCCACTGATTATCCTATGCCATAATAAATAATATAGAAAACGAATATACTAGTTTACCTCCTAGCATAAATTTCAAATGAAAAGCATAGAACACAAATCCCTCATGTAGTAACGCGCCATAGGGAAACGTGCATACAAAACATGAATTGGGCAAAAACGAAGGTACTAGGTCTTAGCTTATCCCTTGGTTAGTAACCATGCCAAATTTGAACGCAAACGGAGTACGTTTGCTAGGTTAAATAAATTAAACATAAGTGTTATTTTATGTGAAAAACTAGTCCGAACAGCCTACTTTAGAGCCCGTTTAGACCCATTAGGACCCCGAGTATGGACCTGGTTATGGGGGAATTTTATAGATCACCTAGCCAGATTTACGTATCCTTTTGAATCACCCAAAACAGAGCTATAACGAAGCGGGAAACTAAATTTGAAAATCTGTGATTAGCACTTAAAAGTTGTCAGCAACTGATAACATTTACAACGTAGGCTAACCACCCGACTTTGGCTGCGTTTTTTAGCGAGTTAGAGTTAGAACCAGAACACGACACCAACTAGGATATTGTAGATCTCCTGGCTACCTTTCCGTAGACACCAAGAACACTAAAAACGGACAAATAACGAATAAGTTACAGCCCTTTGAAAATCTGCCTCGAACACTTTAAAATGCTGATGCAAATATGACATTCTGACCCGCTGTCTTTAAACGCCTTTTTACCCAGTTTAGGCCCATTTTCATGCAAAACTTAAAGAACGAAACTTGTAGACGGGATATCCGAGAGTACAAATATGTTTTCATCTTGCGAAATGGTTAAGTAACGAACCGGTAAATGATTTTCAAAAATCAGCATTTACAATATATATGTTTTGGATTAAAAGGACTAAACTTGCCAAGTACCAAAAATTTAGCAAGCCCTAGGGGGCTATTTTGGTAATTATATTAAAACCAAGGATTTGGGTGTAATTTAAACTAGGTTTTATTAATATTATTAATTAATAAATTATACAGGTTAAATGGTAACTTGCGAACTTAAAGGACTTTTAAAAAACATTAAATTATACAAATCCTAATTAAATAAAGTCATGTTTTTAATTTACTATTAGTATTCGAATAAAGCTAATTATACTTGAATAACATGAAGGGTATATTCTTTGGATAACTCATTTTAAAGCAGTACGATAACGAAAACTATACTCCCTCCGTCCCATATTAATAGTCCACCGACCAAAAACACGCATATTAATAAAAACATCACTTTTTCAGCTTTATCTCTCTTACTTTTTACACAATGACAATTTTGTCCTTAACCATTTAATTTACAACTTCTTTATTGTTTGTAATAATACCCTCAAGTGAGGGTAATATGGTAAACTTAATCTATTATCTATTTTTGGAATGGACTATTAATTTGGGACGTCCCAAAATAGTAATATGGACTATTAATATGGGACGGAGGTAGTAATAAATTTGTGATCATGCATTGTCATCCGCTGCATTTATATGTACATTTTGTTGTGTATTTACTGAGACCCACTTAAATTACTTAGGTAATTCTACTACTTCGTGATTATACTGTGGCTAGTTATTCAGTGATATCATTACTACATCATTACTACATCACTACTACAATCCTACTAAGGTGAGTTCATCGCCCCATACTTTACTGCTTTTATGTTAAACTGGGAGAGAAAACATGCTACTTATTGTATATGCAAACATTTACAGACAACAACTTTATTCCTGCCTATTGTGTCCACCCATTACCCGTGGACTGTAATAGTTAATTGTGGAAGCGCGAAATGTTATAGATAGATCTATCTGGGATTTACATGTTTTCTCAGGTAACTAAGCAGGTTTATGTGCACTTGGACTCTAGTATCATATAGGAGGCATCATATTTACCATCGGGGCAGGGTTACTACTTTGGACATTAATAAATGTTGATTTTCAGACAATTTATTTAATCTGCACATTTGATTCATGTAATATGTTAAAATGATACTTTATGATCATGCTCTGTATACTATTTGCTATCGATCCACAAAGTAACACCCCAAGTACTATTCCGCTACATTTTGACGTGCGTGCGTGCGTGTGTGTGTGTGTGTGTGTTATATTACCCAATTTACTCATGGATGTAGAAATTAAATATGGTATGCTATATATATGGTTGGTGGGGATGTTGTCTTTTGATTTATGCTAACTAGTGGGTCTTTAAGATCTAAACTAATTTTGCATATTAGAAGCGCACACGCTTAAGAAACTATTATCTCTTTATACATTTGTAATTCGATTTGGCAAACAATAGTTGGTGTGTTTAATATCTAATGTTAATTTTATAGAAATCGGGTTAACCAAAAGAAACACTAACACGCAATGTACTTGGTTAATTTTAGTTAAGTAATGGTGAGCACGTATGTTCAAAAGGAGCAGTTGAGCTAAGCTAAATCTGATGAAATTCTACAGCCTTTTAAAGTGATTTTAATATGAGAGATTGTCACATCAATTTATTAACTAATAAATTAACCATGAAGCAAATAAAATTGAAAAAATTAAACAAATAAATCAAAAAGCAGATGGTACAATTGATGATTTTAACGGGGTCTTAGAGCAAACAGTGTCACGGCGAGGGCACCTCGCCGGTCTGAGGTGGCACCCTCGCCGGTGCTCGCCATGACACCTACCCCCCCTTCGCCGCTTGCTATTCGCCATTCTTCGACGAAGCTGGAAAGTTAAGTTTGTGAGGCCCCACCTGCCATAGAGCCGTTGCTAAACGGTATAAAAAAAATTTAACTTTTTTTTTATAAATACTCTTCTTTTTATCTTAAAACACACACACACAATAAACACTTTCAATCAAATATTTTCAAGAAAACTTTCAATCAAACATTCAAAAAAAATTAGTACCTCTTATGATTATTCCAATCTGTCCGATCTCGACGATATGGAAGAATACGAAATGGTGATGAAGATTAACGAAGATGAAGAAGATGAAGTTCAGCAGCATCGTAGATACATTTGGCGTGAACGTGAAGTCGCTGAACAAAGTTTAATGGAGGATTATTTTAGTCCAAATCCGAAATATACGGAGGAAACGTTCAGAAAACAATATCGCATGAGACGGGAACTATTTTTGGAAATAGTTGAAGGTATTGAAACTTATTGTGCAACAAATAATCCATTACCCAAGCATTTTCACCTTTTTACTATTCGATATGATGCTACGGGTATGAAAAGTATGAGTGTCATCTTGAAATGCACATCCGCCCTTCGCCAATTGGCAAACGCCACAGTAGTGGATGGGGTAGATGAGTACTTGCAAATGGGGGAACATTGTGCGCGCGATTGTCTGGACTATTTTTGTATGTGTGTTATAGATTTGTATCAGCCCGAGTTTTTAAGAAAGCCTAACCTAACTGACGTTTAAAGGTGGTATAGCGCACATAACACGATTCATGGGTTTCCGGGGATGCTAGGTAGCCTTGATTGTATGCATTGGGAATGGGTGAATTGTCCCAAAGGTTGGCACGGGCAATTTGGGAGAGGTGATAAAAAAACACCCAACCATCATTCTAGAAGTTGTTGCATCATACGATTTGTGGATTTGGCATGCATTTTTCAGGGTTGCAGGTGCGAATAATGATATTACCGTGTTGCATCATTCACCGTTGTTCGACGACCTTTTGGCTGACAACGAACCAGTGGCACCGTATATTGTAAATGGGCAGAAATTCGAAAGAGGGTACTACCTTACAGATGGTATTTACCCTCAATGGTCGTGTTTTGTTTAATCATTTAGCCAAGCACGCGATGACAAAATCGCTCTATTTAAACGGCGTCAGGAAAGTGGCCGAAAAGATATTGAAAGGGCATTTGGTGTCCTACAAGGACGATGGCGTATAATTGCTCAACCGGCGCGTGCTTGGACGTGAACAAGCTACGCAGAATCATGTACACGTGCATCATTTTGCATAACATGATTTTGAAGAATCAAAGGTTTGCGATATCCGAAGCAGCTGAAATGTACATCCCTCCTGGGAACCATTTGTTACGGTCATGGGTCGAGCGATGTGCAATCCGTCGCAGGAAACAAAGAGAACTCCGAGATAGAGAAGTACATTCAAGCCTTCAACGGAACCTCATTGAGCATCTCTGGGCACAAGAGCAACCATGAATAATCGACCGTATTTTATATCGTATTTTTTTCGTATTGTGCTTTTTCCGTATTTGTATTTTATTTTTTTAAGTATTTGTATTTTTATTTGAAGTATTTGTAATTTTTATTTTTATGAAATGAATTTTTAGTTTGTGTGAAAAATGAAAAAAGAAATAAAATTGTGAGTGGTGGGACCCAAGTGAAGAGGAGAGAGACTAGTTGTGAGTGAGGGGGTGTTTAGTTGGTTTTTTGTTTTGGTTAGTTGTTGTGATGTGGCGCTGAGGTGTCACAAGTGAAGAGAGTAAACCTCTTTGTGACACCTTTTACTCTTAATAAACTCTCATGTGTTAGAGCAAACGGTGTCACGGCGAGGGGCCCTCGCCGGTCCGAGGTGGCACCCTCGCCGGTGCTCGCCGTGACACCGACCCCCCCCCCTTTTTCCGCTCCTTATTCGCCAAACTTCAACGAGATGAAAAGGAGAGATTTGTGGGCCCCACCTGCAAATATATCCGTTAGACAACGGTTTAAAAAAATATTTTTTTTATAACTTTTTTTTATGAATACCACTTATTTTTATCTTAAAACACACACACACAACAAACACTTTCAATCAAATCTTTTCACAAAAACTTTAAATCAAACTTTCAAAAAAAATGAGTACCTCGTCTGATTATTCCAATCCGTCCGATCTCGAAGATATGGAAGAATACGAAATGGTGATGCAGATTAACGAAGATGAAGAAGATGAAGTTCAGCAGCATCGTAGATACATTTGGTGTGAACGTGAAGTCGCCGAACAACGTTTAATGGAGGATTATTTTAGTCCAAATCCGAAATATACGGAGGAGATGTTCAGAAAACGATAATCCATGAGACGGGAACTATTTTTGGAAATAGTTGAAGGTATTGAAACTTATTGTGCAACAAATAATCCTTTACCTAAGCATTTTCACTTTTTTACTATTCGATATGATGCTACGGGTATGAAAAGTATGAGTGTCATCTTGAAATGCACATCCGCCCTTCGCCAATTGGCAAACGCCGCAGTGGCGGATGGGGTAGATGAGTACTTGCAAATGGGGGAACATTGTGCGCGCGATTGTCTGGCCTTTTTTTGTATGTATGTTATAGATTTGTATCAGCCCGAGTTTTTAAGAAAGCCTAACCCAACTGACGTTCAAAGGTTGTACAACACACATAATATGATTCATGGGTTTCCGGGGATGCTAGGTAGCCTTGATTGTATGCATTGGGAATGGGTGAATTGTCCCAAAGGGTGGCACGGGAAATTCGGGAGAGGTGATAAAAAACACCCAACCATCATTCTAGAAGCCGTTGCATCATACGATTTGTGGATTTGGCATGCATTTTTTGGGGTTGCATGTGCGAATAATGATATTACCGTGTTGCATCATTCAACGTTGTTCGACGACCTTTTGGCTGACAACGAACCAGTGGCACCGTATATTGTAAACGGGCAGAAATTCGAAAGAGGGTACTACCTTACAGATGGTATTTACCCTCAACGGTTAATAAGTGTGAAAACACTTATCCTTTTACCACTTAATTATAATAATAACCAAGCCAAAACGTTTATTTTATGTCGTAAATGTCAGAATTATGCGTGGTTTGTGTTTTTGTTGTGATTTAGGAGCAAAATGTGAAAAGGGAAGAAAACACGGGCTTTCACGGGCTTTTATCGAAGAAAAAGACAAAAGAGAAAGTCAAAAGATCAAGAGTGCAAAAAAGAACGGAAGTCCAAGGCCTATTCTGAAGATTTATCGAAGAAAAAGTCTAAAGACTGAAGTTTAATAAAGCCGAAGAACTCAAGTCTAATTAATGAAGAAATTTCAAGACGAGTTTAATTAATCCCGAGACCAAGTCAAAAAAGTCGAAGAATTTAGAAGACAAAAAGACGAGAAAGAAAGAAAGAAGGAAGCTTCCAACACATGCTTACCTCCCTAATCTCCTATAAATACCCTCCTAATATCACATTAGGAGGTGTTGGCTAACTTGACAAACTAGTCTTCCACCATTTGCATTACTTGCACCTTTAATTACTTGCACTTTCTTATTGTCATTTACTTAATCGCACCTTTAATTTCTTGCCTTTAATTTCAAGTAAGTATTTTAATTTTGTTATTGAATCTTATTTTTAATCAAGTTCTTATTTTTATCTCTCATTCTACCTTTCTTGTTTTGCTTAATCTTTATGTTTATGTGCTTATTGTTATGCTTATTTGATTAAATGTTATGTTTTTATGCTTTTGATTGTTTTGGATTATTGATTTTATAGCTTATTTGTGTCTTTCTTAAATTTACTTAAGTTTTATTAAAAGTTATTTTATTAAAAAGTCGTTTTTAAATATTTTTATCATTTAGTGTTTTTAAAAGTCTTTAAATTTTAGCTTATTAGCTTTTTATTATTCGTGTTTAGGTTATGTATTTTTAGTAGAGTGCTTATTTGGATTATAGCTTATTTTATTTTGCTTATTTACTTGTCCCTATTGTATTCCGATCACACCGTCGGAAAGGGGTTTTTAGATTCCGACCCACATTCCGACCACCCCCGTCGGAAAAGGGTTTTACATTCCGACGGGGTTTCCGATTGACATTCCGATCAGGGGCTTTTATTTGGTATTCCGATAAGGTGTATTCCGACCAGGATTCCGATTGGAGGTGTTTTGGATATTCCGATATCTTTGAGCTTCTGACATTCCGATAGGTTTCATTCCGACCACATTCCGACAGGTGAGTGGTTCCGACAGGATTCCTTTGGAAACATTCCGATTGGATTCCGACTGAACATTCCGATTGGGATTCCAATCGGATTCCGATCGTATTCCGACGGTAGGTTTTGAGTTTTAATATTTTGTCTTAGTTTAATTTTTAAGTTTGCATTGTTTTAAGTTTTTAATTCTCATTTTTATTACATTGTCAAATTTACTTTTTGTCGAGTTTTAATTTTACGTCATTTAATTTCTCGTCATTTACTTTTAAAAGTTTTAATATTGCACCATTTACATTTTAATTAGTTTTAGTTTTAATTACCCGTCATTTACTTTAAAGTTTTGCACATTTACTTTACTACAACGACCAATCTATTGTTTTATCCACCAAAAGACGACTGAGTCGCACGCTAACCAATAATCAATTCGAAAAGTCTGGTTCAACGATATTTTCATACTTGGCAAAAGCCTTGTATTAAATGGCGCCGCTGCCGGCTCTTTTCGTAAAGATTAACGGTTTTTTGTGAGAGACGCGTTAAATTTTGGGATCCGTTCACTCGTGAACGTTATTTTTCTTGCTTAAAAATTTCCAAAAATCCATAAAAATTTAAAATTGTTAAAAATCCATAAAGATTAAAAAATTTCAAAAATCCTAAAAGATTTTTATTTTTATTTTTACACGTACATATATATTCTCTATTTCTTTGGTATCTTTTTCTTTTGCTTTTGCAGGTGTATGCGTACTAGATCTTCAACTTATTCAGAGCCCGAGACTCGTGAAGATTTAGATATGGCTGGTGTGCACAACAACAATAATCCACCCCACCTCAACAATAATAACAACAACAATGTTCCCCCACCCGACCTTCAAACGATGGAGTAGCTGTGTCAACCCACCATGAACGGACGAGGAGGACCGATTGCGCCGATGCAAATCACGGCTCCAGAGTTTTCGTTGAAGCATCACATGATCCAACAAGTTCAAATCACTTGTCCGTTTCGCGGATTACCGGATGTTGATGCCAACAAACATCTCGACAAGTTCATTACCGTTACTCAAAGCATGAAGTTGCCCGGGGTTACTATGGATTTTCTTCGCCTTCACCTATTTCCACACACCTTATCCCACCATGCCGAAAAATGGTTTGATCGTCTTCCGAAGAATTCAATTCATACTTGGGATGAGATGACTCAACACTTTTTGTCGCGCTACTTTCCACCATCCATGGTCACGAGCCTTCGAAATCAAATTAGTGGATTTACACAAGAACCTAATGAATCACTTTTTGATGCTTGGGAACGATATAATGTTTTGATTGATCGATGTCAAAACCACAACATGCTCCCCATCACCTTAATTGATACTTTCTACAACGGTTTAACTTTTCATGATCGTGATACGATTAATGCAGCCGCTGGTGGCACATTTAGGAAAAGAAGACCTGAGTAGTGTAGAGAGCTTATAGAGAACATGACTACTCATCACAAAAATTGGGATTCATCCACATCCTCAAGATCAAACCCGAGAGTCAATGTGTCTTCTACTTCTTTAAACCCTGATATCACCGAATTGACCCGCGCAATGGTCGAAATGAGCAAAAACATGAACTTTTGGCTACAAATCAACAACAATAAGTTAAAGCTGTTGCAACTTCTTGTGAGATTTGCGGGGGTCCTCATTCATATACTGATTTTCCTTCTACTCGTTATAATCCGGAAAACGTGTATGCGGCTTATGGTAACTATTCAATGGAAAGCCATCAAGCCCAACCTCCAGGTGATCGTAACTTGCTAAGTTACCGTTCTAACAACTTTCTTTCACCCGGTTTTTCTCCTCAAAACCACAACCCCAACAACTACAATAGACGCAACCCAAACCCACCTCGAGCTTCTAATCCTTATCACCCACCCGCTCAACAAGCATCACCCAGTAATCATGATGTTGAAGCTTTCATGAAGACCCAAGGAGAGCAAATCAAGAATCTTCAAAGCCAAATCATTAACTTGAAAGGAGATATCACTAAGCAAGGTAATGATATTAGAACCGAGCTTCGACATGATATGCAAACCTCCTGCAGCAATCAAACGACTGATTTGAAGAATATGATGGCTAGTTTCTTTCCAACTACTCAACCCTCTACTTCGGGCTCTCTTCCTTCAAATACCGTCACCAACCCGAGAGCGAATGTAAGTGCTATTACTACACGCAGTGAAGCAACTCTTGTAGGACCTTCTACCCCTCCCCCAGTTACTCCATCTACACCTCCTCCACCACCATTTATCCCTCCTACTCCCACGCCTAGAATTAGTTCTCCATTACCGTCTCCACCTCTTATTGAAGTACCCAAGAAGAACCCTTCACCAACCCCACCTTCTACCTATAAACCCAACATCCCTTATCCTTCTCGCTTAGACAAAGGCAGATTGCTCACCAAGGATGATATTCAAGTGTCAAACTTTTTGAAGAAGATTTCGGGAGTAACCATCACCTTTCGCCTTGTTGAAGCTCTTGCCCAAATGCCGACATTTGTTAAGATGTTTAAGGAATTGCTTAATAATAAGGAGAAGATGGCCGAGTTTGTTAATACTCGATTGAATGAGAATTGTTCTACAATCCTTCTTAAAGAACTTCCGGAAAAACTTGGAGATCCCGGTCGTTTTGTGCTACCATGTACTTTTAACCAAACCGAAGAATTTACTACCTTAGTCGATCTGGGGGAAAGTATAAATCTGATGCCTTAAGTGTTTGGAAAAAGTTGTCATTACCCGATCTTACACCAACAAAGATGACTCTTGAGCTAGCAAATCGCACTCTCGCTTACCCCGTTGGTATTGCCGAAGATGTGTTTGTTAAAGTTGGCACCTTCACTTTTCCGGTCGATTTTGTTGTTGTTGATTGTGAAATAGACCCTCGTATTCCGTTAATACTTGGTCGGCTATTCTTGAGAACCGGAAAAGCCTTAGTCGATGTTGCCGAAGGTGAGTTTATCTTAAGAGTCGGGAATGATGCACAAGTTTTTAAAATGGGGAAGATCTCAACCAAACCCAATGGAAGAGAATCAGTGAATATGATTAATGTGCTTGATGATTTTGTCGTCTACAACAATCCTCTCTTTGATTCTTGCTATGATAATCCACTGTTTCAAGATGATGTGGATGATTCTCTCTCCAATTTAGATCCCCCACCAATTCATGAATCTCCTCCAATTTATGATGACTATGATGATGATTCTAGTTCTGACATGGATGATTCTGATGATTTTACTTCAGAGTATCCCGACATGCCAACATATGATGATTTTGAGGATGTCGATACTCTTTCGAGTGATTCTTCTCATGATGACCTTACTCCTACTTTTGATGAAGATCCTCCACCAACAATGCTTGATCCTACTTTGGATGACTACTCATTTGAGGAAGACTTTGCTACTTTTCTCAACACTTACTTCCCAAATGAGAGGGATTCTCCTCCTTTGTACTTTGATGATTATGGTCTTTATCCTCCTTTGGATATGAAGAAACCCGCTTCAAAGGAGAAGAATCCAGAAGACACCAACATCCGCAGTACCTATGTCTTGACACCTCTCTATCCACCTTCTGAGGATGAGATTGTGCGATTTATGAGAGGATCTTCTTCAAGGTCTACTGAGCCCGAGTGTTATTTTCCCCTAAAGGAAAAGGTGTTCGATCCCGGTATCACAATTTTAAGCCATCTCAGTATCCATCTGATGAAATAAAAGGAACGATTTTTGGAACTTATGGAGATATGCTTGCACCTCATTACACTTGCTATCACCGTGCTCAATCTTTGCTTAAGGGAACCTTGCCTACTCTTCTTTGGCTTGCCTTGTTCGCCTTAAGCTTGTGTTACTTGATGGATGAAAACCATGTATTTGATCTCGGTGGATATGTTTCAAGCTTCTTCATATGCTAATCAAGGTCGAGTCAGGCTCACGACTCGGTTAACAAAAACAAGCGCTTCTCGGGAGGCAACCCGCAGTATCTATCCTTTTTCTCTGTTTTTATAATAAGTGTAGGGGGAGACCCTAGTATATGTTTGTTGTGTTCTTTCTTATCGTGTGCAGGGATTCGAGCTTTCAGAGATCCATTCTTGATGAGTTTTGACGACCCGTGATTCCGTGTTCCCATCTTCCCGGTTTTATCCTAAACTCTTTTGATTCACTATTTTATATTTTTTAATATTAAAATAGGAATCACTTTAGTTGTCCCTTACTTAGCAAAATTTAAACAAAGTGCACAATGTCCTAAGTGTAGGGGAGGTGACTTCCACATGCTTAAACATTGAGGACAATGTTTATATTAAGTGCAGGGGGGACTTCTATCGAAGTTAAGTGGGCTTTTCCTTGTATTTTTCTTCATTTTAACCGGAAAATTGATTTTCGACATTTTTCAAAATTTTTGATCTATTTTGGCCTAGTAGTTTTTCTTTTGTTATAGTTATTTTATTTCTTTGCTAGAATAAAATTTTTAATAAAGTGGTTTTAGTTTTTCACACGTCGTGAATCTTTTGACTCAACCCGAGTTTACTTATCTAAGTTTACTCTAGCTAGTATCCTTAACGTGTTTAAGTCAGGTTTTGCTAGGCTTTTATATAGGGAACTTTAAAACGCGAAAGTCTTAACTCTTACGGGTTAAGAACAAGAACTTTTCGCAAGTTCTTATAATTGATCCTAGAAAGTCGTTTATCAAGGGAACTTTAAAATGCGAATTCTAAAACAAGAAAGAGTCTAAGAATTTTCAAGATCCTATAGATGACTTGAAAACCCAAAACTTTGATTTAATAGGCTAAGCATCCACGAGTCTCAATCCTTGAGATTTTAAATTGTGGAGAACGAGAGATGATAGAGTCAATTATAAGTTTGGTATTCTTTCATGAATTTATGTGAGTTAATTATGAGCTTTTTCTCTCATCGCTTGTTAATAAATTTAATTGCAATAAATAAGGTTGTACGATTTGAAAAGTTACGTAGCTTCTAGCACAAGATCGTTTAAAAGTTGCTCGGTATTAATTAGAGTTCATAGCCAAGGCATAACGTATTGAAGCGGGATGCGAAGATTAGCGAGTCCAAAAAGGTCCTAACAAGACATGAGGGCTACATTTTGTTGCTAAAGATCCAAAGTGATGTGAAGAATCATTTATCAAAAATCAATATGAAGGATCGAGACACACGACGAAAAGCAAATACTCCCCTAAAGATCATGGAGAAGTCTATCCAAAAAGGCCCTAACAAGGTATGAGGATAAATAGATCCAAGTCCTAAAAGGAGGCGGATCGTTGTATATCAAAATCCCAAGTAAAGATTAGAGAAAAACGAAGAAGTCGTGGTCCAAATATGAAGAATCTCTCAAAAGTTCAAGTGAAGAAATTCCTATTATGAAGAGAAGACCATTATTTCATGAACGTCTCTCAAGATTTGAAGTATGAAGTCAATGCCAAATATCGGTCCGAGAAAGGTCTCAAATCGTGAAGTGAGTTATGCCAAGATATGAACTTTATGAGGTCCCGAGAAGCAGTTTTAAAAGATTTTTTCCTTTAGCTAACTATTGATTAAATCGTCCCACTTTATTTTCAGCCTAAATAACTATCGAAATAAGTCGAAAATGTATCCTCGTGATCATTCAAGACAATCATAAAATATAAGAGATACACCTAGGAATAAGGGAGTCTAAGTAAATAATTGGCCCACATGAGTTTGTGATAGTCTGCTAACTTATAATAACAATGATCTCGTTTTTAAGCTTAGTATAGGGAACGTGAAACTTGAGGATGATAATCATTCATGACATTCCAAAACCCCAAGGTAAGTTTTTGATCTTTTTACTTGTTTTCTTCCTTTAAATATTTTATCTCTTTAATAAAGGCCAAGGTGGATTGATTATGATGGAAAATGTAAAACTTGCTTTGTAATTAATGCATTGCATGAGAACATTGCAATGGTCAAGTGTAGGGGATTTAATAAGTGTGAAAACACTTATCTTTTTACCACTTAATTATAATAATAACCAAGCATAAACGTGTATTTTATGTCGTAAATGTCGGAATTATGCGTGTGTAGGATATGTAAATCTTGCTTATGTTTTAGAGAGAGAAAGAGATAGATGATTTCACACTTCTAGAGAGAAAGTTTAAGAACTATGTGTTATTTGAAATGAAATCACCACCCTCTCCATCAAAGGAGAGGGTTTATATACCAAGCCCATAAGATGGGCTTGGGATTACATTTGGGCCATCCATACATAACATGGACTATGCCTTTCCTTGTTTCATATATTAAAAGATATCTAGACTACGAGCTACTACTTAATATATTGTCAGAGTGACCGAATCTTCCTAAATACGTAAAAACGTATTTCCAACAATTAAATCTTGCTTATGTTTTAGAGAGAAAGAGATAGATGATTTCACACTTCTAGAGAGAGAAAGTTTAAGAACTATGTGTTATTTGAAATGAAATCACCACCCTCTCCATCAAAGGAGAGGGTTTATATACCAAGCCCATAAGATGGGCTTGGGCTTACATGTGGGCCATCCATACATAACATGGACTAGGCCTTTCCTTGTTTGATATATTAAAAGATATCTAGTCTACGAGCTACTACTTAATATATTGTCGAAGTGACCGAATCTTCCTAAATATGTAAAAACGTATTTCCAACAATCTCTCCCTAAGGGAGGTCACTCCAAACAAGGGCGTTACCCAAGTTACAATAATAAAATAAACCTAGCATACTATGCTTGTCTTGAGCTCGTAGTCTTCGTCTTTCTTTTCTTTTTCTTTTCTGGTGAACATGCTGATGTGATCTTTGATATCAATCTTTAGCATTAGTCCCTTGCCTTGATCTTGTGCATCCATCACTTGTGATCTTCGCCTCCTCGTGACATCATGTCCCACATACTTATACCGTTGTAATTCTTGAAAGCTTCAGAGTTTGATACAGCGGAAGACTTAACTATTAGGCTTTCTTGAATTTGTTGAAGTATTAAGTGCGAAAAGTATAAGCATGCGGGGACGACTTCTTCTCAGATTCCGCAACGCCACCGTCTTCAAATGCCGCAACATAAGTAGACATGAACGAAATGGCTTTGAACATTTCATTCTAATTCGGTAGCATTTTACCTCCGGTCGGTGAAGACCGTTGGAGGATATAAAATATCGTACTTGTGGCAGGTAGATTTAATTAAAAATCTCCTTGACAAGATCTCGCAGGTAAACCCGTTCTCTTTACTCGACCGTCCAAAGCTGACTGCGAACGTAAAGAGTGAATCATTTGGATAAAATTATCCGCATGATTGAAGCCGTCAATTCTGATTCCTGGAACAAGTTTGAATCATTAAAGAATCGCACCATTGATACACGATTTTACCTAATTAAAAATTAAAGTTCGTTGTTCCTGTCTAATCGAATTGATCTAGGCTCTCTATGTGACTCTATTGTTTTTAGTGGAAACAAAGATGTGTTGTTGTAGTGTTTAAAATAAAAGTGCAAAACTTTAAAGTAAAGGTGCTCTTAAAGTAAAACTAAGTCTAATTAAAATAAAGGTGCAAGTATTTAAAAACGTGACTGAAATTAAAGGGCACTAAGTAAATGATGCAAACTTAAATCTAACTAAGGCAAACTTAAAACGCGACTAAAGCTTAAACTAAGGCAAAACTAAAATAAAGCTAAGACAAATAATTATAAAGTGCAATTAAATAAAAGGCAGGAAAAATAAAGCTTGAAAATAAAAATCAAAGACAAAAGCTAATAAGAACCTGAATACAGCTCATTCGGAATTATCCTTCGTTTGGAACAATCACTCGGCCGGAATGTCACCTTCGGTTGGAATGATTCTTCTTCGCTCGGAATATTACCAAAATCCTTGATCCGGAATAAATTGATCTGAATATGTCACTTATCCAAAACAATCCTTCGTTCGGAACTTCAAAAATTTGCCTTGATTCGGAACTCTTGAAGCCTCCTTGATTCGGATGTTTAAAACTTCCGGATGAACACTTCTGATTCGGAACTTCTAAAATTTGCCTTGATCCGGAAGTTGGTTCGGAACTTTTAAGTTCCGAATGAACAGCCCTTGGTTCGGAACTTTGGAAACTTCCGAATGAATACTCACTGATCCGGAACTTTTGGAGTTCCGAATGAATTTCTTGATCCGGAACTTTTGAGTTCCGAATGAAGCTTCTCTGGTTCGGAACTTTTGAGTTCCGAATGAATGACTCTTGAGTCGGAAGTTATCCTTGATCCGGAACTTTGAATGTTCCGGATGAACAAGCTTGACTCGGAAGTTTTGCTGAGCCTAAAATCTTCTGGATGAAACCCTTGATTCGGAACTTTGAAGTTCCGAATGAACGCTTTCTCTCCTTCTTGGTTCGGAAGTTTACCTGGAAAGATCAGAAACACAACAAACTATCCCGAAGAACAAGGGATCAAAGAAAACAGCAGATCTAAACACAAATTCAACCAAAATAAACACAAACAATTTAATAAAACTATCCATGAATCAACAGTAAACATAAACGAACAATTAAAAACAAGAAATCAAACAACTTTAACCACAATAATCAAAAATCATTTGGATTAAAATAAAAGCATGAACATGAACATAAACATAAACACATAAATCAAAGATTAAGAAAGGTAGATAAGAGATTGACAAGATAAAGTAAAGATCGACAATAATTAAATGAAAACTTACTTGAAATTAAATGAATTTAAGGTGCAAGACAAGGTATTTAAATTTGACAAGAAATTAAATGACAAGGTAAGTAAATGGTGGAAGAGCTAATTGTCACACTTAGCCAACAAAGAGAAATGATAAACATCCTAATCTATATATAGGGGAGGATTAGGAAGCTTCCTCCCCTCTTTCCTTTTCTCTTAATTGCGTAATTAAGTCCCTCCTTCTTTTAATCTTCATTAATTGCATACTTAGTCCTTTTCTTCTAATCTTCATTAAACTTGGACTTTAAGGACTTTTGGCTTCGGGATTTCTTTGAACTCGTCTTTAAATTCTTCAATAAAATAGACTTGAATTCTTCGGCTTTTGATAAACTTCCGTCTTTTGACTATTTCTTCGATAAATCTTCGGAATTGGTCTTGGACTTCCGTTCTTTTTGCACTCTTGACTTCTTGACTTTGTCTTTCATCTTTTTCTTCAATAAAAGTCCGTAAATGCCCGTGAATTCCCGTGTTTTCTCCACTTTTCACCTTTTCGTCCTAAATCACAACAAAAACACAAACCACGCATAATTCCGACATAAAAGACATAAAATACACGTTTTGGTCCGGTTATTATTGTAATTAAGTGGTAGAAAAGATGGGTGTTTACACACCTATCAAATCCCCTACACTTGACCATTGCAATGTCCTCATGCAATGCATTAGTTACAAAGCAAGATTACACTTTTCATCATAATCAATCCACGTTGGCCTTTATTAAAGAGATAGAAAATTAAAATATACAAAATAAAGAAATCAAAAGCATACCTTGGGTTTTGGAAATGTTATGAATAATCATCATCCTCAAGTTTTCACTTTCTCCAAACCAAGCTTAAAAACGAGATCATTGTTATTATAAGTTAGTAAACTATCACGAACTCATGTGGGCCAATTATTCACTTAGACTCCCTTATTCCTAGGGTATCTCTTATATTTTATTATTGTCTTGAATGATCAAGAGGATGCATTTTTGACTTATTTCGATAGTTATTAAGTCTGAAAATAAAGTGAACGATTTAATCAATAGTTAGCTAAAGAACAAAATCTTTTAAAACTGCTTCTCGGGACCTCATAAAGTTCATATCTTGGCATAACTCGCTTCGCGATTTGAGACCTTTCTCGGACCGATATTTGGCAGCGACTTCATACTTCAAACCTTGAGAGACGTTCATGAAATTATGGTCTTCTCTTCATATAGGAATTTCTTCACTTGAGGTTTTGAGAGATTCATACTTGGACCACGACTTCTTCATTTTTCTCCAATCTTTATTTTGGACTTTGATATACAACGATCCGCCTCCTTTTATGACTTGGATCTATTTATCCTCATACCTTGTTAGGGTCTTTTCGGATACACTTCTCCATGACTTTTGGGGAGTTTTTGCTTTACGTCGTGTGTCTCGATCCTTCATATTGATTTTCGATAAATGATTCTTCACATCACTTTGGATCTTTTAGCAACAAAATATAGCCCTCATGCCTTGTTAGGGCCTTTTCGGACTCGCCAATCTTCGCATCCCGCTTCAATAAGTTATGCCTTGGCTATGAACTCTAATCCATACCGAGCAACTTTTAAACGATCTTGGGCTAGAAGCTAAGTAACTTTTCAAATCGTACAACCTTATTTATTAGCAGATAAATTTATTAGCAAGCGATGGGAGAATAGGCTCATAATTAACTCACTTAAATTCACGAAAGAATACCGGACTTATAATTGGCTCTATCATCTCTCGTTCTCCACAGTTTAAAATCTCAAGGAATGAGACTCGTGGGTACTTAGCCTATTAAATCAAAGTTTTGGGTTTTCGAGTCG
Organism: Glebionis coronaria; assembly: GCA_025667525.1. Taxonomy (NCBI): domain Eukaryota; kingdom Viridiplantae; phylum Streptophyta; class Magnoliopsida; order Asterales; family Asteraceae; genus Glebionis; species Glebionis coronaria. The sequence continues at coordinate 77,605 of JANFOE010001337.1, read as the reverse complement.
CCTATAGGATCTTGCAAATTCTTAGACTTTTTCAAGTTTAGAAATCGCATTTTAAAGTTCCCTTGATAAACGACTCTCTAGGATCAATTATAGGAACTTGCGAAAAGTTCTTGTTCTTAACCCGTGAGAGTTAAGACTTTCGCATTTTATAGCTCCCTATATAAAAGCCTAGCAAAACTTGACTTAAACACGTTAAGGATACTAGCTAGAGTAAACTCGGATTGAGTCAAAAGATTCATAACGTTTGAAAATTAAAACCACTTATTAAACATTTATTCTAATAAGGAAAGAAAATAACTATACAAAGGGAAAAACTAATAGGCCAAAATAAATCAAAAATTTTGAAAAATGTCGAAAAATTGATTTTCCGGTTAAAATGAGGACAAATACAAGGAAAAGACCACTTAACTTCGATAGAAGTCCCCCCTACACTTAAGATAAACATTGTCCTCAATGTTTAAGCATGTGGGAGTAAACTCCCCTACACTTAGGATATTGTGCACGTTGTTTAAATCTCGCTAAGGAAAGGTCAACTAAAGAGATTCCTATTTTAATATTGAGAAAATATAAAATAGTGAATCGAAAAGAGTTTAGGATAGAACCGGGATAAAGTAGAACATGGAATCACGGGTCGTCAAGAATCATCAAGAGTGGATTATTGAAGCTCGAATGCCTGATTAAGAAGTGAGGAGAGGAAAACAAACCAAAGGGTCCCCCTACATTTATGATAAAGAAAGCGAAAAGATAGATGCATGGGTTGCCTCCCAAGAAGCGCTTGATTTTTGTTAACCGAGTCGTGAGCCTGACTCGACCTTGATCATCAACGGAAGAAGCATGAAACATATCCACCAGGATCAAAGATATAGTTTTCATCGAGCAAATAACACAAGCTTAAGGCGAACAAGACAAGCCAAAGAAGAGTAGGCAAGGTTCCCTTAAGCAGTGATTGAGCATGGTGGAAGCAGGGTTGAAGTGGTGCAAGCATGTCTTCAAAATTTCCAAAGACTTTTCCTTTTATTTCATCAGGTGGATACTGAGATGGCTTAAAGACTTCAATACCGGGGTCGAACACCTTTTCCTTTAAGGGAAAATAGCACTCAGGCTCAGCCGAGTGTGAAGAAGATCCGCAAAGAAGCACAACCTCGTCCTAAGAAGGGGGACAAAGAGGTGTCAAATCATATGTGCAACGGATTTCGGTGTCGACCAGTTTCTTCTCCTTTGACAGAATGTGCTTCAAATCCAAAGTAGGATCAAGTCGATAATCTTCAAAGTCCAAAGGAGGAGCATCACTCTCATGAGGGAAGTATGTGTTGAGAAATTCAGAGAAATCTTCCTCAAATGAATAATCGTCCAAAGTAGGATCGAGTGATGGCGGAGGATCTTCATCATGTGAAGAATCACTCGAGAGAGTATCAGCCTCATCAAAATCATCATATGTGGGCAGCTCGGGATACTCAGAAGTACAATCAAAATCATCCGAATCTGAGCTAGAATCATCATCATCATAAGCATCAAAGACCGGTGGAGAATCATAAATGGGGAAAGCGTCCAAAGTAGAGTGCGAATCATCCACATTATCTTCAAAGAGTGGATTATCAGTGGAAGACTCGAATAGAGGATTGTCATAGACGGTAAAGTCATCGAGCACATTTATCATATTCACTGATTCTCGGCCTCCAAAGGATTTGCCTGTAAGCTTCCCCATTTTAAAAACTTTTGAATCATCCCCGACTCGTAAGATTAACTCACCTTCGGCCACATCTACTAAAGCTCGTCCGGTTCTCAAGAATGGCCGACCAAGTATTAAAGGAATACGAGGGTCCATTTCATAATCAACTACGACAAAATCGACCGGGAAAGTAAATGTGCCAACTTTGATAAACACGTCTTCGGCTATACCAACGGGGTAAGCGAGAGTGCGATTTGCAAGTTCGAGAGTCATCTTTGTTGGAATGAGGTCGGGTGATGATAGTGTTTTCCAAACACTCAATGGCATCAAATTAATACTAGCCCCGAGATCAGCAAGGGCAGTAAATTCTTCAGTTTTGTTGAACACGCAAGGCAACACAAAACGACCGGGATCTCTAAGCTTTTCTGGTAATTCTTTAAGAATAAATTCTGAGCAATTTTCATTTAAACGTGTGTTGGCGAGTTCAATCAGCTTCTCCTTCTTGCTAAGCAATTCCTTGAATGCTTTGACAAATTTCAGCATGTGGCAAAGTGCTTCAACAAGGCTAATGTTGATGGTCATTTTTGATTGCATTTCCACATATTTTGATACTTGACAGTCATTCTTGGTTAGGTCGTTGGTCTTGCCTATGCGAGAAGGGTATGGGATTCTAGGTTGATAGGGAGACGGTGAAGGTGTAGTTGGTGAAGGTTGAGATGTTGAAGGATCTTTCTGAGATACATCGTCATTACGAGGCGGAGACGGTAATGGTGCACTAATACTAGGTGTAGGAGGAGTAGGGATACATGGTGGTGGAGGAGGTGTAGATGATGGTGGTGGGATAGGTGGATTGACAATGGTAATTCCACTACGCGTAGTTATAGCACTCACATTAGCTCGCGGATTAGTGACGGTGTTTGAAGGTAGAGAACCCGAAGAAGAAGAAGGTTGAGCTTCGGGCAAGAAACTAGCCAACAGATTCTTTAATTCAGTTGTTTGAGTGCTGAAGGAGGATTGAATATTATCACGAACCTCGGTTCTGATGTCATTTCCTTGCTTCAAGATATCTCCTTTCAAATTGATTATTTGGCTCTGTAGATTCTTGATTTGCTCACCTTGAGTTCTCATGATGGCATCAACATCGGGATTAATGGGTGGGTGTTGTTGGGCGGGTGGGTTATAAGGATTAGAAGCTCTTGGTGGGATTTGGTTGCTTCTATTGTAGTTGTTGGCGGGGTTTTGGTTTTGAGGAGAAAAACCGGGTGAAACGTAATTGTTGGATCGGTAACTCAGCAGATTTCTATCCCCTTGTTGTCTGGCTTGGTAATTTTCCGGTGAATAATTACCGTAAGCAGCATACACATTTTCCGGATTTCCTTGTGTCGAAGGACAATCGGTGTATGAGTGAGGACCGCCACATGTTTCACAAGGATTAGCAACCGCTTTAACTTGTTGTTGTTGTTGGTTTGAAGCGAGAAGCGTAATACTTTTGCTCATTTCGGCCATCATGCGGGTGAGTTCGGTCATCTCAGGGTTTGCTGAGGTAGAAGAAACATTGACTCTCGGGTTGTTCCTAGAAGAAGCAGAGGAATCCCAGTTTTTGTGGTGAGTAGTCATGTTCTCAATTAACTCTCTACACTCCTCGGGTCTCCTTTTCATGAATGTGCCACCGGCGGCTGCATTAATCGTATCACGATCTCGAAAAGTCAATCCGTTGTAGAAAGTATCGATTAAGGTCATAGGGAGCATGTTGTGGTTTGGACATCTATCGATCAAGACATTATATCTCTCCCAAGCATCAAAAAGAGATTCATCAGGGTCTTGCATGAAACTGCTAATCTGATTGCGAAGGCTTGTGACCATGGATGGTGGAAAGTAGCGCGACAAAAAGCGTTGAGTCATGTCATCCCAAGTGTGAATAGAATTCTTCGGGAGACGGTCAAACCATTTCTCGGCATGATGCGATAAAGTATGTGGAAAGAGTTGTAGGCGAAGAACATCCATCGTGGCTCCAGGCAACTTCATGCTTTGAGTGATTGTAATGAACTTGTCGAGGTGTTTGTTGGCATCATCATCAGGCAATCCTCTAAAAGGGTTTGTTTGCACTTGCTGAATCATGTGGTGCTTCAACGAAAACTCAGGAGCGTTGATTTGCATCGGCGCAATCGGTCCTCCTCGTCCAAACATTGTTGGTTGACAAAGTTCCTCCATGGTCCGAAGATCGGGCTGTGGAAGAGCATTGTTGTTATTATTATTATGATTGAGGTGCGGTGGAATGTTGTTGTTGTTAACACCTGCCATATCTAAATCTTCTTGAGGCTCGGGCTCTTGGTAATTAGAAGATCTAGTACGCATACACCTGAAAATGAAAAAGAAAACAAAACCAAACACAAAGACCTTATATATACACAATAAAGATAAAATCTTTTTGGATTTTTGAAATTTTTAATTTTTATGGATTTTTATCAATTTTTAATTTTTATGATTTTTTGAATTTTTTATGCAAGAAAAGTAACGCTCACAAGTGAACGGATCCCAAAAAGCAACGTGTCTCTCACAGAAAACCGTCAATCTTAAAGAAAAGAGCCGGCAGCGGCGCCATTTGATACACGATTTTACCTAATTAAAAATTAAAGTTCGTTGTTCCTGTCTAATCGAATTGATCTAGGCTCTCTATGTGACTCTATTGTTTTTGGTGGAAACAAAGATATGTCGTTGTAGTGTTTAAAATAAAAGTGCAAAACTTTAAAGTAAAGGTGCTCTTAAAGTAAATCTAAGTCTAATTAAAATAAAGGTGCAAGTATTTAAAAACGTGACTGAAATTAAAGGGCACTAAAGTAAATGACGCAAACTTAAATCTAACTAAGGCAAACTTAAAACGCGACTAAAGCTTAAACTAAGGCAAAACTAAAATAAAGCTAAGACAAATAATTATAAAGTGCAATTAAATAAAAGGCAGGAAAAATAAAGCTTGAAAACAAAAATCAAAGACAAAAGCTAATAAGAACCTGAATACAGCTCATTCGGAATTATCCTTCGTTTGGAACAATCACTCGTCCGGAATGTCACATTCGGTTGGAATGATTCTTCTTCGCTCGGAATATTACCAAAATCCTTGATCCGGAACAAATTGATCTGAATATGTCACTTATCCAAAACAATCCTTCGTTCGGAACTTTACTGATTCGGAACTTCAAAAATTTGCCTTGATTCGGAACTCTTGAAGCCTCCTTGATTCGGAAGTTTAAAACTTCCGGATGAACACTTCTGATTCGGAACTTCTAAAATTTGCCTTGATCCGGAAGTTGGTTCAGAACTTTTAAGTTCCGAATGAACAGCCCTTGGTTCGGAACTTTGGAAACTTCCGAATGAATACTCACTGATCCGGAACTTTTGGAGTTCCGAATGAATTGCTTGATCCGGAACTTTTGAGTTCCGAATGAAGCTTTTCTGGTTCGGAACTTTTGAGTTCCGAATGAATGACTCTTGAGTCGGAAGTTATCCTTGATCCAGAACTTTGAATGTTCCGGATGAACAAGCTTGACTCGGAAGTTTTGCTGAGCCTAAAATCTTTTGGATGAAACCCTTGATTCGGAACTTTGAAGTTCCGAATGAACGCTTTCCCTCCTTCTTGGTTCGGAAGTTTACCTGGAAAGATCAGAAACACAACAAACTATCCCGAAGAACAAGGGATCAAAGAAAATAGCAGATCTAAACACAAATTCAACCAAAATAAACACAAACACATTAATAAAACTATCCACGAATCAACAGTAAACATAAACGAACAATTAAAAACAAGAAATCAAACAACTTTAACCACAATAATCAAAAATCATTTGGATTAAAATAAAAGCATGAACATGAACATAAACATAAACACATAAATCAAATATTAAGAAAGGTAGATAAGAGATTGAAAAGATAAAGTAAAGATTGACAATAATTAAATGAAAACTTACTTGAAATTAAATGAATTTAAGGTGCAAGACAAGGTATTTAAATTTGACAAGAAATTAAATGACAAGGTAAGTAAATGGTGGAAGAGCTAATTGTCACACTTAGCCAACAAAGAGAAATGATAAACATCCTAATCTATATATAGGCGAGGATTAGGAAGCTTCCTCCCCTCTTTCCTTTTCTCTTAATTGCGTAATTAAGTCCCTCCTTCTTTTAATCTTCATTAATTGCATACTTAGTCCTTTTCTTCTAATCTTCATTAAACTTGGACTTTAAGGACTTTTGGCTTCGGGATTTCTTTGAACTCGTCTTTAAATTCTTCAATAAAATAGACTTGAATTCTTTGGCTTTTGATAAACTTCCGTCTTTTGACTATTTCTTCGATAAATCTTCGGAATTGGTCTTGGACTTCCGTTCTTTTTGCACTCTTGACTTCTTGACTTTGTCTTTCATCTTTTTCTTTAATAAAAGTCCGTAAATGCCCGTGAATTCCCGTGTTTTCTCCACTTTTCACCTTTTCGTCCTAAATCACAACAAAAACACAAACCACGCATAATTCCGACATAAAAGACATAAAATACAAGTTTTGGTCCGGTTATTATTGTAATTAAGTGGTAGAAAAGATGGGTGTTTACACACCTATCAACCATCGTTGCTTTCCAGTTGTCACGAGCTTGATTCATATTGAATCTTGAAAGTTACCTACCAAGTGCTGTTTGAGGTTAACACTAGAAGCATTTCCACTCATCACTGTGAACACTAAGGTATCACTCTGAGTGTTCTGGCAAGATCACTGAGATATTGCGTAGAGGCCTGGAACGTGTTTAAGTTCAGCTAAGAATTAAACCACTGTTGCTTTCCAGTTATCACAAATTTGATTCATAAAGAATCGCACAAGTCACCTACCATGAGCTTTTTGATATTCGCTCAAGAAGGATTTCCATCTTCATTGTAAATACTTTTGTATTACTCGGATGTTCAGTCAAGATCATGAAGATTTTGCGTAGGAATCTTAATATCTTTCTTACTTTTCACAGTGTGTGAAGAAGCAAGGAATTATGAAAGTGTGTCCTAATGAGATATTTGATGATCTCAAATAGCTCTAGACTCGATCGTGCATTTTGGATTTTAGTGATCGGAGGCTGGAGAGGAGTGCCACCATTTCAATACCAATTTATTCGGAGTGAATAAATCGATAGATAACGTGTTGTCTCCGTGTGAATAAAACAAATACCTTTTGAGAGATATCTGAGTTAGCTGGGATGGGTTTTGCATTGCATCACTGGGTCCATGATGTCTATCTTCAATATTGAGCATCATTAAAATGATCTCAATAGCATATGTGTTGACCCGGGTTCTGCCTAAGGTTATAAGGAGGGTTACTTTCTTTACACCATTTATCTTTACAATTCTTTTTCATTCTTCAACCCCTTCAATGCTTACCAATACGTCATAAATAGCACCTTGTTGTGATTGTTCCAGTGCTAACTTAAGTACTTGGTCGGCATTCAGCTACATTCACAATCTTTTCTCCAACTTTCCTAAGGACTGCTATTTCTATCTATGGAATGTCCTTGGGAATATTCCTCCGGTTCTGGAAGAGTCATAGGACTTAACCTATCCTACCATCCTTATGTCACCACAATCTTCATCGTCGTGAAATAAATGGGTTTTGGGTAAGTATATGTCACCATGAAAATCCATTTTGATATGCAAATCCGTTTTGCTCCCCCTTAACATGTGCCACGATATTCGAAAACATTTCGCATATGTCGAGATGAGCCAGCACATTAAGTTAAACCATTTGTGATAATTTCCCATATTAAATCACATTTTCTCCCTCATATTAAAAAAAATTAACCCAATCGATGTTTTTAATATCAATTGATTAATGAAGTTTTTGTTAGCCTTAAAATGTGTGCGACTAACGGAATTACATTAGTTCATAGCTGGGACTTGCAGGGACTAATATTGTCATATGTAATAGTCCAAGTCCCGTGCTATATAAACCCCTCCATACTTCCATGGAGGGGTGAGGTTGTTCATTTCTTTCTTGTCTTTCTCTCACTAGAAATAAACTCTTTGATTCTAGTATCTCTTGTTTCTCTCACTAACCATGGCTAAACACTTGTTCAATCCTCCCCGACCTCCGGATCTTTTACCCGTGTTATTAGTGAATCCAATTTAACAATTGGAATCAGAGCTAACCGGGGGTGTTTCATGTTTTTGTCTCGATGTTTTCTGTTCGTGTTTGTGTGTCGGACCAACTTTTATGTGGTACGTTTTTCATTTTCTTGGAATAACCATTACACTGTCTAAATCTTCATCCACATCAGTCCTTTTATTATCATTTTTTAATCAACTGTTCTTGGTTCTCATCAAATTTTTTGTCCTTTTTCTACAGGTTTTTTTTTGTCTCATCACATATCTTATGATTTATTTTCATTGGGGAAAAGGACAAAGATAACAGATCCATATTTTTCGGTTTTAAAACCCTTTTCCGACAGCCATTCCGATGCTTATTCCGATGGGATTTCCGATAATTTTTCCGATGGATTTTCGAATGCTTATTCTGATGGAGTTTTCTGATGGTGATTCCGATGGGTTTTCAGTTGCGCTTATTCTGATGGATTATTCGGATGATTATTCCGATGGATTTTTCCGAAGAAACATTCCGATGGATCATTTAGAAACATTCCGATGGATGTATAAATCATTGCGATGGTTGACTTGACATTTCACACAACATTCCGATGGTTCTAAAAACTCAGTTGACTCAAATACATAACTTTACACCGTGTCAACTCGGTATTGACCGAGTTGACCGGGTTAACTCAACTGAGTCAATGATTAATACTCATCCCTACACCAAACTCACACTATAACACTCAAAACCAACATATTCATCTCGACTATATCTTAACCCATCATCACTAATCACCTCCATTTCTAAACACCATCTCTGACTCGAAATTAAACAAATATCATAAAGATCTCCGATTCGTTTTCGTTTTCTTGACACGTATGTCGAGATCCTGTAGATCCTACACGAAAACTTATCCTCATCGATCTGTTTTGGGCTTATACCCTTTTAATTTACGAATTTATTCACTGTTTTTGTAACAATTTTGTTACAATCGATGTTTAATTCGTTTTAAATCACAACAATCAAACTCACCATAAAATCTTACCCGAGACCTTCATTATGATCTTGAAGCAAAAACGTATTGGGTTTGCAATTGGTATCCGTGGGTTCAATTAGTGACATGTATGCCATTGATTGGTAAGCTGAGTTTCGATTTGTGTATATTGAAAGAGGATAATTCAATGTAGAAGATGAGTTTATAAAAGTGACTGAGATTAGCTAGTGATATCATAAGATGGGAGCAATTGAGATTAGAGATTTGGGAGATAAAAATGGTTGAGTTTTCAAGATAGATAGAGGCGGAGTTTCTTATGTGAGTAAATTTAGGGTTGGAATGACCTACACCAGTCAACCGTGTCTTTTATATCCAAAACACATGAGGTTAGTTGTGGTTGGACCGGGCTTTATTGTTTATGTTGGACAAGACATATGTTGAAAATAAAGTTGGGCCTGTCCTTCTATCTACACGACACTGTTGATGGTTATCTATGGGATTGTAACACATGGTTGATGGGCCGTGAGATTATGAAGATTTGTTGATTGGGCTCGACTTATACACTCCTACTAACCGTATGTTAGTATGGATATTTACTTGGTTAATATATTGTTTTAAGTGGTAAGCTTCTTTTACCAGAAACAATACCTAAGGTTGAGCTACGTGTAATGAGCATGTCCAATACTGACTTGGTTTGATACAAGTTAGACGGGTATTCGCTATCGATTCAAGAAAATCTTCGCTTTGACTGATTTTGGGCTTAATCGTCAAGTTAGCTAGACCATGTTAACAGCTTCTCATTCTCTAGTCATCGTTGGTTTCTCAAGTTAACAACACTCACACAACACACAACAAACACGAAGACAAAAACAAACAAACACTAAAACAATCCTTTAAGATTCACTAAAATTGTCAAAACGACTAGTATTCGGGCAAAGTCATGTCAAGTGATTACGAAGTGGATTTGGTATTTATTATTTGAAGGTGAAGTGGAATATCACGAAGGCGTCTACTCAATTCATCATCGAGCCTCTTTCACCCCATTCTATCGATTGATGATTCGCTTGAGCATTCATGATTGAGACTTGATTTATCTAGTTTCCATTGTCAAGGGGTGGATGGTCGACGACATGGAAAACTATCACTTAAGGAGTTATGTTGTAGTGCTCAGTGTCACACTCACCGGGAGTTGTGGATACTTCAAGAGGTGTTCTACATCTTATACCTCTCTCTTTATGTATAAGATTCTAAGAGACATTTCTCTGCACCGTTCGTCAATCAACAACATTGCTAAGCGTAAGTAACAAATTTGGGAGATTGTACTTCAGTTTCAAGTTTGGAATATCAGGTTTACTTCACTAGTGGTCACTACAGATAGCCGAAAGAATAAGAGGTTGGTAAGTTTAGCCAGAGAGTACAAGAGTAGAGATGTGAACAGCAAACAATTCTCACGAGCAACTTGAGCTACAAAATGTCAACAAAGATTTCTACTTCAGACACGAACATCTCGCGATTCTGATTGTACTTTTCAGATGATGCTCCCGAGTGTTCTTAACCACCTTACTCTTGACAAGAACATCTCATGATTCTGTACGTACACGACAGATGATGCTTCCGAGTGTTCTTAACCTTCTTACTCCTGATAAGAACATCTCGCGATTCTGAGCGTACACGTCAGATGATGCTTGTGAGTGTTCGTCACCATCATACTTTCGACAAGAACATCTCGCGATTTTGACCATACACGTCAGATGATGCTTCCGAGAGTTCGTCACCATCATGGGGGAAGAACGTGTACTTTGGAGACTTAGTTCCCAGTCTGGAGTACATAGTTCAACTTCCAGGGGGAAGTATTCTACAAGCGTGAAAAGATTTGTTGCTGATTTCTTACATGTTCCCCCAAACACATAATCATGAAGACCAATAATGTCAAGGTAGCAGTTACTTGGTGGGGTTTACTTCTTCTTCTACAAAATTCCGCTGTGCACTTTAAATGTCAAAGAAAGAAGATTGCTCAAGCTACAGATTCTGCTCAAGACAGTGATACTGGTTTGGGGGAAGCTAATTCAGAAGCTTCGTCAAAAAGAAGTCTATGAAGAAAGCTTTTCAAGACATGTGGTATGAATTGGGGGGAAGTTAATCCAGTTCATACATGATACAATGGTTCCTCAACAAGCAAAGACAAAGAGGATTCAAACTGGGGTATAAGTTTTTCTAGAAGACTTGAAGACAACGACGTCATCCTCAGCATTGGAAGCAAACTTAATATTGTCATATTTTTGTTGTATTTTCATTTGTTAGGAACATTGTAAGTAATTCCGTATGTCACCACATTGGGGGAAGATTGTTAGCCTTAAAATGTGTGCGACTAACGAAATTACATTAGTTCATAGCCGGGACTTGCAGGGACTAATATTGTCATATGTAATAGTCCAAGTCTCGTGCTATATAAACCCCTCCATACTTCCATGGAGGGGTGAGGTTGTTCATTTCTTTCTTTTGCTTTCGACATCTTGTATTTGATTGCATGAACGGTTTTGGTGGTAGAATCCTTGTTAGAAGGTTTACTGATTGGAGTCTTTGTATTTGTCTGAACCTGTGGATTCTGCATCTTCTCTTTTTTCATCTCAGTCATGGACGTTGTTGGTGTTGAATCCACGAAGATGTCCAGTGAACGAATGTCTCGAAGAGGATATGATGTGTATGGATTACGGATCTTAGTGGATGTGTTGTGATTTGGTTGTGGTTGAAATTCCGAAAATTCCAATTTTTTTATTTTTTTTTCCAGTCCGACAATAAATTCCTCAGTCCGACAAAACGGTAAACCGAAAAAAATTTGAATCACCAAATTTTGAAATTGAGTTAGAAATAGCCAAAAACTAGTAGGGAAAAAATTTGAAAAGTGAAAAATTTTGACAAAAATAAAACCTAAAATTGGCCTAAAAATTTGAATTTTGGTCCGAAAATTAGAATTTTTGGTCGAAAAATTTTTCGCTTCGCCAAAATTTGAAATTGAAGCTTAAATGGCCTAAAAATGGTCTAGGAAATAATAATTTTTCTAGAGTTTTCCCGCCAAAAAACTTTTTTTTTTTAAAACTTCGTGTAAACGATGTTCCGAAACTAGTCTAGATAGTGGCTAAGTCTAAAAATTACTCAAACAGAATATCCATCGGAATTTCCATCGGAATAACCTTGTCGGAATTTCCTTGATCGGAATACCCTTGTCGGAATAACCTAGTTGGAATAAACCCTATCGGAATACCCTGATCAGAATATCCCTAATCGGAATACCCTTGTCGGAATAACCTTGTAGGAATGTCCCTATCGGAATGTCCAAATCGGAATGGCCAAATCGGAATTCTCAGATCGGAATGTCAAATCGGAAAGCTCAGATTGGAATGTCAAATCGGAATATTCAAATTTGAATGCAATCGGAATCCCTAAACCCTTTTCCGATTACACTGATCGGAATAAACTATCAACCCTTTTCCGATGACCTGATCGGAATAAATCCCACTTTTCTCGGACAAAACTCAACCAATTCGTGATTTTAAGCCAAAAAATGATCAAAACACCCAAAAATTTTGTGTTTTTAGCCAAAGTAACAATACCAAATCTCTACCACAACTATGTAGAAGATTTGTATCAAGAAAAAAACCATAAAAAACACAAGAAAATTTTTGGGACGTGATATATAGATCAAAATGACCACGAAAAATCAAGACCACACCACACGAATCTTCAATCACCTATCCACTATAGGCTCTGATACCAAATATTAATCCCATTTAATCCATAACACAAGATTTAGAAGAGATATTTAGAGAGAGAAAGAGAAGAAAAGTAGAGAGAGAAACAAGAGAGAATTTGGAAGGTTTATCTTTACTAGAGAGAGAAAGTAAAATGAACCAACACCCTCTTCCACATGTGGAAGAGGGTTATATATTCCACGGCTCTAAGGCCTTTGTGGGCTTCATCTTGGGCCGGGCTTGGCATTCACTTGGGCATATAGCCCCTAACAAAGACAATATTAGCTTAAAGTCCAAGCCCGCTTTTCCCGACTAACCTATTACTATACAAGACAAATAACGACTAAGATGACCTATTACATTCTTGTTCGACTATATAAAATATAGGGCTAACAGTTTTAACAAAGGTTTTGGGAAGAAAAATGCAAGTCCGTTTTATCTTCATGATACCAAATGTATGAGATATGATACCGATTTGTAACATGATCACATATTCACCATATTAGAAAAAATTGATAAGGTTGGACTTGATTGATGAGAACATCATATGATAAGATCAAATGGTTCTTGTCAGCATATGTTGGTCGCCTTGTCACGTCTGAAGTCATCTCTTGACACCACATGTACAATTGGTATTGTTGTCTTGACACTAATTTGTGAGCTTGGCACTTTCAGCATCGAAGATTCTGAATGCTTGACAATTGCTCCCCCTCAATTGTTGACCCGTGTTATATTGAAAGAGCTGTAGTCGTCGTTTGAGTAGTCGCATCGTCTAGTATGTAGATACCAATAGTAGATTTCTATGGTTGTAGAGATGATAGCTTCATAAAAATAAGACTTCTCTTGTTTTAACAAATAAATGCACTGAAGCGTACATAGATTTGTGTTAGACCAAGTTATAAAGTAAACTTGATACCTTACAAGGTTTTAAAGTAAACCTTGCCCAAGAAAATTAATTCCCGTTGAGAGCCAAAGCTTTCATAAGAAATACTTGACTTTAATGTGAAAACCGGGTTGCAGTCTGAAATAACTACAAGCCATTTAGGCATGTTTTATGAAATATTTACAACTTTTGTACGAACTCTATTTATAGAGCCGTGTCAATATTAATCAACATTTCTAAGGCCGTAAATATTATCCTACCAAAAGACATGCCTTTGAAAAATAAAGTAAAAAATATTTTTGGATTTTTCTAGATTTGTCAATTTTTATGGTTTTTATATGGTTTTATATTTTTGTATTTTGCTCTTTTGGATAAAAAATATAAACAATATATACAGATGATCACCAAGGATACGGAGAATAGTTTACCACCACTATTCTTTCGCTTCATCTGCCAGTTCCTTTAGAGTCTCAGGCGAGAAAGTTCTCATTCCTAGCTTGTCGGTCAAAAATTCCATTCGAGCACGATCTAAAGCCTTCGTGAAAATATCCGCCAATTGATACTCAGATCGGACAAAGTAAAGCTCGACCACTCCATTTTCCACTTGCTCCTTGATGAAAAGGTAGCGAATGTCAATATGCTTCGACCGGGAGAATTGAACATTGTTGCAGCATAAGGCAATTGCACTCTTGTTGTCGCAGTACATCGGAATTTTGTTGAAACCTAGACCATAGTCGGTTAATTGCGATCTCATCCAAAGAATTTGAGCACAGCAACCGGACATAGCTATGTATTCTGCTTCCGTACTTGAAATTGCAGCGCTTTTCTGCCTTTTCGATGCCCAACTGATTAGTCGATCTCCTAGTAGTTGCAAAGTTCCACTCGTGCTACGCTTTGTATCTTGACAATCCGTGTGATCCGCATCTGCATATGCTATTAGTACAATCGAAGAGTCCTTCGAATACCAAAGTCCCCGATTAATGGTTCCTTTAAGATATCGAAATATCCGTTTCACATTAGCCAAGTGTAACTCAGTGGGCCTAGTTTGATACCGAGCACACATACATATAGCAAACTGAAGATCAGGTCGATTAGCTGTGATATACAGAAGGGTACCAATCATTCCATAATAAAGTGTCGGATCAACGGCAACTCCATGTGGATCTGCATCAAGCTTAGTTCGTTCCACCATTGGAGTATCCACGGGGTCGTAAGATTCCATCTTATACTTCTTTAGCGATTCAAGGGCATACTTGGATTGATTGATAAAGATGCCTCTGGGACTCTGAGATATCTGAAGACCTAAAAAGAATGATACCTTGCCCATCATTGACATCTTAAACTTAGAAGACATGAGTTTCCCAAATTTGTCGGATAAGGTTTGGGTCGAGGCTGCAAATATAATATCATCAACATATATTTGTACCATAATCATATCTTTACCTCGTTTCTGAATGAACAGCGTGGGATCCACCTTACCTTTAGCGAAGCCTTGCATGATAAGGAATTGTGACAATAGATCATACCATGCGCGTGGAGCTTGCTTCAATCCATAGAGAGCCTTCTTAAGCTTGTACACATGATTAGGATATTTAGGATTCACAAAACCATCCGGCTGTTGAACATAGACCTCTTCCTTGATTTCACCATTCAAAAATGCCGTCTTCACATCCATCTGATAGACGATCATATTCATGTGGGTTGCATAAGCGAGGAATAGTCTAATAGATTCCGGCTATGTTTGGCAAAACTAGCTGTAAGCTGTAAGCTGTTAACTGTAAGCTGTAAGCTGTTAACTGTAAGCTGTAAGCTGTTTGCTAAAAAGCTGTTAATGTTAATAAAAGTGTTTGGTATATTAGCTGTTAACTGTAAAGGTAAAATGTAAAATGACTTAATAGGACATCTTTTAATAAATTATAATATAGTTGGAGGTTATATCAGTAATTTATAACTTTAACAGCTCTTAACAATCTAAAAAGCTGTATGGAACAGCTTTTTATTTAAGAGCTATTTGGTTAAAATAAAAAGTTAACAGCTCTAAAAAAATGTTGTGCCAAACAGAGCTATTAGATTATTTTTTTAACAAAAAAGCTAACAGCTCTATAAAAGCTTTAGAAAAGCTCTTACCAAACATAGCCTCCAAACGGGCAGCAGGTGCAAAGGATTCCATAAAGTTGATGCCCAATAATTGCTTGTATCCACGAGCTACTAGTCGAGCTTTGTTCTTCAATATTCTGCCTAACTCATCAAGTTTCACCTTGTAAACCCATTTCAAAGTGAGTCATTGCACTTGATCCGGGCATGGGACAAGTTCCCATACTTGAAGACGTATAAATTCATTAAGTTCTTCTTGCATATTCTCTATCCAACAGGATTGAGTAAGAGCTTCTTGCCATGTCTTAGGTTCAACTTCAGTGAGAAAAGCATCAAAATGACAAAACATTGCATTTTCTTGTAACTGACTTCGTGTGGATACTGGATGATTAGGGTCACCAATAATAGAATCTATAGGATGATCATTTTTCCACTTGCTGTCATGTTCATGAATCCGTGGATTGGAGTAAACTGTAGTAGGAGTTTCCTCTGAGGTGGACGACCAGGCTTGATTAGGGTTGGGAATAGGTACACCAAAGAATAGAAGTTCACGCATTTTAGCGAATTCCAAATCGTGATCATCATCATCCTCTTCATCATCAATAGGCCTGACATGGGTAGTTGATTCGGGTGTTGGTTGAGAATTACTAATTGATGGTATATCTTGACCAATTGTAGATGTAGACGTATCAGATTGTGCTTCGGTTGCTGGAGCGACAACTTTGGTTACCGGAGCTATTTCCTCAGGTTCTGGAGCAACAATACTTGGAGGAGTAAAGAATTCATCAAAGAACGGTTGAAACAACGTATCCCATTCAGTCCTAGAAGGTGGTGTAAATGATGATGAAGTAGGGTTGTTTGGGACAAGACCAGAACTAATATTACTGGGTCCCATTTCATGAAGTGCGGGTTCAGAGCTGCTTTGCTCAGAAGCCATCGCTGTTAGCTCATCAAAATCAATATTCATAGTTTCGAGGATCTTACGAGACTTACGATTGTAGATTCGGTATGCCTTCTTTGCGGGTGCGTAACCAATGAAAATACCAATATCAGCCTTTGGTTGAAGTTTTCCCAAATTGTCACCATCATTATTTGGATAGCAAAGAGAACCAAATACATGAAGATATGAAACATGGTACTTTTCCATGGAGAAGCTCATAAGGTGTTTTACCATGGCGTTTACGAACTAGTGACCGGTTTTGGGTGTACACTTCTGTAGATACTGCTTCTGCCCATAAAAACAATGGAGCCTTTGCGTAAATTAACATCGTTCGAGCAGCTTTCATAAGTGTGTGATTTCGCCTTTCAACGACACCGTTTTGTTGTGGAGTGCGGGCAACGGATGTTTCATGAGATATGCCAACTTCTTCATAATAATCACGCAAGTTTTGATTCACAAATTCGGTTCCATTATCTGTACGAATGTGTCGGACAGTAGTGTTGAGACGCACTTGAATCATCTTGAGAAATCTGATGATGAATTTAGGTGCCTCATTTTTTGTTGTAAGAAATTTCACCCATGTAAACCGAGAGTAATCATCGACAAATACGAGGATGTACGTTTTGCCACTAAGACTTTCAACACGCATTGGCCCACAAAGATCCATATGCAACAAATAAAGTTTCTCTTGGTTGGTGTCTTCCGTCTTGGGTTTGTATGATTTCTTAGTGCTTTTCCCCATTGTACACGCGGAACACAAATGATCCTTGTGAAATGAAAGTTTAGGAAGACCACGAACAAGTTCGTTTTTCACCAAATGATTAATAGCGTCAAAGTTAAGATGAGATAACCTTCGATGCCATAACCATGACTTAGTCTTCGATGCTTTGGAAAGAAGACATCCGGGAGAAGCGGCCATCATGTCTTGTAGAGACAAATTATACAAATTATTCCCTCAAGTACCTTTCAATAAATCAACCCCTTCCAAATTATGAATGAAGCAGGTATGCTCTCGAAAAGCAACTTCTAGGTTTGCATCACAAATTTTCCCACAGAAAATAAGTTGTGACCGAGACCTTCCACATAATACACTCTTGAAATTATAACATTCCCAATATGATATTCACCATAACCCATTATCTTTGCAATATGATCATTTCCAAATCGAACTGTACCAAGAAACTTGCTGACAAAATTTCTGAGCTGAGAGCGATCTCCGGTCATATGCTTGGAGCAAGCAGAGTCCAAATACCAGAGAACAATTTGGACCACCTGTTTTCAACAACGACAGTAGACAATGCATTGGAAACTATTTGTTCCGGAGTGTTAGCAGTTACAGATAAAATATTATTAGAATTGCTAGCATGTTTGTGACCCTTAGATTTCCTGCATTTTCTAATGTGAGTTTTAGCACTAACAGGTTTTACTGGTTCCAACTTTCTTAGGTTTTGGATTATTCGCGGGCACTACAGTGGGAGTAGACCCATTTAAAGGGCACTTGTTTCCTACAGTAGTGTTGGTGTTCCTAGTTAAAGGACACACTTGTGTTTTGGTAGCCTTGGTACTCCTAGTTAAAGGGCACGCTTTCTTCGCTTTAGTGGGAGTGATCCTAGTTAAAGGGCACATATTTCCTACTATAGTGAAAGTTCTACCAGTGGGGTGTCACAACCAACCAACTTGGGTTAACACTTTCCCAGTCGGTTTCCATTCTAATCCATTTTTCTGGGCATTCATCTCATTCACATGATCAATAAGGCAAGAATCATGACGACTAGAAAACATACATTTAATACAATTCCAACATTTTAAATTAGAATTCACAGTAGGCTTAGAACGCTGCACAACCGTAGAGCCTTTAGGTTTAGCTACATGATTCTTTTTATTCAAAACAGAAATAACATTCCTAGGATGGGCTTCTACTTTCTTCTTCACTGGACTACTAGATGGAGGCAAGATCCTATCATTCTTCTTGTTTCTTTTAAGCTTAGATCTTTGAGCCTTAGTAGTGGTGCTTACTTCTGTAGAAGGCAACACGAGAATATTAGAAGCTGGTTTTGATTCCGCCTTATCTTTAGTGACCAAAGTTTGAGATGGTTTTGTCCTAGGGCCATTATTAAATGGTGTGACTGCTATAAGGTTCCTTTTTATTGCACTAGAGGACGATGCTGAGACAGTGGTTGCGTTATCCACAACTTTCTTACCTTTTAGAGTACGAAGTGTTTCCTTTAACTCAGCCAGGGCCAGATTCTTATCACAAATTTGTTCCCTCAAATCAGATATTTCCACCGACTTTTGATTCAATTTTTCAATCAAAGATTGATTCTGTGCAGTGGTATTAGCACATGCGGGCTTTACTGAATCGAAGAGTTGTGTATTTTTCTATTTTAAGTTATCAACTTTGGACAAAATCTTGGAAACTCGATTATCTAGATCAAGTTTTAAATTCTCAGCGGCCTCAAGTACGTTCACACAGTGAAGCTCCTTAGATTTCTCTATGTCTATCGGCAAAGATTTAGCAACTTTGTCACTGGGCTGACGTTGTTTTGATTGTATATTCAATCGAAAATTCTTTTCAAAGTTTGCATCATCGATATTAACACCTTCGAATGACGTTTCAAAGATTTCTTGAATAAATTGTTGCTTGCATTCAAGCGAAATACAATGTGTTTGAATCTCATCAAAACGTTTTGAAAGCGAAGAATATGAATCTTGAAGCTTTAAAAATTCAGCGTCAGATTCGTGACAAATACTATCTACCAGATTATCCACAGATTCAACATTATGCACAACAGAATCATTATCAAAACTTTTATTCACACAGACGGAAACTATATCATGAGACATCACTTGTTTCAGAAGCTGATCATTTTGGCGAGAAACCCGTTCTATTTCAAGTAAACTGTTTTCATAAGCATCGTCCATTTCATTGAAAACACGTTTAACTTCTTCTATTTCCAAACGCAAATCTTGATCAAGATTACTAAGACAAGCTTTAACATTCTTTACAAACGGAATAATTTCATCTTGGAACGCAGCTCTAGTGTGCTCAAATTTCCATTCACCTACCGTTATGGCCGTGGCCGTCGTACGTTCCAAAATGACCTTGTCAAAATCGGCTAAGTTGTTAGTGTACCGCTTTTAAGTTAACGGATGCCTTACTTACCGGTGGAATTAACTTTGTTAAATCCGTTTTGACAAGTGTAGGAGACGTACTAGGAGGGTTTTCATTTGACAAACTTTGGGGCACAAGAACTGTTAGTTCATCTAATTCCTTTTGTAAGCGAATACGTGTCTTTTTAGAAAGTTGATCTTTATTATGCTTATCATAATCAACCTTATGGAATTTTGAAAACATTTTACAATGAGTTTCTTCCATAAGTGACTGTGTCTCCTTAGAACTACGAACATAAGGTGCTTCTTTCGATTTGCCAATTATGGTCATATCATAAACACAGGGAATATATTCCTGAGCTTGTTATGCATAACCAGGATTAGGTGGTAAATTTTGAAGACGCTTAAGTTTGAGTTCTTTAAATGATTTAGTTAAAAGATGAACCTTTTCTGTGGAAGCGTATTGTTTTAAAAGCTGTTGTTCTTTGAATTTAAGAAGTTTAATAGCATTAATTTCTGATTCAAACTTTTTAGACTCGAGAGTTTCGAAATCCATTTTAAGTTTCTGAAAATCATTGACAACCGACTCATTTGCTTTTAATTCATTGGAAAGATTAGCTTTTAATGATTCTATTTCTTTCAAGTGTTCAATATTTCAAAACGAAATTGGTCATATTCAGAACATGTTATTTTCTCTACTTGAGGGACCATTTCAAAAGTTTTGACCTTTTCTTTATGCAACGCAAGCTCAGCAGTTAGGGTGGAATCTGTATCCATGGATTGTCTGAGAGCCATATGCATTTGGTCAATAATATGTTTAGGCACCATGACCAAATCATGTTGAGCATAAGATTCCTTACCCGTCGTAGCATTTGGTTGAGGTTCACTCAAATGTGTAGGATTGGGTACCACATCATTTGAGTTACTAGTTCCCGAATGCTGTTCGAGGTTGTCATTTTCATGCCCAACTTGATGTGGGTTATCATCATTACCAAGATTGGTTGTGGTGGGTACCTCACTGACGACATCAGAACCGTAGTGAGAGAGATTAGCAACGAGAGCAGCTTGGGCAGAGTGAATGTCATCACAATCTGAATCATATGCGTCAAGATCGTCTGCTTGAAAGCTGCATTAGAAGTGGAAACGACTGCAATGCCTTCAGTATCTGCTGCCCCTGGGTCTGCAAGAAATGCTAACTCCTTTGAATCTAAAATCTTTCCCTTAGACTGAGCATCGACCAAATACATTTTCTCACGAAACCACGCTTCATCCCTTATCCTTTTCGGCTGAGTGCATTGCCTAGCCATATGACCTTGTCCTCGGTAATTGTAGCAAGTCACAACCTTTTGAGGACCAATGGGGCTTCCATTTCCATTAGCTTGAGAATTCACAGCTTGAGCATTCACAGTCCTTGTAGGAGGTCCATATGAATTCTACCTTCCTTGAATGGGTTGCCATCTTACTTGACCATCTTGAATAGTAGCTTGTTGTCGAGGATTTGAAGAGGTGCGGAGCTGATTGTTTGTTGGTGGAAATCCTCTAGTTGTAACAAGTTTTGACAAGTAGGCAGTGAGATGGTTTAGAACATCAGCTGGCGTATCATTTGGAGTAAAGACCGGTGCTTGGATTGGTGTAAGTTCATTAGAGTAGAAAGCTTGTGCTGGTTGTGCTTCTATTGGAAAATATCCTTGCTGAGGAGTATAGCCCATTGGAGAAGAGTTGGCTTGTGATGGTGATGTCTGATATGGTGGTTGTTGTGGAAAAGATTGTTGATGAACACTTTGTTGAAATGTTTGTTGTGGCATCATTGATTGTTGATAAGATGGTTGCTGTGGTTGCTGATAGGTGTGTGGTGGTGGTTGCTGCAAGTATGATGGTTGTTGATAAGTATAAGCCATGTTTTATTGAGAAGCATACATGACAAGTGGATCATGAACTTGAGGTTTAGACAACCGAGCCTCGATCACATGGCATTCGTGTTGTTGAAGAAAAGCTTGAAGTTGATCCACATTGGTGTTATGCAAGTCCTTAGCCAATTTAACATCCGTCACGTACTTTTTCCATTCTGAAGGAAGAGTGTTCAAATACTTGGTGTTCAATTGAAACGTAGGAATTGCCATGCCATAGATATTGAGCTCATTCAACAATAGGGTAAATCTCAGATAGTAGTCATTGGGAGTCTTCCCTGGCACATAGGCAAACTTATCAAAAGTATCATAAAGCTTACACTCTCGCTCTTGTTTAGTTAACGAGGTGCCTTGCATTAGAACACGAATTCTATCCCATAACTCTTTGGCAACTTTATGTTCACTGGCGAGTTCGTAGACATTTGGAGGAAGGGTTTGGAGAATGATGTTTGTAGCATACTTATCACATTTGTCTTGAATCTTCATATCTCTAGTCAATTCACCCGTTGTGCGAGGACGAGTAGCTGTACCTTCCGTCACTGTACCATAATCTAATGGTCCATTGAGCAACGATGCCCAAATGAGATGTCCATTCTCTTTGTTCAACATGTAAAGTTCCATTCGGGAAGTCCAATCCTCGTACATCGATTTTTCCAACATTGGTGGACGATTATCCGTACCTGAGAGGATAGACTTATCCGTAAGAGATGTGTACTCCATTTCGATAAGTTAAGATTTACAAATATTGATTGAACAATGAGAGAAAGTAAATGTGTTTGTTGTAGTGTGTTAAAGCTGAGAAATAATGTTGAAATCCCTAAATTATGTTCTCGATAAACCAAAAATTCCAAGTCAAAATTGCACACGATTCGAAATTTTTTAAGGAATAATTTTTGGGTTGTCGGAATGTTGATCGGAATAAAGGATCGGAATGCCCTTGTCGGAATAACCTTTGTCGGAATATACCCTATCGGAATACCCTTGTCGGAATAACCTTGTCGGAATAAACCCTATCGGAATACCCTTGAATTCTCATGATCGGAATGTCCCTGATCGGAATGTCCCTAATCGGAATGTCCCTAATCGGAATGTCCCAATCGGAATGTGCCTAATCGGAATGTCCCAATCGGAATGTCCCAAATCGGAATGTCAAAAGCAAACCTGTCGGAATATAGCCTTGTCGGAATGATGTTGGAATGTGATCGGAAACCTTAAACCCTTTTCTGATGACACTGATCAGAATAGCTATTAGAATCCTTAAACCCTTTTCCGATGACACTGACCGGAATATATCCCACTTTTCTCAGACAAAACTCAACCAATTCGAGATTTTAAGCCAAAAAATGATCAAAACACCTAAAAAATTGTGTTTTTAGCCAAAGTAAATATACCAAATCTCTACCACAACTATGTAGAAGTTTTGTATCAAGAAAAAACCATAAAAAACAAAAAAAAAAATTGGTTCGTATTAAATGGATCAAAATAGGCGTATGAATCAAGAACACAAACACATAAACAATACAATCATCCCATGGCTCTTGATACCATTTATAGGATATGTAAATCTTGCTTATGTTTTAGAGAGAGAAAGAGATAGATGATTTCACACTTCTAGAGAGAGAAAGTTTAAGAACTATGTGTTATTTGAATGAAATCACCACCCTCTCCATCAAAGGAGAGGGTTTATATACCAAGCCCATAAGATGGGCTTGGGCTTACATTTGGTCCATCCATACATAACATGGACTAGGCCTTTCCTTGTTTGATATATTAAAAGATAACTAGACTACGAGCTACTACTTAATATATTGTCGGAGTGACCGAATCTTCCTAAATACGTAAAAAAGTATTTCCAACAGCGTGGTTTGTGTTTTTGTTGTGATTTAGGAGCAAAATGTGAAAAGGGAAGAAAACACGGGCTTTCACGGGCTTTTATCGAAGAAAAAGACAAAAGACTAAGTCAAAAGATCAAGAGTGCAAAAAAAATTGGAATTCCAAGGCCTATTCTAAAGATTTATCGAAGAAAAAGTCTAAAGACAGAAGTTTAATAAAGCCGAAGAACTCAAGTCTAATTAATGAAGAAATTTCAAGACGAGTTTAATTAATCCTGAGACCAAGTCGAAAAAGTCGAAGAATTTAGAAGACAAAAAGACGAGAAAGAAAGAAAGAAGGAAGCTTCCAACACATGATTACCTCCCTAATCTCCTATAAATACCCTCCTAATATCACATTAGGAGGTGTTGGCTAACTTGACAAACTAGTCTTCCACCATTTTCATTACTTGCACCTTTAATTACTTGCACTTTCTTATTGTCATTTACTTAATCGCACCTTTAATTTCTTGCCTTTAATTTCAAGTAAGTCTTTTAATTTTGTTATTGAATCTTATTTTTAATCAAGTTCTTATTTTTAATCTCTCATTCTACCTTTCTTGTTTTGCTTAATCTTTATGTTTATGTGCTTATTGTTATGCTTATTTGATTAAAGTTATGTTTTTATGCTTTTGATTGTTTTGGATTATTGATTTTATAGCTTATTTGTGTCTTTCTTAAATTTACTTAAGTTTTATTAAAAGTTATTTTATTAGAAAGTCGTTTTTAAAGATTTTTATCATTTAGTGTTTTTAAAAGTCTTTAAATTTTAGCTTATTAGCTTTTTCTTATTCGTGTTTAGGTTATCTTTTTTTTAGTAGAGTGCTTATTTGGATTATAGCTTATTTTATTTTGCTTATTTACTTGTCCCTACTGTATTGCGATCACACCGTCGGAAAGGGGTTCTTAGATTCCGACCCACATTCCGATCACCCCCGTCGGAAAAGGGTTTTACATTCCGACGGGGTTTCCGATTGACATTCCGATCAGGGGCTTTTATTTGGTATTCCGGTGTATTCCGACCAGGATTCCGATTGGAGGTGTTTTGGATATTCCGATAGCTTTGAGCTTCTGACATTCCGATAGGTTTCATTCCGACCACATTCCGACATGTGAGTGGTATTCCGACAGGATTCCTTTGGAAACATTCCGATTGGATTCCGACTGAACATTCTGATTGGGATTCCGATCGTATTCCGACGGTAGGTTTTGAGTTTAAATATTTTGTCTTAGTTTAATTTTTAAGTTTTCATTGTTTTAAGTTTTCAATTTTCATTTTTATTACATTGTCAAATTTACTTTTTGTCGAGTTTTAATTTTACGTCATTTAATTTCTCGTCATTTACTTTTAAAAGTTTTAATATTGCAACATTTACATTTTAATTAGTTTTAGTTTTAATTACCCGTCATTTACTTTAAACTTTTGCACATTTACTTTACTACAACGACCAATTATTGTTTTATCCACCAAAAGACGACTGAGTCGCACGCTAACCAATAATCAATGAAAAGTCTGGTTCAACAATATTTTCATACTTGGCAAAAGCCTTGTATTAATGGTCATGTTTTGTTAAGTCATTCAGCCAAGCACGCGATGACAAAATCGCTCTATTTAAACGGCGTCAGGAAAGTGCCCGGAGAGATATTGAAAGGGCATTTGGTGTCCTACAAGGACGATGGCGTATTAATGAGACTGCTTTTATACATAGTCTCATCGTCCAAAAAGGGCTTTAAATGCATTAAATATCATGAAATTGGCCAAATATATGCTTGTGTTTGTTGCTTGTGTATTTTAGGTACGGATATTGAGAAAATGACAAGAGATCACAAGAATCATATAAAAACGAACACGGGAAACGAAGCCGCACATTGAACCAAGCCCTAATGAAGAATTTTCCAAGACAAACCCTTGAAGATTTGAAGATTATGCAAGAAGGGTCCTCCAATATTGAAGAATTGACACATTAAACCATTGTATCTTCATAAATTACAAGATTGGTCCCTAAAGTTTGTTAATATTGCAAAAAGGGCCCTCCACTTTGAAGAATTGGCAATTTTAGTCCCTCAACAAAACTAAATTGTCAATATTAGTCCTCCTCAAAGTCAAACATACCATGAAGGCCTTCAAGTTACAAGAAATTACAAGTTTGGTCCTTTAAATATGTCAAAATTACCAAAAGGACCCTTGACTTTGAAGAAATGGCAAAAATGGTCCCTCATAAATCATGATTTGTCAAAATCAGTCCTCCAAGAAGTCAACAAGACAAGTCAAGACCATTATCATTAAAGAAAATTCCAAATCAGCCCTTCAAGAATCAAGAATTGGCAAGAAATACCCCTGAAAATACTTTGGAAAAGTATTTGGGGCAAAAGTGTGAAAATGAAAACTTCAAATACAAAGGGAATCGAGTTTTGGCCTGTTTAATACAAAGTGGCAAGAGTTAAAGAAACAAGGGACTAAATGTGGCAGACAACAAAAGAAACCTAGACCTATGGGCTTGTGACACGTGCCCCACTATCAAAAACCAACCAATCACCTCTCTCCCTGGTGCCACCTCACATCCCACTCACCCCTTTATTTAACTAATCTAACTGATTAGTTAAATTTGGCGCTTAACATGTTTTTTAAACACAAATCCAGATTAAACATGGCACTATTCCCTCAAGAACACGATTTGGGTTTTTGTTAATTACTTATAATTAAGCCACCAACTGCTCCAGATTAGTGATTAATGACCTTTTAATCGTAACCCAACTCACAAATAACTTGCCACATCACCCATCAACCCCACATGAGATTCCCCTGCTACACTCTTGTACAAACTGCCAAAACTTGGATAGTCATCCAACGTCCCATATCATTGCTTGGAAGTTAAGCTTAACCAAGACCATTGGATGCATTTTTCACCTTGCCAGCACCACAACAAAACAAGAACTAGTCACATGATCAAGATAACTTCAAAACCCTCAAGGGCATAACTGGAACTTCATTAGCTAGGGTTTCACATTTTTTAGCTTTCCTAGTTCACTTGTAAGCCTAGTTAAAGGCCTTAGGATACTTCATTTTTTCTTTGCTCTTGAATTTTCCTTGTTCACTTTTCTGTAAATCATATATTCGGTTTAATGAAATGTGTTTGAAATTGTGAAGAAAACTCAAGTGCCAATCGTTATATCTGCTTGTTATTGTTCTTTGTTAAGTAATCTTGAATCCTAAAACCTGTTTTCAAAGGAGTGTGCAAAAGTTTTCATATTTTCCTATTATCTTGATATTTTGCTAAGTCTTGTTCAAACCTTGGAATTCTTGGGCTATAAAGCTGATCATAGCATCCTGATATTGTGATATCAAGGTGTTGTGAAGCTTATAACTTGGGGATAATCAAGTGTGGGGAACTAAGGTTGCATTAATCAAGGATTTTTCATTTTTCTGATTTTGATATTTTGCTTCTAACCTTGTTGAATCTTAGCAGGCTTTATTGTGGAAGCTTGTGCTTGTTCTTGCTAGCACATAAGGTCAAAATTCGTGGGTGTGGATGTACATCCATGAGGTTTGCACCATTCTACCTAAAATCTGCTAAAAATCTTGATTTTTGGTGATTTTGTGTGTTGCTTGTGTTCTTGCTGAATTTGTAGTCTAATCTTGTTCAATACTGTATATTATACTTGTTAATGTGTTTGATTGGGCTTGGGTAGTCTTGGAATACACTTATACTTGTTTAAATTGGATTTGAAAAAGATAAGGGGTGTTTGGGATTATCTGTTTAATATCACTGAGTGTTATTGTGTTGTTGAAAGTGGTTGTTTATGCTTGTTATCTGTTATCTACTTGGTTGAGAACTAAAACCTGCAAGTTATTGGGTTTAAAACCTTGAATCAAAGATTGTGCTATAACTTATTGATTTTGACTGTTTTTGACCTAAAATGTTGGTAATACTTAGAGTATATGCATGTTTAGGGATATAAGCTGTTAAATCAAAGTTTTCATAACCTATCTAAGAGATTTGAGTGTTTGAATTTGGCTTGGTGGTCAAATACATCAGCAAGTGTTCATAACTGCATGTTCATAGTTCATCAGTAACTTTTTGTGCTTGAATCTTGACCTACACTTTGAATCATTGCATGAAACCTGTTTAGATTTGTTCATTTGAATTAATTATAGCTTGTGTATGCATTCGGTGAAGTTTGGCTGGCTGAATTGTGCTATAAGTGCTTATTGAACCATAACTGCTTATTTGTTCATGTCTGGGCTAGATCTGGTGATGTTTTGAATTAACTGCACGGATTGGCTGATTGTGATTGTGTTTTTGTGATTGTTATTGACTCCTTGTGATTCACTGATCACAAGGGTGCCTTGTTTGTAACCTGATTCCAACAAAAAGTCACTAAAGACAAAAATTCAATTAAGTCAAACAGTGGAAAAAGTTTCCACTGCTCAGATACCAAAACTAGCCCATGCGAGTGTTAATTTTCAGTTAGCTTATTAATAAGCCATATTGGCTTATCCAGACCTGCAACAACTTATTTTTGTGATCAATCTTCCTCATTTGACCCATTTGTTTGAACTGGAGCTTATCAGACCTTGACTTTGACTTTTTGCTAGAAAACTTATAAAGTTGACTTTTAATTAAGTGCTTATTTGCTTATTTCATCTTATTGAGTGAACTTATTGAAACCTTTTTGTTTATTAAGCTTAGTTAAGTCATTTAAAAGCTTTTGAAACTTGAATCAGCTCTTGGGGTGGCCTAGAACTCGAAAATGACTATTTTGTTGTTTTGTGAAGATAGCTTACTGCTTTTCAGGCTTATTCCTTGTGCTTATTTCAAATTTCTTTTTACAGACCTCTTAGGTAACTCAAAAGAAGCTTGTATGTCTAATTTGAGCTTATGGCATCAGCTTATAGCTTAATGGGCCAAAAAGCCCATTAAGAATAAGCTGCTTTGAAATAAGCTAGCTTATACTCATTTTCAGCTTTTGGCCTTCAGAGTTTTGTTCTTAAAATCAAATTTTGAGTCAGATAGGAGCTTTTGGGCTTATTTGGACAACATTTTTCTTATTGGGCCTTAATCAGCCCATTAAGCTAACTGTTTGGACTTTTGGCCCATTCTAGGCCCATTAGGGGTATTTAGGTAATTTCAACTTCATTTCTGTGTTTATTAGGTTAAAATAAGCTAGTTTGCAACTTTTTAGAATTTTTTATGAATTTTTTATTTTTAATATTATTTTATTATTAAAAATTAAATTTTAGATTTTTCAAGTTTTTATATTTTTCTTAGGTTAAATACATTAAGTTAGGAATTTTACAGTTTTTAGAATATTTTTATTGTCCTTAGATTAATTTTTATAATTATTTCAGGTTTAAATAGTTTTTAATTGTTTTTAAATAGTTTTTATTAATTTTAAAATTTTCAAAAATAGTTTTAAATTTTGTTAAGTCATTTTAGAGGTTTACAATTGAAAAAAATCTCATTTTGGGCTTTTTGTTAATTAAATTGATTTTTTGGGCTTTAATTAGCATTAAAAATTATTATTATTTTATTTTTTTTGAACGGCAGTTTGGTGCAGCGGAGTATCTTATTAAAAATTATTATTTAATTAAATAAAAGCTTTGAGTGATTTTTGATTTTTTGTAAACTCTAATTACATTATTAGGATTTATTGAAATTTTCTAGGAATGTTTAGGGTAAGTTTTTAATTTTGCTACTTTTTACGGTTTTACGTGTACGACTTTATCGTCTTAGTTTAATTCGTCATCGTAACCGTCATTCTCTTCTTATCTCATTTCTATTTTCTTTTCTCATAATCATAATCACATCATTAATCATCTCTTAACACAACGCACTAGCCTCCTTGGGAAACGAACTTGAACCACATTGGTCATTAGTGCTCGGTTTTCCTAAACCGACACTTAATACTCTCCCTATTTTGCTCTCCTTTCCTAAAGAGGTGTGAAAACCACTAAATCAATTTTGGCGTCGCTGCCGGGAGGCGTGTTGTTTTTTGATTTGGCAATTGTTGTTTTTATATATAGCCATAATAGTATTTGTATTAGTAGCACTCTACTAATACGTATTATCGGTTTTTCCTTTTTTGTGTGAATATTATTAATATATTGTATACGTAGAACAATAAATTCACAAGTACTCCAAAAGTGTGAAAACACAACCTTGACTTGGGAGGTCATTACCCAATCATTGTATTCGAATCTCAAACAAGAAAGAAAAGGCAAAAATAGATAAATACTTTCGTAAAGCTCGATTTTGAAAAATACAAACTATAAGGTGGGTATAAGGCGGGTATTATAAAATATACCCTAAGGAAAAAGGCTCTTAAGTGCTTCGCGCCGCCTCCTTTCCCCGCTTGCTTGTGAGTATTTTGAGATTGAAAGCTAATCGAGGGTTTTGCCGCCCAAAGTATTATTAAGTATCATATATACTTTCTTGGTTTCATTGATTAAACCCTCTTGAACGTTTTTGTGTTCCACCAACGTTCTAAAGTCATCGAAGGCGTTCACTTCACGTGATCGTTTTCATTCCTTGAGGCTTCTTTAATCAAGAGATTTGATTAAGGAGGAGATTTGTAGATTTTGGTCTACTTAATACAATCACAAAAATCCAAAAAAAGTAAAAACAATCAAAAACCACAAAAAATTGGAAAAATACAAAACACCAAAAAGAATCTTCTTTGCTCATCCCCTCGTTGTACGTGACGTTTATGCAAACCCGCAACCAAGCAATACGTGCACGTAAACGAAGAAACCGAAAGGAGTCAACACCTACTCCTAATCTTTCTAGTGAGGAGTCTCCTATTGACGAACCTATCGTACGAGAGAAACCAACCATGGAGAATCGAACTATGATGGAGTTACTTCAAGCACCCACCGAGGGGATTTTGAAGTGAAAACGGGTTTGTTGTCGATGATCCAAAACAACAAATTCTGTGGTGATGAAAAGGACAACCCGCACAACCATATCCGCCAATTCATCGTCTTACCGCCACTTGCAAATTTAAGGATGTTGCTAATGACTCGATTAAGATGATGCTTTTTCCGTATTCCTTAGCGGGCCCACTAAAATTTGGTTAGAGAAAGAGCCACCCAATTCTATATTGACGTGGAAGGATCTCGTTTCTAAGTTTGTGAACCAATTTTTTCCGCCCTCTAAGACTACGCATTTGAAAAACGAGATTTCAAAATTTTCACAAGAATTTAATGAGAGTTTTTCAACAGCTTGGAATAGGTTTAAGGAAATGTTACATGAGTATCCTCATCACGGTTTTTCCGACTTGCATCAAATAGACACGTTTTACAATAGACTTAATGATCATGAAAGGGATTATCTAAATGCCACCGCGGGTGGTAATTTTTTGTGTAAAACGGTTGAGGAAGCTTTGGTGATAATTGAGAATAGATCTAAGGTGTATAGTCCTCGTAGCACGTCGAGTGTTCGTAAGGCTTCGTCTTCGGCTTCACCTTCTTTGTCTAATACCATCGATGCTTGCCAAATTGAGGCGAACTTGGAAAACAAAATCTTTGATAAGCTTAAAGGACTTTTAATTGAATTCAAAGTTGGAGAACAAAGTGCTCCCGCTACGGCTAAAGCGGTTGAGGCTTCATGTATGTATTGTGGTAGAGGTCATGATTTCTCCGAGTGCATTACCAACGGTGGTAACACTTCGAGTGCCTACGCGGCCACGGGAACTTACAACCAAAACGGTTAAGTTACCCGCTCTAATCAATTGACTCCACCGGGTTTTGCTTCAAATCAAAATGCTAACAACAACTATCGAAACAATCAAGTTGGTTTCAAAAACAATTACAAAGGAAACTATGGGAATCAAGGGGCTAATAATCAAGTTTCAAACAAAAATCAAAGTGATTTTCAAAACAACAACAAAGGTTTGAAAACTTTTAAAGATCTTCCAAATGAATTTGTTGAATACGCTAATGGAAATGATGCTAGGTTTGACAACATTCAAAGAGAAATCATTAGCCTAAGATCCGAGTTTAAGAACGACTTGAAGAAGGAGTTGAAAAATGAGTTAGCAAATGAACTTAAAATCCATACAAACAAAATGGAAGGAAATGTAACTAGGTTACAACAAAACCAACAAAAAATTGAACAAGGGCAACATGAAATTAAGCAAGAAATGATTAAGGCCGAGAAGAGGCAATCCATGTTTGAGGAAAAAATTTCATCTATGTTTGAGGCTATTATGTGCAAACCGTCTTCGAGTAGTCTTCCTAGCAACACCATATCAAACCCTAAGGGAGAGATGAAAGTGATTACCACACGTAGTGGTAAGACACACAAGGAACCGACTCCTCAACCAATTGCTCCTACGGAGGAAGCAATTGAGGAAGAACCCGAGGTGGTGGTCGAAAAGGAGCATGTCCAAATTCCACGAAGTACCGCTCATGCCACACCTACGGTTGATCCATTACCACATTTGGAACCCGAGATTCCAAAGGCTATGCCTATGCCTCAACCCACACCACCTTTTCCCTATCCATCGAGACTTAGAAAGGAGAAACGTCAAGAGCGCGACAACTACCAATTTGAGATTTTTATGAAAATGTGTCGTGATTTGCACTTTAAGGTGAGTTTCTCCGATGCTTTGGTCATGATGCCTCAATTTGCCGCTAACTTTAAGAGTATGTTGAACAACAAGGAGAAATTGCAACAATTGTCTGGTTGTTCATCGGTTTATCTTAATCGCATACCTCAAAAAGTCGGTGATCCCGGTAAATTCTTGATTCCATGTGCAATCCAAGATATGGAAGAATGCTATGCCTTGGCCGATCTTGGTGCTAGTATTAACTTGATGCCACTTGCAATCTTCAAGTCGCTCAATCTTCCTAATCTTACTCCTTCACTAATGTCTATCGAGTTGGCCGACCATTCCACGATTCCCGCATGTGGATTGGCGGAAGACGTTTTTGTGAAAGTGGGAAAGTTATATTATCCGATAGACTTTATCGTTGTCGATATTCCCACGGATCCTCAAGTTCCTCTCATTTTAGGTCGTTCGTTTTTAGATACGTCTATGGCTTTAATCGATGTACATGCTAGAAAGATCACGTTACGTTTCAGCGACGAGGAACTTGTTATAAACGCAACTCAAAATTCTCAAATTTCTCATGTTTATTCTGTTGCAACCATAAACCTCGTTGATATGATCGACGTTGTTTGCGAGGAATTTTCACAAGAAGTTCTAGGTTTTGGTGATGATGAAAATAGTGGCAATCCCACTATGTTAGATCCCATTCTTGATAACTGGACACCAACCTTCACTCCATTTGAAGGTGGTGGTTTTACGTTGGAAGAATTCGATGTTCCACGTACTTGTGACGAAGACCTCGACAATGATGAGGACTTTTCGATTATCAAGGATTTTCTTAACGATTTCCCATTTCCTCCACCCCAGGAGGTTATGAGTATCGAGCCCAAATCTTCAATTGAGGAACCACCTATCCTCGAGTTGAAAGATTTACCTCCTCATCTCGAATATGTCTTTTTGGAGGAGGACGACAAGTTGCCGGTTATTATTGCGAAAGAACTTTCGGATGATGAAAAAACCGCACTTGTCGATGTTCTAAAGGATCACAAAGGGGCAATTGCGTGGAAGTTATCCGACATTAAGGGGATCGATCCCAAATTTTGTACCCACAAAATCTTAATGGAGGAGGATTACAAGCCCGTAATCCAATGTCAAAGAAGGGTGAACCCCAAAATTCACGACGTCATCAAAAAGGAAGTCCTAAAACTCCTTGACGCGGGAATGATTTACCCTATTTCCGATAGCCCTTGGGTGAGTCCTATTCATTGTGTCCCTAAGAAGGGAGGAATGACCGTTGTGCCAAACGATGCCAACGAGTTAATTCCCACTAGACTCGTAACCGGATGGAGAGTGTGCATTGACTATCGTAAGTTGAATGACGCAACTCGAAAAGACCATTTTCCCTTGCCCTTCATGGACCAAATGTTGGAGCGTCTTGCGGGAAACGATTTCTATTGCTTTTTAGATGGTTTTCAGGTTACTTCCAAATCCCCATTGATCCTCGTGATCAAGAAAAAACTACGTTTACGTGTCCATATGGAACGTTTGCCTATCGTAGAATGCCATTCGGACTTTGCAATGCACCGAGAACCTTTCAAAGGTGCATGATGGCTATTTTTCGTGATATGATCAAGAAGACGATGGAAGTCTTCATGGATGACTTTTCCGTGTTTGGTAGTTCGTTCACTTCGTGTTTGTCGAATCTTGAGAGAATCTTGAAGCGTTGTGAGGAAACCAACCTTGTGCTTAATTGGGAAAAATGTCATTTTATGGTTAAAAGTGGAATCGTCTTAGGGCACAAGGTTTCGAAAGCAGGGATTGAGGTAGATCAAGCTAAGGTAGACGTCATCGCCAAATTACCTCATCCCAAAACCTTTAAGGGAGTTAGGAGTTTCCTAGGCCACGCGGGCTTTTATCGTCGATTCATCAAGGATTTTTCAAAGATCTCTCGACCTATTACACATCTCCTTGAAAAAGATGCACATTTTGTCTTTGACGAAGATTGTGTATGAGCCTTTGAAATCCTTAAGAGGAAACTTACCGAAGCTCCCATTCTTGTTGCTCCCAATTGGAACCTCCCCTTTGAGCTCATGTGTGATGCTAGTGACTATGCTATTGGGGCCGTAGTAGGGCAACGTCATGAAAAGAACTTCTTGCCTATTCACTATGATAGCAAGATGATGATCGAGGCTCAACTAAAACACACTACAACGGAGAAGGAATTCCTTGCCGTGGTGTATGCATTTGAGAAATTCCGACCTTATCTCGTCTTGACAAAATGCATAGTGTATACGGATCATTCGGCTATCAAGTATCTCATGCCTAAACAAGATGCTAAGCCGAGATTACTTCGTTGGATTCTCCTCCTTCAAGAATTTGATCACAAAATTGTTGACAAAAAAGGAGCCGAGAATCTAGCGGCCGATCATCTTTCTCGTTTGGAAGATCCTCACCAAAGTGTTTACGAGCCCAAGGAAATCACCGAAACATTTCCACTCGAGACACTTGGAGTAGTGAATTCTAAGCTTGATTCTTCCACCCCATGGTTTACGTACATCGAAAATTACCATGCGGGCAACTTCATCATGAAGGGTATGACGACTCAAGAAAAACGGAAATTCTTTCGTGACGTCAAGTTCTATTTTTGGAACGACCCTTACTTTTTCGAACTTGTGCGGATCAAATTATTCGATGTTGTGTCTTTGGTACCGAAGCTTCTAACATCCTTAGAGCTTGTCATGAGGGACCCACGGGTGGTCACCACGGTGCTAATCTCACGGCTAACA
Organism: Glebionis coronaria; assembly: GCA_025667525.1. Taxonomy (NCBI): domain Eukaryota; kingdom Viridiplantae; phylum Streptophyta; class Magnoliopsida; order Asterales; family Asteraceae; genus Glebionis; species Glebionis coronaria. Next base: position 42,942 of record JANFOE010001337.1, on the reverse strand, counting down.
AGGTTTTTTATGCCAGCTTCTTTTGGCCTACTATTTACCGAGATGCATATGAGCTTGTGAAGTCGTGTGACTCATGCCATCGACAAGGAAAAGCCTCACAAAAAAATGAAATGCCACAAAACATCATCCAAGTGTGTGAGATCTTTGACGTTTGGGGTACTGACTTTATGGGGCCGTTCCCATCATCTCGTGGTAATAAGTACATTCTTGTCGCGGTTGACTACCTATCTAAGTGGGTGGAAGCTAAGGCTTTTCCCATCAATGATGCTCGTGTGGTAGTCAAGTTCTTGAAAAGCTTGTTTTCTCGGTTTGGAACCCCTCGTGCGATCATAAGCGATCGTGGAACCCATTTTTGTAACGACCAATTCGAAAGGGTCCTAAGGAAATATGGGGTTACACATCGACTTTCTACGGCTTATCACCCACAAACGAGTGGGCAAGTCGAGGTTTCAAACCGAGCGTTAAAGAGGATCTTGGAGAGATCAACTGGGGAAAACCGACAATCTTGGTCGGAAAAGTTAGACGATGCTTTATGGGCCTTTAGGACCGCTCATAAGACGCCCATTGGGTGCACTCCCTATAAGCTTGTGTATGGGAAAAATTGTCACTTGCCAATTGAATTGGAACACAAGGTTTATTGGGCCCTAAAGCATTGTAGTGATGACATGGAGACCGTGGGAAAACACCAAAAAATGCAATTAAATGAATTGGATGAATTAAGGGATATTGCTTATGAAAATTCATTAATTTATAAATAAAAGACTAAAAAGTTGCATGATTCAAAAATTAAAAACCGGGTTTTTAACATTGGGGATCAAGTTTTGCTTTTTAACTCTCGTTTGAAAATCTTTTCCGATAAGTTGAAATCCCGTTGGTCCGGTCCATTCACCTGACTCAAGTTTTTCCATATGGGACCATCGAGCTAGCTCAAAATGATGGCCCCAATTTCAAGGTGAATGGACATAGGTTGAAGCACTACTTTGGCGGGGAAGTTCCATCCTTGAACTACCTCGACCAAATCACCTTCCCTAATGATAATTAGTATTGAGGGGATCGAGTCGAGCTCATGACTCGGTAATCAAAAACGAGGTGCCTCGTGGGGGAGTCCCATGCTTATCCTATGTACATATTATCGCTTTCTAATGTAGTAACGTGTGGGGATTTGTGCCCTTCCAACCTTTGTTCTGTGGTTGTTTGTGAATTGTGGACTTTAGATGATCATTATCTTCACGATTGGAGCCTCTCGTTTTCGTTTTATGGGAGCACTCGATCGTTTGCTTTGAAGACTTTCTCAATATCCATGATATATCCTTTGATGTTCTAACCTTAGGTTTATCGCACATGTGACAATCCGTCAATTTATGGTTTATATTTTATTCTCAGATATTATTTAAAAACATTATTTTAATGTTATATTATGAACTCACTCATTTATGGGAAGAGATTTGGGTTTACGTCTTGAAGTAGCATCAACTACGTCTAAACCGGAGGATTCTACGTTACGTGCTCACGTTTACATACACCGTCTTTGGTGACAGTCCGACATTTCAGGAAAATAAATTTATTCGTGGATATTAGTTTGGAATTTAAATTTGTGTTGGTTCATAAACTTACAAATTTACGAGAAGAGATTAGGACTTACGAGTATAATTTAACGTCCTTTACGACTAAACCGGAAACCCTAGGATTACGTATTTACGTTTTTGAACTCCATATTTGATGAGAAAATTTTTATTAGATTCGTTTTGTGCCGTTGATTCATAATTTATAAAAACGTTTTTCGTAAAACGACCCGAGGGCACGCAAATCAAGGAAACTAGAATCGAGAAGTACCCGTAAATTAGTGGGATGAGACAAGTTTACACTTGCCTCACCCCATCATGAGATGGCTAAAGCTTAGCCAACACACTTGAGGTGTGTCAACTTTACATGAAAAACTTGGATACTTGTCCTAATCTTTACACCAAACTAGCAACCTAAAAAAACCATTCAATATTAAACCACTTCCTCACTTTTCTACATGCAAAACAACTCACAACTCTCTCTTGTTCTCTCTCTATGAACGTCCCATATACCCTCATAAACCACCATTTGATTAAAAATTCAACCATGAATCATGTGTTTAACTTGCACAAGATGAAAACCCTTTGAAGATATGAAGATTGGAGGTGATCTTAACATGTGAAAAGGAGTTTTCATGGAGGTCTTTGGGCTGATTTCATGGAGGTGTTCATCCATTTGAAGGACTCAATAAGTTGCCTTGCTAAAGTTGAAGATTTGGTAACAAGGAACCAAGCCTTGTTCATCAAAATCCCATCTTTTCATCATCTTGGTGGTATAGATATTATTTCTCCCTATCATCTTGTTATTTTGAATATGTAATCTTGTATTTTATTCATTTATGTATATGTATATGATGATGAATGATGATCAAAATATTATGTGGGGATTTGGTGTGGATAGATTTGGTTAAACAGATTGAAAACTACAAGAAAAGATGTTAAAATCTTGCTTAAAATAGTAGGCTGTATAAAACAGTAAAGAACCTTATGATAAACTGATAAAATGGTATAGATAAATTGATATACAGTAAGTATTAGATTTCATACACATATGAGAGTTGTCCATGCAATGGAATCATCAAAATGAGTGAGATATTATCAAAACAAAATTAGTATACCAATCTAAATAGTCTGTTTTGTAGGGACTGTTAAGGATACTTAGACATGGATTGAGCAGTAGCTATAACTAACTTATTTGTAGCACATAATATGAAGTTTATGTCATCCAAAAATGAGCTTCTATTTCCTTATATAACTCAAGATATGATAAAAATGGTGAAAGTGAAACTAAAAATCAGATTTTGTGAAATTAAAGTTTAATAGTATTATATAAGCACTCAAAATAATATAGTATAAAATGTGAAATTAAAACCCACTAACTTATATATTTCATTTATATAAATGTGTATAAGGATAAATAAATGGACATTATATAAATGGTAGTTTGGTAAGTCTTATAAGTTATAAAAACTATAAACATGATTTTTACGTCTTTTCGGCTAGTACCGTAAAATTAACGTTTTTCGTCAATTAAAACTTAGACGATCGGACCCGTCTAATGTAAACTTTTTAAAAGACATATACTGATATATAAGTACTTAATACAAGTAAAAACCGATAAAACCCGAACTATATAACATACGGATATTATAGGGCTAAGTTAGCATTATTGGACTAATAATCCAACTAAATGGGCTAAACACTTATAGATTTACTATTGGGCTTAACCCACTTGGGCCCAACATGTAAAGTATAATACTGATAATAAAAGTGTAAAATGGACTAATATAAGGTATTGGGCTTATAATAGGCTATTGGGCCTAAAACATGTGAATAAGTAAAACTAATAAACAAGTATAAAAATTACCAATACATAACACTAAAATGAGTAAATGAGAGTGTATAAACCCACTTGATCAACATCATATATATAAAATCATCATATGTATACATAATTGTTATTTTTATAAAGTCATTGGACAAGAGTCTAAGACGAGTATTATTTGTCTAGGTTTTCGTGATTGAAGCACGTACCGTACATCCGAATTGCCGATAACCCGCCTTCCCACATCAACGTGAGTTCATAGCCTCGCACTCTTTTAAATGTTTTATGAAATGTTTTATAACCCGCGAGGGAGATAACATGTTAGTTTTACTAAAATAGGACACCATTTGTCCCGATTATTTGTTTATTGATTTGGACCCAAATGATTGTATGACCCGATGAATGAATATATGAACCGATAAATGAAATGAAATGGATTATTAAAGTTAGGTTACGTCACTAAAAGTCCCATTAGCATGAATTGTGAACTACCGGGATTTGGTAGACGCTTATGCATATAATAGTACTATTTGGGGACGATCACCCCAGTTCGCGCCTTGACGATTGATCCTCGTCGTGCCACATTGATTGGTAAGCGAATTTATGTATGAGAATATTTACACAAGCGTGATTATTGTGACGACACGCTAATTTAGATGGGCAAATGAGTTTCGGGTTAGCTACCCGTTGTTTGTTGTAGTAAGGTAACAATGTCATGCGGCTTATAATAATCCAAAAATAACGAAATACTGCTATACGCACTAAATTACGATATATTGCCTGACTAGCAATACGGGGTCTTACTATTGATATTATGTTCGTGTTTTGGTTTTTCATAACCATATTCATATAACGGTTTTTATTTCTATACAACGTTATAAAACGTATTGTATGATATTTTTACGACATTAGTTCGTATAATGGTTTTTAAGGCGAAATCCTATATTATGATTTTGATAAGGATGTGTATAAAATGACTTTGGCTATTTTATGGCCTATTACAAATATTTGTGCAAAATGATTTTCGGTAATAATTATATACCGATGATATATTAATGGTTTCATTAAACTCTATGAATTCACTCGGCGTTATCGCTGACCTTTTCTTTTAACATGTTTTGTCTCAGATACTTGAAGGTAATTCTCGGGAAGACAACAAGAATTCATGGCCCATACTTAAATAATAATTTCCATTCAAATGTTTTGTAAAATTTTATGAAATGACTATGACTTGGGACCTATGTAAACTTGATATTTATGAATGGAAATGCTTTATATTTAAACGACGCGATTTTTAAGCGTTGTCTATGATGTGAGTAATGTGCTATCCCGTAACACCAACGAGTCTTCCGCTGTATTGAATTGTGTAAATTTGGGGGTGTTACAGTTTGGTACCAGAGCTCTCGTTATATAGAACGAAAGATTTTTAAAACCAAGGTTTTGAATAAAACATTTCAAAATCTTTTAACTATAAACATTTTTTTAAAAATGTCTAAAAATCTTTTGACTATAACGGTGCCGAAGAATTCTCGAGTTACCGACAAGGCCAGACTGAGAAGTATTATTTAAATATATATATAACTTGGATTATATATATACATATATGATGTAATTTTATTACATGATTGTTTGATGATTATTTTGATATTTATACGACGTAGATTGTCACAAGGAACCCTAAATCCCCTAGTAAATTAATCGAAGCTATTCCCGTAGGAATTCTAGCTATCCTAGATCTAAACCAAGTTGTGGATAATTATGATCCCAACAAAATGGTTGATATTCGTAGAAATGTAGATATTAGTTGATTGTGATATTAAATAAGAATTGGCGAGATTAAATCTGATATCGATGTCATGACGATCTTTCCTTATAGAGTGGAGTTTGACAAAACGTTACCACCTAGAAAGATGTCATCTGATTCGTTTTCACCCAATTCTTAAATTTGAAACCGAAAGGGTGAATGTTGCACTTGAGGCTGTCATTGGAACCATTACCCAAAAGCCTCATGCCACTAGTACCTTTCCGAGAAGTATAATTGAATGTGTGATTCATTTCATACTAGTGACTCATTTGATAATTATTGTTGGAAAGAGCTATAGGATTGGAAGTTAATGTTGATCATATCGAGCTTTTATTGCCCTTTTAAGATTTATGAATAAGGTTGAAAGTACTAGAGAATGAGGTAGGATATCGCATTGAGTATAAGTTGATTGAAACTTGAATAAAGTAAAATTTAACCCGTATGAAATATGAAATTGTTAAGAGGAAGTCGTTAAGTTCTGTGATTGAATTATAAGGTTTTAATTGATTGTTGGTTCGTGTTAAGGGTTGTTCCTAGGCCATTGTTCATTGACGAGGATGCCCAGTGTCTAATGTGATCGTGATAGTATAGTGATAATTTGAGATACGTTATAGGGTAAATTAGAAAATTACCTTTAGGAAAAAGTAATAGACTAATATTACCAATGACGAATTCAATTAAACACGTGATGAACCAAGTTCGTTATACACGAAGATCGAGTGAATTTGAGACGTTTTTGTTTTGATTTGGACAATTGATGTGAATTGGTTTTCGGTTTTTAAATCGAGAATTAAATCTACAAATTTTAAACTATTAAATCTAATCCTAAAGTGCATGAATCGTAAACCCCGCTATTATTTAAATCTAAAACAATTAATTACTTAAAAATTAAAACTATTTAAAAATTAATCTATTTTATAATCTATAAAAATAATTCTATTTAATAAAAAATTACTTTTAATCTATTTTTAGAGATCTATTTAACTTTTTAATCTAATAAAACTTTATTAAAATTACTTTAACCAAATTTATATTTTTTTTAAACTAATTTTATTTAAAGTCTAAAATTATAAAAAAATCTAATTATTAAAATAAACTAATAAAACTTTTTAATTAATAAAAACATTTTTTTATTTTATTTTAATTTTATTTTTATTTAACTAAAATATACTTTAATAAAAACATTAATTAAAGGTTTATTTAAAAACGGAATTAAAGTAAATAAAAAGTTACTAAATGAAATCTGCCAAGTTAAACTTTACTATATTAATTAAATGTGAGACAGTTAAATCAAAAGAGCATTGAGCTCAGATGGTTAACACACTATGCACACACCCTTGAGGTCAAGGGTTCGAACCACAAGAGTGGTTCTTTTTGGACGATTTATTTCTTTTTGAACAGATAATAATTTCAGTCACAGGAGGTGACTTTTGCTTGGAGTAGCTAATGTTAACAGCTTAATGGAACAATAATAAGCTATCAGATCAGAAAGATCTGATAGCAAAATCTAAACAACAAATCTAAGAAGCAAGAACAAGTAGAAATTAACTCGGAATTAATAACAGTAATGAAACCACGTAATAAACTTAATCAAGATCAGTCCAACTCAAACTCAGCATACAAAATAGAGATCAGGTGAACAGACATTACAAGTTCGTCAACAGATAAGTCAAACTATAGCAGCAAATCAATTTTAACAGCAAAACAATCAAGCTGACCAAAACTTCAGCATTCTAAGCAAATAAATATAGCTAAAAGTACCAAATCAACAGCTATGTAACATTCAGCAAATTATTCTTTCAGATAAAGGAAGGGAACAATATGCACAGCATACTACATGTTTATCAAATACCAAGCATCAGATTCCTTCCTGAACTCATAAATCCATATGCAAGTACCAATCAAACCCTACTTAAAATCAGATAATAACTCCTAAAAGATAGAATCATTTAGCAGCTACATATTCTTAAAATCAACTCGACACAAAACTAACTTAACAGGCAGCTTATGAATAATGCATAAAACAAGTATCATAAACTTAAATAGTACACCATTAAAACTTACAGTTAACCATAGAACTTTAACAGATTCATTCAAAACGAATTCAAATATCTAAATGACAATTAACTAACAGATTCCAGCAAATTAATTAAAATTTATAAAACAGAACATAAATTAAAAAGGGTTTAAAACCTTTTGTAGAACACCGTTGAGACGAAGGTTGTGCTGAACAACCTTGTGAACCCGTAACAATCACCACCATTATCCACCATTCGAATCAACATATTCATTTTTTTTCGAACCAAAAATCAATATACACCAACGAATCACCAGATAATATTCGGAGCCTTTTTTACATCAACTTTCCAGTAGGGAAAGTTTGTTCCCAGTTTTACTTCAATTAATTAATAATAGCTATTAAGAAGCTTTATCAATTAACTTTAATATTATTATAACCAAAATCAATATTCGAGATACAGTGCAGAAAAGTAAAAGTAGACAAGATTTAACGAAAATAAAACTTTATTAATTAACCAGACTGATTACAATGCTTTAAGAAAAAGAAAAATACAATTTATCTAGAACTAATTTTGCATAATAACAGTAAAGTAAAAAGAGGGATGAAAATTACAATAGAAATGAGGGTTTTTATAGACATCCCAAGGCTTTGCTGAGGAAGAATATTCGGATCTTCTTGAGAATATCCCTTTTCAATATAAGCCCTTAGATCTTCATTTTCTCTCTCTTTGTTGATCGGATGGTTGATAGGACACAACTAGCACACGGATTGCCAACGTGGCATCCGTGTATGCTAGTTGTGTTTCTTTGAAGCCTCTTGATTGGATGATTAGGAGAGTGAGGTGTTTCCTCCATTAGTAATCTGCCACGTAGCCTCTTCTCTGCCCATCTTCTCTTCCTTAAAATTGGGGGATTTAATTCCCCCACACTTGAATTAACCGTGTGAGTAAAAGCCCCAAAATTAATTGAGTTAATTATGAATTAGGGTTAGTGAACAGTAACTATAAAGTTACTGGTTTTCTTTGGTGAGATGGGGAAGAAAGAGTTGCATAGATTGTATCGATATTATTTAATGTGTGTGAGATAAAGAGGAGACGTATAAAAGTGAGTGGGTGAGGTAATAGTTTTATTATTGAGTGTGGTGATAAAGTGTGTGTGGATACACGTTCAAAATAAACGTGTGAAGGGATTTTAATGGATTGTTTGACCGAGAGTTAAATACACTTCCCATCCATTTGTAACTTGCAACCAAACCCTAAGCCCATTACATCATTTGTTCCATTTCATTCATGGGCTTGGGCCCTTATTACTTTTCTTTCCATCCGTATATCAAAACAAATGGGCCAAGTGTTGGACTTTAATTTCAAAAGTAAATTATACTCCTTTAAATGGGCTTTTAAGCCCATTTCCCAAATGTGGGTCCCACTTGGCCCAATTATAATTAAATCCACTCAAGTCGAGCTCGATTTTGGCTTCTTCAATCTTTTTCTTCAAACTCGTGCCGGTTTTGCCGATTTTCGTGAACTTGGTACCTACACACATGAAAATAAGAAACAAACATATACAAGGCAAATTTCGTACATTAAATGCATTATTTCATTGTTTTAAGATACAATTGATATGACTAAAGTAGCTCATATCAAACTCCCCCTTGCTAAGCAATTGTCGTGTCCTCACGCAATGATAAAATAAAACATTAACTACACCATTATTCAACTCTTGACATTTTATTTTGCAAAGACATAATGTATTGCTTTCATTATTTTAAAAAAAATAACTTTTAGGATCATAAAACTCAAATAGATTCATCGTCTCCGACTTTTCACTTTTCCATGCCAAGTGCAAAAACAAGATCATTGTCAATCATAAGCCCCAAAATTAAACCAACTCATACAAGTAATTTGTGTTAAACTCAATATCCTATTATTCCTAATTGTATCTCTAGATTTTATTTGTCATTCACCCTAAGGCTCATTTGACTTTATTTGATAATTATTAGTCCAAAAATGAAGGCAAGAACGGTGTAAACTCAACACTCAAAACCTAACCTCGACTTCAAAAACCGTTGTCACCAAAGAAAGCCCACATCAAGGATAACTTAACACGATTTAGGGATAAATCCCGGATCCGAAATTTGGCTAATATGGCTACTTAAAAGCAACAAATAAAACCTCCAAAGTCAATTTTGACCTTATTAATGGAGTTAGCAACAACTACATCATAACACCTTGTGGCTCCTTAAGATGCAATTGTGCTCCTTATTTAAAATCCACACCCTAAGGCTCCTTGGACAAAAATAAGGGAATTGACAACACCATCCCACCTTACGGATCATGATGATGAAGCAATTTTTATTCAACACGCCCCTTGACATACACCCTAAGGCTCTAATGACAAGGTTAGTGCTACATGACTCCCACCCGAAGGCTCCTAGAGAACATGTTTTTATTTATTCTTCTTTATTATTATGATATTTATAGTAAGCCAAATTTCCGCAATCCCATGATCAAAAGTCCATGACGCTGACACCCTTAATGTGTTCTCACTTTAATTACAAGGGAAGAAAAAGAAGGAGTTACGAGTCAAGATATCAAGCTTAAACCGCTAAAAACTTCATTTATTAAGCAATTATTATTCAAGTGAGGAAAGTAAGTACGAGGAGATTAAATCAAACACAAAAATACTTGCACAAAGAAGAATTTATCCTTAGAAACTTATGATTGAACTCTATCATCTCTTGTTCTCCATATTGTAAAATTTCAAAAATGTGAAATCAATGGATACTTAGCCTATTAAATCAAAGTTTTGGGTTTTCAAGTCATCTATAGGATCTTGCATCTTCTTATACTTTTTCAAGTTTTAGAATTTGCGTTTTAAAGTTCCTTTAATAAACGACTTTCTAGGATCAATTATAGGAACTTGCGAAAAGTTCTTGTTCTTAACTCGTATGAATTAAGACCTTCGCGTTTTAAAGCTCCCTATATAAAAGCCTAGCAAAACTTAATTCAAATACGTTAAGGAAAAGTAAGGTTAAAAACCGAGTCGAGTCAAAAACTATTTTTATTTTCACCAACGGAAAGCCTACATTCGTGTCAAAAGCAATTATTTTCTTTATTAAAACTTAAAAACAACACTAAAAAATTACAATTTTATTGAAAAATAATGACAATTACGTTTAGACACGACAAAAGCAATTGCAAGCGATTATATCGATTGACTCCCCTATGCTAAAACCAAACATTGTCCTCAATGTTTCTTAGCTCAAGAGTAACACCCCCTTGCTAAAACACGAAGATTCTAATGCAAAATCCTAGCATGGAAAGAGCACGCAAATCTATAAGCCGTTTATTAATTATGCCTCAAGATAAAATGTTAGTCGATAAAAATCAAGGGATAAAGAGTGTGCGTTTTGGCATGCAAAGAATGGAAGATCAAGTGGACCGGCAAAAACCGAACACGAGAGTCTTCAAATATTAGGGTCATACCTAAGATCACAACACAACAAAACACGAGCACGAGCTTGAAAGATCAAGCCTTATTAGTGTTAGAAAATAGAAAGAAGATAGAATGTATGGGACTCCCCCACAAGGCACCTCGTTTTTGTTCACCGAGTCATGAGCTCGACTCGATCCCCGCATTCATTGGTCCTTAAGGAAAGTTTGAAGATCTGGGACAACCTCCGTAGGTATGTCCCCTCCAAAGTAGTGTTTCACACGATGACCATTCACCTTATAGTTAGGCCCGTCTTTTTGAGCTAGCTCAACGGTGCCATAAGGGAAAACTTGTGCAATGGTGAATGGTCCGGACCAACGGGATTTAAGCTTGCCCGAGAAAATCTTAAGTCTAGAGTTTAATAAGAGGACTTGATCACCAACATTGAAAATGCGGTTTTTGATCTTAGAGTCATGAATCCTCTTAGTCTTCTCTTTATAGATCAAAGAATTTTCATAAGCTTGATCCCTTAATTCACTTAGTTCATTCAATTGAACCTTGCGATGATCACTCGTGGTCCTCAAATCAAAGTTACAATGCGTAAGAGCCCAATACGCCTTATGTTCGAGTTCAGTTGGCAAGTGGCATGCTTTTCCGTAGACCAACCTAAATGGTGTACAACCAATTGGCGTCTTGTAAGCCGTACGGAAAGCCCACAATGCATCGTCCAATTTATCCGACCATGAAGTGCGATTTTCTCCAATAGAACATTCCAAAATCCTTTTAAGAGCTCGGTTTGAAACCTCCACTTGACCACTCGTTTGAGGGTGATAAGCCGTAGAAAGTTGATGAGTGACACCATATTCCTTTAGAACTTTTTCAAATTGTTCATTAAAAAAATGGGTCCCACGATCACTTATAATAGCCCGCGGAGTTCCAAACCTAGCAAAGAGTTGTTTCAAAAAGTTCACCACAACTCGAGCATCATTCGTGGGCAAAGCCTTAGCTTCAACCCATTTATAAAAATAGTCCACGGCTACGAGAATGTAATTATTTCCTTTCGAAGATGGAAACGGCCCCATAAAATCGATCCCCCACATGTCAAAGATTTCACAAACTTGGATAATGTTTTGAGGCATTTCATCCCTTTGTGAGTTCTTTCCTTGACGTTGAGAAGCATCACAAGTCTTGATCAAGTCTTGGGCATCACGATATATGGAAGGCCAAAAGAAGCCGGCATCAAAGGCTTTCTTCGCGGTGGCATTAGCACCATGATGTCCCCCGGTGGGTCCCTCATGACAAGATTTAAGGATATCTTGAGCTTCTTTGCCAAAAACGCACCTACGAATCACTTGATCCGCGCACACACGAAACAAATAGGGGTCGTCCCAAAATTAATAGGAAATATCCTTGAAAAACTTTCGTTTTTGTTGGGACGACATACCCTTGATCACAAACTTCCCCGCATGGTAATTTGCGATGTCCGCAAACCATGGGGTACTATCATCACCATGAAAAGCAATCATACCAAGCGTCTCGAGAGGAAATGTTTCATTAATTTCCTTGTTCTCTCGATCGCTTTGGTGAGGATTCTCAAGTCGAGATAAATGATCGGCCGCGAGATTCTCGGCTCCTTTTTTGTCTAGAATTTTGACATTAAATTCTTGAAGGAGGAGAATCCACCAGAGCAACCTCGGCTTAGCATCTTGTTTATTAAGAAGATATTTGATAGCCGAGTGGTCCGTATACACTATGGTTTGAGACAAGACGAGATATGGCCTAAACTTTTCAAAAGCATACACAACGGCAAGTAACTCCTTTTCCGTTGTAGTGTACTTTGTTTGAGCATCCGTCATAGTCTTACTTGCATAGTGTATAGGCAAGAAATGTTTTAACTTACGTTGCCCCAAAACCGCACCTACTGCATAATCACTAGCATCACACATAATTTCAAAAGGTAGGTCCTAATCCGGGGCAACTAAGATTGGAGATTCGGTTAACTTCCTTTTAAGCATCTCAAAGGCTTGAATACACTCATCCGAAAAGATGAAAGGAGTCTCTTTTTCCAAAAGATGGGTCATAGGCCGAGCTATCTTAGAGAAGTCTTGTATAAAACATCGATAGAAGCCGGCATGGCCGCGAAAACTCCTTACTCCCTTAACGGTGGTGGGTGGAGGCAATTTGGCAATCACGTTGATTTTAGCCCTATCAACCTCAATACCGGCCTTAGAGATCTTATGTCCTAACACAATTCCCTCTTTGCACATGAAGTGACATTTTTCATAATTAAGCACAAGATTCGTTTCCTCACAACGTTGCAACATTCTTTCAAGGTTAGAGAGACATGAAGTGAAAGATTCCCCAAAAACAGAAAAGTCATCCATGAAGACTTCCATGGTTTTCTCGATCATATCATGGAAAATGGCCATCATGCACCTTTGAAACGTCCCCGGAGCATTGCATAGTCCAAAAGGCATGCGACGATATGCAAATGTTCCATAAGGACAAGTGAATGTGGTCTTTTCTTGATCACAAGGGTCAATGGGGATTTGGAAATAGCCAGAAAATCCATCCAAAAAGCAATAGAATTCATTCCCCGCTAGTCTCTCCAACATTTGATCCATAAAAGGTAATGGAAAATGATCCTTCCTAGTGGAATCATTAAGTTTCCTATAGTCAATACAAACACGCCAACCGGTCACAAGTCTAGTAGGAATCAATTCATTATCCTCATTAGTAACAACCGTCATTCCTTCTTTCTTTGGAACACAATGCACGGGGCTAACCCATGGACTATCCGAGATAGGGTAGATCATTCCGGCGTCTAGAAGTTTAGTGACTTCCTTTTTTATCACCTCATGAATCTTTGGATTGACCCTTCTTTGATTTTGGATAGCGGGTTTATAATCATCCTCCATTAGAACTTTATGAGTACAAAATTTTGGATCTATACCCTTAATGTCGGAGATTTTCCATGCAATGGCCCGTTTATGCTTCTTAAGCACTTTGATAAGTTCATCCTTTTCATTTTCCTTTCATCCCTTAGCAATAATCACCGGTAACTTATCCGATCCCTCAAGAAAAGCATACTCCAAATGAGTGGGGAGTTCCTTAAGTTCTCATTCGGGTGCTTCCTCAATAGATGTTTTCACTTTAGTTTCATTAGCACTCACAACTTTTAGTTCCATAGGTGGTGATTCAAAAGGATCCAAATTCAACAATTTTTAATCAACGCAATATCTCCCTCGGGATCAAAATTCTCACAATCAAACTCACTAGGATCAAATGGTGTGCTAAGGTAATCATCAATCTCCTTATCGATTTTTGAATAACCATTATTCTCAAGCTCTTCAAGTATGAAGTCACCTCCCTCAAATGGAGTGAGTGGAGGTTTAGCCAAAGAGATAATAGGATTCGATGAAGTGGGATTTCCACTTTTAGAAGTATCTGAAAAACCAAGCATATCTTGCGAAACCTCTTCGCTAGCAACATCAATCACATCGATTTGATTGATTTATTCCTCGTCGTCTTCGGAAGAAAACTTCGATATATTACCAACATTAAGAGTGATACTTTCATCATCAAAACGTAAAGTCAGTTTTACCTCTCTCATGTCAACTAAAGAACTAGCCGTATTTAAAAACGGTCTTCCTAAAATAAGAGGCACTCGAGAATTTTCCAGATAATCACAAATTACAAAATCCCCTGGGAAGATGAGCTTTCCTACTTTGACCTAATACGTCCTCGGCTATACCTTTTGGAAAGGCGATCGATCGATCCGCTAGCTCGATAGTCATCTTAGTAGGTGAAAGCTCGGGAAGTGATAACCTTTTCCACACGGAAAGAGGCATCAAGTTAATGCTAGCGCCTAGATCGGCTAATGCTAAGCATTCTTCCATATTAGGGAAATCACATGGTATCAAAAATTGACCGGGGTCTCCAAGCTTTTTGGGAAACTTTATAGAGAGAACCGCGGAACAACTTTCATTTAAGGATGTAGATACTTCAACTAATTTCTCCTTATCGTTCATCAACCTTTTGATTGTTGAAGCAAACTTAGGCATGCTAAGCAATGCATCCGCGAAACTAAGATTAATATACATTTTCTTAAACACGTCAAGAAACGTAGAAACTTGATCATTGGTCTTTTCGCGGAGCTTCTCTTTGGTAAGTCTCGAAGGGTAGGGTAGTGTGGGTTTAGTCTTCGGAAGCTCGGGTTCCGGAATAGGAAATTGGTCTACCTTTGGTGGAATAGGAATTTCCTTTTCTTTAACCACCTCGGGTTCTTGCTCCACTTCCCTCACCGGAGAGGTACTCACATGTGGAAGCAAAGGTTCATCTAAAGCATTCCCACTACGTGTAGTTATAGCTTTCATCTCACCCTTCGGGTTTGGAATGGTGTTGCTAGGTAAACCACCTGAAGACGAGGAAGGTTTGGTCATAAAAGATTCAAACATCAAAAGCAATTTATTTTGACCTTGTTCCATACTTTGTTGCATACGATTTTGACTTTGCTCAAACATTTGCTCAAATCTTTGTTCAATTCTTTGTTGATTAAGCTCAATCTTATTGTTTTGCCCTTTAATCGTATTTTGAAACTCATTTTTCAAAGTTGCCATTTGTCCTTGAATGTTGTTTTGAAAAGCTTTCAAATTTGCCTCATTCGTTTTGATGTAGCTTGAAAAATCATTTTGATTATTGCTTTGAAAACCTTGATTATTTTGATTAGCATTAAACCCATTTCCTTGATTATAATTCCCTTGGTTACCACGGTTAAAATTATTTCCATTGTTTCCATTGTTGTACCTATTTTGAACCGGTGGAAAACCCGGTGGAGCAACATAATTTTGACGAGGAACTTGACCGTTGGAGCCATAAGTTCTCGTCGCGGCAAAAGCATTAGGTTGATCAAACCTCGTGGTTAAACAAGCATAATTAGGATGTGATCCACCACATGATACACAAAAACTCTCAACCATATTAATCGATCCATGAGGATTCTTCCTAAACTCATTCAAAAGCGTGTCAATCTTAGAGTCCAATCTAGCAATCTCGATATTAGATGAGTTTACATTGGAAACAACCGGTGTGTTTCGTGAATATTGTGCTCTAGACTTATCCTCAATTATTCTCCACGCGTCTCTCGGAGTTTTTCTTAAAAGATTACCACCCGCGGCGGCATTTAAAGAATCTTGTTCAACAAATCTTTAAATCTTTCCCAAGCTACCCCAAACGATTCATGCACTTTTTGTTCAAATCTAGTGATCTCGTTCTTAAAGTGTGTTGTTTTGGACGGTGGAAAGAAATAATTCATGAACTTAGACACTAAATCATCCCATGTTAAGATCGAACCCGGTGGTTCTTTCTCATACCAAATCTTAGCATTACCCTCGAGCGAGTACGGAAAAAGCATGAGCTTAATCACGTCATTCGGCACATCTCTAAACTTGAGAGTCGAGGTAATTCGATGAAAATTCCGAATGTGAGAATACGGGCTATCGGTCTCATTGCCATGAAATTGATCGGCACGAATGAGCGATAAAAGACCCGTCTTAATCTCAAAATGATCCGCCAAAATAGCCGGCACAATGATTGCTTCCCCATACCCTTCGGTGGGTGCACGGAGCAATTCCTCCATTGTTCGGTTATCGGCCATCTCTACAACAATAGGTGGAAGCTCGGGTTCCACTATTCGTTGTTGACGATTTCTATTTCTACGAGGAATATTTTCAAGCCTATTAAAATCAATCACAAGACGAGAAGAACGTAATTGCATACACTACAAAGACGAGATTTAGAGGATTGAAGAAAAGAAATTAGACAAGAAGAAGATTATTTTTGGTATTGCTCAATCAAATATGATCGATAAAAACAAGGAATAAGGATAACTACTATGGAAGTAAATTACCCTCGGTCAACTTTGAAACGATAGGCGAAAACCTAAACGTCTCGAGGTACAATAAGTAAGCTACAAAAATAAGATTTATTACTACTTGAGTCGGCAAACCAATAATAGGTTGTCCCTCTCAATATACGCACAAGCAAGCGGGGAAACGAGGTGGCACAAAGCACTTAAAAACCTTTTTCCTTAGACGGCCTTTTATAGCACGTCACCTTATACCCACCTTATAGTTTGTATAAATCGAGTTCAAACTTCTTATTAGTATTTATCTATTTTGCCTATTATTTTTGTTTTGGATTCGACTACAATAGCTAGGTGATGAAATCCCAACTAAGGCCTTATTTGAAAAGTATGTAAATTTATTGTGCTACGTAATACAATATATTATTCACAAACAACGAGAAAAACGATACATACTATATAATAGAAAAATAACAAAACTTTCCGAGGACGGAAAGGGTCTTCAAATCAACGATCAACAAATCTCCACAAAGACGAATCGTACACAAGATCCCCGGCAGCGGCGCCAACATTTTTGATGTGATCGTGATAGTATAGTGATAATTTGAGATACGTTATAGGGTAAATTAGAAAATTACCTTTAGGAAAAAGTAATAGACTAATATTACCAATGACAAATTCAATTAAACACGTGATGAACCAAGTTCGTTGTACACGAAGATCGAGTGAATTTGAGACGTTTTTGTTTTGATTTGGACAATTGATGTGAATTGGTTTTCGGTTTTTAAATCGAGAATTAAATCTACAAATTTTAAACTATTAAATCTAATCCTAAAGTGCATGAATCGTAAACCCTGCTATTATTTAAATCTAAAACAATTAATTACTTAAAAATTAAAACTATTTAAAAATTAATCTATTTTATAATCTATAAAAATAACTCTATTTAATAAAAAATTACTTTTAATCTATTTTTAGAGATCTATTTAACTTTTTAATCTAATAAAACTTTATTAAAATTACTTTAACCAAATTTATATTTTTTTAAACTAATTTTATTTGAAGTCTAAAATTATAAAAAAAATCTAATTATTAAAATAAACTAATAAAACTTTTTAATTAATAAAAACATTTTTTTATTTTATTTTAATTGTATTTTTATTTAACTAAAATATACTTTAATAAAAACATTAATTAAAGGTTTATTTAAAAACGGAATTAAAGTAAATAAAAAGTTACTAAATGAAATCTGCCAAGTTAAACTTTACTATATTAATTAAATGTGAGACAGTTAAATCAAAAGAGCATTGAGCTCAGATGGTTAACACACTATGCACACACCCTTGAGGTCAAGGGTTCGAACCACAGGAGTGGTTATTTTTGGACGATTTATTTCTTTTTGAACAGATAATAATTTCAGTCACAGGAGGTGACTTTTGCTTGGAGTAGCTAATGTTAACAGCTTAATGGAACAATAATAAGCTATCAGATCAGAAAGATCTGATAGCAAAATCTAAACAACAAATCTAAGAAGCAAGAACAAGTAGAAATTAACTCAGAATTAATAACAGCAATGAAACCACGTAATAAACTTAATCAAGATCAGTCCAACTCAAACTCAGCATACAAAATAGAGAACAGGTGAACAGACATTACAAGTTCGTCAACAGATAAGTCAAACTATAGCAACAAATCAATTTTAACAACAAAACAATCGAGCTGACCAAAACTTCAGCATTCTAAGCAAATAAATATAGCTAAAAGTACCAAATCAATAGCTATGTAACATTCAGTAGATTATTCTTTCAGATAAAGGAAGGGAACAATATGCACAGCATACTACATGTTTATCAAATACCAAGCATCAGATTCCTTCCTGAACTCATAAATCCATATGCAAGTACCAATCAAACCCTACTTAAAATCAGATAATAACTCCTAAAAGATAGAATCATTTAGCAGCTACATATTCTTAAAATCAACTCGACACAAAACTAACTTAACAGGCAGCTTATGAATAATGCATAAAACAAGTATCATAAACTTAAATAGTACACCATTAAAACTTCAAGTTAACCATAGAACTTTAACAGATTCATTCAAAACGAATTCAAATATCTAAATGACAATTAACTAACAGATTCCAATAAATTAATTAAAATTTATAAAACAGAACATAAATTAAAAAGGGTTTAAAACCTTTTGTAGAACACCGTTGAGACGAAGGTTGTGCTGAACAACCTTGTGAACCCGTAACAATCACCACCATTATCCACCATTCGAATCAACATATTCATTTTTTTTTCGAACCAAAAATCAATATACACCAACGAATCACCAGATAATATTCGGAGCCTTTTTTACATCAACTTTCCAATAGGGAAAGTTTGTTCCCAGATTTACTTCAATTAATTAATAATAGCTATTAAGAAGCTTTATCAATTAACTTTAATATTATTATAACCAAAATCAATATTCGAGATAAAGTGCATAAAAGTAAAAGTAGACAAGATTTAACGAAAATAAAACTTTATTAATTAACCAGACTGATTACAATGCTTTAAGAAAAAGAAAAATACAATTTATCTAGAACTAATTTTGCATAATAACAATAAGTAAAAAGAGGGATGAAAATTACAATAGAAATGAGGGTTTTTATAGCCATCCCAAGGCTTTGCTGAGGAAGAATATTCGGATCTTCTTGAGAATATCCCTTTTCAATATAAGCCCTTAGATCTTCATTTTCTCTCTCTTTGTTGATCGGATGGTTGATAGGACACAACTAGCACACGGATTGCCAACGTGGCATCCGTGTGTGCTAGTTGTGTTTCTTTGAAGCCTATTGATTGGATGATTAGGAGAGTGAGGTGTTTCCTCCATTAGTAATCTGCCACGTAGCCTCTTCTCTGCCCATCTTCTCTTCCTTAAAATTGGGGGATTTAATTCCCCCACACTTGAATTAACCGTGTGAGTAAAAGCTCAAAAATTAATTGAGCTAATTATGAATTAGGGTTAGTGAACAGTAACTATAAAGTTACTGGTTTTCTTTGGTGAGATGGGGAAGAAAGAGTTACATAGATTGTATCGATATTATTTAATGTGTGTGAGATAAAGAGGAGACGTATAAAAGTGAGTGGGTGAGGTAATAGTTTTATTATTGAGTGTGGTGATAAAGTGTGTGTGGATACACGTTCAACATAAACGTGTGAAGGGATTTTAATGGATTGTTTGACCGAGAGTTAAATACACATCCCATCCATTTGTAACTTGCAACCAAACCCTAAGCCCATTACATCATTCGTTCCATTTCATTCATGGGATTGGGCCCTTATTACTTTTCTTTCCATCCGTATATCAAAACAAATGGGCCAAGTGTTGGACTTTAATTTCAAAAGTAAATTATACTCCTTTAAATGGGCTTTTAAGCACATTTCCCAAATGTGGGTCCCACTTGGCCTAATTAAGATTAAATCCACTCAAGTCGAGCTCGATTTTGGCTTCTTCAATCTTTTTCTTCAAACTCGTGTCGGTTTTGCCGATTTTCGTGAACTTGGTACCTACACACATGAAAACAAGAAACAAACATATACAAGGCAAATTTCGTACATTAAATGCATTATTTCATTGTTTTAAGATATAATTGATATGACTAAAATAGCTCATATCAGTGTCCAATAAATAAATTGAAGAAATCTTCTTCTGAAATTGTGGCCGATGGATCTTCTGGGACAGGTGGAACACCTAATGACTCTTGTATATTAGTATTCATTGTGGTATCTTTTAAAAATAATCCCTAACTTAACTGAGACATCAGTTGGTAGGATGAGTTCATGGAATTGTATGACATAGTGACACGTAATGTGTTACGGTACAATTTTGACTTGTTTGTGATTAATGAAAAGACTACCAATGATTGCCAAATTCTACATGTATCGATGTTATCTATCCTTTATTGCTTCATCCTAATGTTCGCATTAGTGATGCAACCATGGAACAAGTGCTCATCTCGATTTGAGTTACGTAGTGAATTATTCTTTTTGAGTGCCATCGAGGTCATGAACCTCATGATTAATTGGCTAAGCTCATTTCCTATTATATTGTAGTTAGTTCTTGGTGAATAACTCTTCATCACTCTTTTGCAGATCACTGATTGTTTTTATAAGATAAAACAGTATCCCTTTGAGAAAAAATGAATTTTCATCACTATAAGGATTATTCAAAGTGAGATTTATAAGTGATCGTTATCGAAATGAAGTTGTTTATAAAACACCTTGGAAAACTTAATTGTTTTCATATTAAAGAAAATCTTTGTAAATTTATTTTTGATTCTTATTTAAGAATTAAGCATGAAAATGTTTTTATTATAAACATGATGATAAAATTTTGACGAACTGAGTATTGCATCGTTAATCTTGAAATTGTATATAGTTGCGCGCCTACATACAATTTGGAAGTGACCAAGCAAGGCTGATTAGTAGTCACCATGAAATTATTAATAAACACTAAATTTTCTTTGAAGATTGTGAAAGATTAAATTTTGTGAGATCTGCAAAAAGTGCAAAATAGGGACATATTATTAAGGACACCTACATATGTGCCCGTACTATTTATTCTTTTGAGTCGAATTTACTCATCTTGGAAATTGTCTTATTTGACAAATTGATATTCCCTTCTTGTCCAATTCTCCCGTGGCGAGATTCTTTGGAAAAGTATCTGATTACCGAGTGTTGATACCCGATTGGATGTATCGACGTTCCTATCATTTCTTTTGATTTGATTCCATTTGAATGACCTGGCTAACGATCCTAGGAGCTTTCGAATGTGTACTCAAACTATGAAAACGTGGGATATATTCATATTCGTTAATGTTTTCGTCTGTATCTGATTTGAAATTCTCTCGCGTAGATTATGCGTTGACCTTAATCTTTTAAGGTTAGTTATGTCTCCTGATATCCTTGAAATTGTAAAGGATTATGAGTTATTATTAGTCTTTTGAGAAGTTCACATCTTATCAACTGTAATGAAACTAGAAAGTTGATAATTCCAGTAGAATGGATTGATTGATTATGACATGACGACATTGTCTTAATTGATGGGAACTCGAATAGAATTCCCCTAAATGATAAGATGTTGATTATCAAAAGTGATCTAAATAATTCTTGATGGATGACCATATCATGCATTTAGACTTGAAATTATACCATGAATGGTTGTGAACTAGTCATAGATATTGTAATCTAGAAGAACCTAATATGAATTTATTAGAAGATGTTTCTGCTATCTGAAACTTTAGGAGGTATTTACTGGTGAATTATCTAGACTTCCGCCGTTAAGGCAAGTTGAAATTGGTATTGATTATATTCCCAGTGCTGCACATGTGGCTTGTGCACTGTACGTCAGCACCATCTGAATTAAAAGAATTACCTTACAACTGAGAGAGTTGTCGGAGAAAGCTTTTATTCTACCAAGCTCGTCATTATGAAGAGCTATGGTATTATCATTTCTTATA
Source organism: Glebionis coronaria (assembly GCA_025667525.1). NCBI lineage: Eukaryota > Viridiplantae > Streptophyta > Magnoliopsida > Asterales > Asteraceae > Glebionis > Glebionis coronaria. The sequence goes on along the minus strand of JANFOE010001337.1, from coordinate 20,928 downwards.
TTTCCCAAATTACCGTGAACTAGGTAAATTGATGATAAAAATCTATATCCACTACCCAAGATGATAGATTTGTTCGATCATTTACAAGGTTCTAGCGTATGTTCTAAAGATTTGATCCACGGCATGGTTATCATCAATTTCGCGTCCGTGAAAAAGATTATCTATTCCAATCACTACATCCAGAACTTGTAATGAATATTATGAGTTTCATGTTATGTCGTTTGGATTGACTAATACAAATTTAGCATCCATAAATTTGGTGAATCACGTGTGTAGGCTGTAATTTGATAAATTCATGCTTGTGATCATTAAGGACCATCTGTTTGTTTATAAGAATAAGAAGGAGTTAATAATTATTTATAGATTGCCCTGAATTGGCCGAACAATGAAAAGATGTACCTTGAATATTTAACAAGTGATTTAAGGCTTAATCCTTTACATAAAATGACTGTTTGATTAAATGATGGTAAGATATATATATATATATCGACTCTTCAAAAATTAGAAGTCATTTAAGACTTTTGGCTTTACCAAAAAGAAAGTGCAAATATGTTTTGACAAATGTTTTATCAAAAGAACTTTTGAGGGATTATTCCCTTATACCCAGAATATTTAACTAAACTCCTATTTAGGGGTAAATGTTTGTGCATACCTCAAAATAACCTAAAAGGGATTGAGGAAACTATATAACTTATGACCTGAAATTTAAAACGACAATTTTTGCTTGTCAACTAAGAAAATTTTGACCAAAGTATAAACAAACTTTTCGAACATTTACGAATCTTATTAGTTATTTTCAATAGATCAACAAAAATCGTGTTAACTAAATTCAAATCTATTTTGAACATTTTTCTATAATTAGACGAACTGAGAAAATTTAAAACTTTTACGTTTACATTTCATAAAATTAAATATTTATTATTTAATTACTTGTAATAATCATCCACGCTTTAAACGTCAGATTGAGCAAAACTGATCATTTGAGACGAAACTAAAACTTAGAAAATATGAAGAAAGAATTTCTGAGTGATTTTGGTTATGATAATTTCATCACGAGTGTTGAATATAAATACTGACGCGTTATGTAGAAAGGATAAAGAATCAATTAGGATGTGTTCCTTAATAATGACTGTGCAAAATAAATTGCCGAACAATATAAAAATAAACGATACTTGTAAGAAGGATAATAAAGATAATAAAAAAGGGGTTCGCGGCTAATGTGAACCATTAGAATTGAGAAGCCGATGGCGTTAAATGTATAAAAGGCCACTTGTGGTTGCCTAAATATGGAGGATTGTGAGATGTAGTCATGTTGGAATCTTGTAAGTATAAGTATTCTATTCATAACATTTCTGACTAAATGTATCTTTAATGTAGAGATTTTACTAGTTGAAAAAAAGTTTGTTTCTCGGAATCTCTTCGAATTGATCTCTGGTTAATTGTGCGACTCATTTGTTCTTGGTGAATCAAATAAAAGAGTTGTCGTTGTCTAAAACTAATTAAAAATAAAGACTTGAAACAAATAAGAATAAAGTAAAGACGGTAAAAAGAAATGCTGAAAGATAAAAAAACTTGACGAAGAGTAAATGACGAGAAATTAAAAGCAATAAAGGTAAATAACTCAAACTAAAACTTAAACTAAAAGGAAAGCAAATAAAAGTGCAAATAAAGAAAAAGGCGGGAAAAATAAAGCTTAAAACTTAAAACTGAAAAACTCATTCGGAATAAAGGTTCTACTCGGAATAAAAGGTTCTATCCGGAATAAATTGCCATCCGGAATAATTGGGCTACTCGGAATAAATGGCAATCCAGAATAAAATTCCTACTCGGAATAACTATGCTACTCGGAATAAAGGTTCTATCCGGAATACTTGAACATTCCGAATGGAACACCCTATCCGGAATAACCTAACATTCCGAATAAAGGACTCTATCCGGAATAACAAGTATTCCGAATAAAGGACTCTATCCGGAATAGAAAGATATTCCGAATAAGGGACTCTATCCGGAATAAACAGATATTCCGAATAGAAGACTAAGTAAGCAGACTATCCGGAATAACTAGGCAAGATACACTAAGCAGGAACATAAGAACAGTAGGATGAAAACCAAACACGAATTTAATCAAATCTAACCAAAACACACCAAAAGATTAATCCAAAACAACCACAAATGATCTAGTAACAATAACTAATCAAAACAAATCATCAAAACTAACAAACAAAGGCAAATCAATCAAAACCCACCTGATCAAAACCATAAAAACTCAAGAACATGAACACAAAGATTAAGAACAAATCAAACGAGAAAGGTAGATGAGAGATTGAACAAGAAAAGTAAAGATTCAACAATAATTAAATGTAAACTTACATGGAATTAAAAGGAATTTAAAGGTGCATAAAATGAAATTAAGGTGCATCAAAATTAAAGTACAGGAAATGAAAATGGGGGAAGGATGGGTTGTCAAGCCACCAACCACTTGAAATGAAAATGAAATGGAAATATATAAAGGGAGATTAGGGAGGAGCTTAGGAAGCTTCCTCCCTCTTTCATCTTTTTCTTAATTGCACACTTAAGTCCTTGATCTTCTTAATCTTTTGTTAATCTTCTTAATACTTGGACTTTGTCTTGGGATTTCTTCAAACTCGTCTTGTAATCTTCAATAAATTAGACTTGAGTTCTTCGGCTTTTTAGTAAACTTCCGTCTTTTGACTTTTTCTTCAATAAATCTTCAGAATTGTTCTTGGACTTCCTTTCTTTTTCCACTTTTGATCTTTCGACTTTGTCTTTTGCCTTTTTCTTCGATAAAACCCCGTGAAATCCCGTGTTTTCTCCACTTTTCACCTTTTCGTCCTAAATCACAACAAAAACACAAACCACGCATAATTCCGACATAAATGACATAAAATACACGTTTTGGCTCGGTTATTATTGTAATTAAGTGGTAAAAAGATGGGTGTTTTCACACCTATCAAATCCCCTACACTTGACCATTGCAATGTCCTCATGCAATGCATTAATTACAAAGCACGTTTACACTTTTCATCATAATCAATCCATAGTGGCCTTTATTAAAGAGATAGAAAACTATAAACATTCAAAGTAAAGAAATCAAAAACATACCTTGGGTTTTGAAAATGTCATGAATAATCATCATCCTCAAGTTTTCACTTTCTCCAAACCAAGCTTAAAAACGAGATCATTGTTATTATAAGTTAGCAAACTAACACGAACTCATGTGGGCCAATTATTCACTTAGACTCCCTTATTCCTAGGTGTATCTCTTATATTTTATTGTTGTCTTGAATGATCACGAGGATGCATTGTTTGACTTATTTCGATAGTTTATTAGGACGAAAATAAAGTGAACGATTTAATCAACAGTTAGCTGATAGGTGTGAAAACACCCATCTTTTCTACCACTTAATTACAATAATAACCGAGCCAAAACATGTATTTTATGTCTTTTATGTCAGAATTATGCGTGGTTTGTGTTTTTGTTGTGATTTAGGACGAAAAGGTGAAAAGTGGAGAAAACACGGGCATTTACGGACTTTTATTGAAGAAAAAGACGAAAGACGAAGTCAAGAAGTCAAGAGTGAAAAAAGAACGGAAGTCCAAGACCAATTCTGAAGATTTATCAAAGAAAAAGTCAAAAGACGGAAGTTTATCAAAAGCCGAGGAACTCAAGTCTTATTTATCGAAGAATTAAAAGACGAGTCCAAAGAAATCCCGAGCCAAAAGTCATCAAAGTCCAAGATTAACAAAGAGATTAAGAAGGAAGGACTTGATGGCGCAATTAAGAAGAAAGGAAGGAGGGGAGGAAGCTTCCTCTAACCACCCTCCTAATCTCCTATAAATACACCCCATTTTCATTCATTTGTTTTTGTTGACTAATCGTGACAATTAGTTCTTCCACCTTTACTTTTATGTACCTTTAATTACTTGCACCTTTAATTACATGTCTTGCACCTTATTTACCATTTTAATTTCAAGTAAGTGTTTCTTTTAATTCTCGCACCTTTACTTTATATTGTTGATCTCATTCTACCTTTCTTTAATCTTTGATTTATAAGCTTTTTGTCTCGTTTATTTGTTTAAAGATTTCATTTTTATGCTTTTGATTGTTTTAAATCATTTATTTTCATAGCTTATTTTGTTTATTTTCAAGTTTATATAGTTTTTATAAAAATTGTTTTCGTATAAAAAGTTGTTTTTCGTAAAGCTTATCTTTTTCGTGTTTTAAAAGTCTTCAAATTTCAGTTTAATAGCTTTTTCTTAATCGGTTTGCCTTAGGATTTTAGACTTGTGCTTATTAGAATCATAGCTTATTTGTTTAGCTTATTTTGTACCTTTTCCTCCGTATTCCGATCTTGACAATCGGAAAAGGGTTTCACATTCCGACCATAGCACATTGGCTTGGTCGGAAAAGGGTTTACAACTTTCCGATTGGGATTGTGTTGATATTCCGATCTGAAGGAGACTTTGGTATTCCGATCAGTGTGAGTTTTGGGTATTCCGATTGGGACTAGTGACAGGATTCCGATTGATGGTCAATTCGACATTCCGATCGAGGTGTTCTTTTGGTTATTCCGATCAGAGTGAGTGACAGCATTCCGATTATAATTCCGATTAGCATTCCGACCAGGGTCTACCCCGTATTCCGATCACAAGTAAGTTTATATTCCAATTGGGGTTTGTCTGGATATTCCGATCTGGGGTAGGTGACATATTCCGATTGGTTTTCTGATCAATATTCCGATTTGGGGGTAAGCTAACATTCCGATCAAGGTCTGATCGGAATATATTCCGACGGTGGGCTTATTTTTCATGTTTTGCCTTGTTTAATTTTTAGCTTATGTTTTTATACTTTGTCCATTTTTAATTCTCGTCACATTTTATTTTTAGTCATTTAATCAAATTACTTTCCATCACGTTTTTAAATATCGCACATTTCGTTTAATTAGACTTAATTTTACTTTAACGCATTTTAATTTTAAGTCTTTTACTTTTAAGTCTTTGCACTTTAAATATACTACAACGACAACCTTTTTGTTCCACCAAAATAAAACTGAGTCACATAGAGAACCTAGATCAATTCAATTAGACCAACACAACGAACTTAATTTTTATACAGGGTGTCAAAAGCCTAGTATTAAATGGCGCCGCTGCCGGCTCTTTTCGTAAAGATTAACGGTTTTCTGTGAGAGACGCGTTGCTTTTTGGGATCCGTTCACTTGTGAGCGTTATTTTTCTTGCCTAAAAAATTCAAAAAACCATAAAAATTAAAAAATTGATAAAAATCCATAAAAATTAAAATTTTCAAAAATCCAAAAAGATTTTATCTTTATCGTGTATATATATTGTCTTTGTGTTTGGTTTTGTTTTCTTTTGCATTTTCAGGTGTATGCGTACTAGATCTTCTAATTATCAAGAGCCCGAGACTCAAGAAGATTTAAGTATGTCACGTGTTAACAACAACAATAATCCACCGCACCTTAATAATAACAACAATGTTCTTCCACAGCCCGATCTTCGGACCATGGAGGAGCTTTGTCAACCTACCATGTTTGGACGAGGAGGACCGATTGCGCCGATGCAAATCAACGCTCCTGAGTTTTCGTTGAAGCACTACATGATTCAGCAAGTGCAAACAAATCCTTTTAGAGGATTTCCTGATGATGATGCCAACAAACACCTCGACAAGTTCATTACAATCACCCAAAGCATGAAGTTGGCTGGTGCCACAATGGATGAACTTCGCCTACAACTCTTTCCACATACTTTATTACATCATGCCGAGAAATGGTTTGATCGTCTCCCGAAGAATTCTATTCACACTTGGGATGACATGACTCAACGCTTTTTGTCGCGCTACTTTCCACCATCCATGGTCACGAGCCTTCGCAATCAAATCAACGGTTTCATGCAAGATCCTGATGAATCTCTTTTTGATGCTTGGGAGAGATATAATGTCTTGATCGATAGATGTCCTAACCACAACATGCTACCCGTGACCTTAATTGATACTTTCTACAACGGTTTGACTTTTTGAGATCGTGATACGATCAATGCAGCCGCCGGTGGCACATTCATGAAAAGGAGACCCGAGGAGTGTAGAGAGCTTATTGAAAACATGACTACTCACCACAAAAACTGGGATTCCTCTGCTTCTTCAAGGAACAATCCGAGAGTCAATGTTTCCTTCACTTCAGCAAACCCTGATATGACCGAACTCACCCGTGTGCTGACTGAAATGAGTAGAAGTATGCAACTCTTGGCTTCAAACCAACAACAACAACAAGTTAAAGTTGTTGCTACTCCTTGTGAAACATGCGGCGGTCCACACCCATACACCGATTGTCCTTCGACACAAGGAAATCCGGAAAATGTGTATGCAGCTTATGGTAATTATTCACCGGAAAATTACCAAGCTCGACCTCAAGGGGATAGAAATCTGCTGAGTTACCGATCAAACAACTACCTTTCACCCGGTTTTTCTCCTCAAAACCAAAACCCCGCCAACAACTACAATAGAAGCAACCAAATCCCACCAAGAGCTTCTAATCCTTATCACCCACCCGCCAAACAAACCCCACCCAGTAATCCGGATGTTGAGGCCATCATGAGAACCCAAGGTGAGCAAATCAAGAATTTGCAGAGCCAAATTATCAATCTTAAAGGAGATATTACCAAGCAAGGAAATGAGATAAGATCCGAGCTTCGAGATAATATTCAATCCTCCTTCAGCAATCAAACGAATGATATAAAGAATATGCTGGCTAGTTTCTTGCCCCCCGCTCAACCTTCTTCTTCGAGTTCTCTACCTTCAAACACCGTCACCAATCCGCGAGCAAATGTGAGTGCTATTACTACCCGTAGTGGAGTCACCATAGTAGGACCACCAATCCCAACCCCATCATCTACATCTCCTCCACCACCATGTGTCCCTACTCCTCCTACACCTAGTATTAGTGCACCATTACCGTCTCCGCCTCGACGTGATGAAGTTCCCACGAATGACCCTTCAACATCTCAACCTTTACCTACACATGCACCTTCACCACCCAAACCCAATATCCCTTATCCCTCTCGTTTAGGCAAGACCAAAATGCTAACCAAGGAGGTGTAAAACCCGTATTTAAATTGGGAAATATAAATACGCGGGTTATTTATTTAAACCATTTACGTATTATCAACGGAAACAAACGCAAGAAAATTGTACAAGTATTATTATATACTAGTTTTGTTAAAAAAATATAAAAGTAAATAAAATGAAGTAAGGGCCGGTTATGTATAAAAAAAAGGAAATAATGGGCTTTAGCCCATTGGGATTATACAAAAACAACTGAGAGTTCTCTTTTCTTCCAAAACAGTCGAACAAAAAAAATACAAATAAATTAGGGTTTTCTTGTTGGCCGCCGGAAGAGAAAAAAAAAAAAAAAAGGAGGCCGAGCCTCAGTTTGATCTAGTAATCCATGTTTCCCTATCGTTAGCAAGCTACCACGGTAATCATCTTCCATCTCACCTTCATTGTCACGTTTTGTTTTTTTAAACAAGCTTTAAGCTTTCACTTAAAATCAAAAAAAATATATATATAATAAAAGTAGGGTTTTGTTTGGGTTCTATGCCAACCTAGACACACCAGGCCTTGGTGCGTTTTCCTTGGCCGTTTGCTGCCAACCGAGACCACACAAACCTCGGGGTGGTGTGGGCTGTGGTCGACCGACGGCAGAAAGACCCAACAGGGGCGTTTGGTTAACGGATTGACGAAGGGGGGGACGTGTTGGCTTATTTAAATCGAGACCTAGAGTCCCGATGACCCCATCTTTGCCCAGCCGTGACCCACACAGGGGCGGCTAGGGCCAGATTCGACTAAGGGTGCGTTTGGGGGGCTGCTAAAACATAAGGGTGTGTTTGGCTAAGTATAAACAGTGGGAAAACATACATAAACAGTGGGAATGTAATAACAAGTTAATGGGAAGAGATAGACAGAAAACAGTGGGAATTTAAAAGGGATTAGCGACAGTTTTGCGACAGAAAATTCTGTCGCAGAATTGTTATGGGTGCAGTTTTTAAAACTCAGGTTTTGGTGACAGATTTAGCGACACTGTTTCTGTCGCAAAGACTGTTAGTTATATGCAGTTTTAAAGGGGACAGTTTTAGCGACAGTTTTAGTGACTCAGTTTTGTCGTTAATTTCATATAGACAGATTTTTTTTTTATATAGTTGTGGCATTGTGTAACGCGACCGAGATGGGCTCGGTATGCTCGGGACGTTATTATAAACTATAAAATAAATATGTTTATGTTATACCTTTTGTTTTAAATTTAATTGTTTGATAAATATTTAATATATATTTTAAGTGTATTAAATTAAATTAGTTCTTTAAATATTTTAAGAGGGGTATATTTTGGGAAATGAATTAAACTAACTGAGAACTTTCTAAATTAAGAAACTTCTAATTTAGCGGGATACTTATTATAGAAACACTTTATCGTCAGAAATACGTTTGTACGTAACTAATAGTAGAACGATAATACATTAAAACAAATTAATATAAGACCGGATTTAGCCGTTAATATACGTATGGATATTCAGAAATAAATAAATAAGAAACCAATAAGATCAGTAAAATTTAATAACGGATATCAGTTAACTTATTCGCGTCCTTTATTCATGTAGCACGCGTGAAGCCCGAGTAGTATTCGTTCAGTCTTCCATTCAGTCAGTTACTAGACTAGAGGTACGGATTTTCCGTCCTTTCAGTAAGGACTTCCTTTCTATGCATGATTAGGATTTCCCATCTTCAGCCAAATGTTTTTCCCCAGTATATGTTTAAATTTATCAGTAATCATGTTAATAACTAAATAGAATTGCCTGAGCGTTATATACAAGCACGACCAGTTTATGTACTAGTTACGGAGGTACCGTAACCACGGCACTAGAGGCACCGGTGTCGTGACTCACATGCAGGAGAGTGATATCCTGCATCGTCCCACTCATGTTCAGTTTGGCCATTTTTATATGTATGTTTTAGTGGGGCGTATGGATGCATCCTAGGCTTATATGTGTTACAAGTTATCAGGGTGAATGTGGTGTGTGCTCTACATCCTTCACATTGGAGCTGATCCCTCCACCCAGCACAGTTATTTAGAGGTCACCCCTCTACAGCATGACGAGGTCACCCCTCCAGTTATTCATGCACGGTTGTTACAGCACGTGACCTATATAAGCTCTGGCAAATAAAATACAGTAAATGCATGTTTTCAGAATTTAGAGTTATAGTTCAGTATCAGTATATATGAACCAGGTTTTGCAGATTTTATGCAAAGTTATACCACATGTTACATATCAGTCTTATAGCTTCATCGTTGTCTCCTATTTCATTACTTGCAGTACATTCTTATCATGCTATATCCGTCCACTAAGCGTTATGCTCAGCCGTAGTTCCCTTTCATGTTTCTAAACGGCAGGTACACAGGGGCGATCTTAGGACTTCTAAGAGAGTACGTGCATTTGGATGGGAACTATCCAGACTCCTTTATTTTTTTTATGCACACATTACCTTACTTTACTTTGGTTGTTTGGACACTGTTTCGTCCTTTTTCCTTTCAGTACTTAATCTTTATATTTTGGGCTTGTTGGACTACCGATGTTTGATTCCGGTATTTCCGTTTGGTCAGTTAATGTTTAATACATTGCCTTGCATGCTTTGAGGACACGCCATAAATACACGTAACGGTCCATTTATCCAAGTGGGGTGTTACATTTATGGTATCAGAGCACAAGGTTCGACCTGTAGGCTCTAAAATTTGACCTGTGACTAGTGGGTAGTCACCAAGAACTTCTTGTATTTTGGCGTCGTTATTTTCCATGCTACTCATGAATTTTATCAGTCGGATTTTCAAAATTTTGATTAAGTAAACGGTTGGTACAGGACTGGCCATACTAAATCGCATGTGCTTTTCAAGAACATTTCGTTTTGGTGAACTGACCATAGGCGTTCACCCTTGCCGTTTAAATTTTGTATGGATGAATTGACCATAGGCGTTCATCCTTACTCATGTCAGATTTATGTTTCAGTAAGTTGTCATTTTGTGAACTGACCCTAGGCGTTCACCAGTGTTTAATGTCATATTTTGTTAGCTATACCTTCATGAACTACACTAAGCATATTCAGATATATTACCCCAGATTTTAGCAGTTTTATCAACTCATCCTCTTTTATTTCAGATGCCACCTAGACGCGAAACCGAGAATGACCCTAACGCAGCTGCCATTGCTGCTGCTATACAGGCCATGTTACCCCAAATTCGTGATGAGATCCGAGCTGAATATCAAAATGGACCTCAGCAGAATAACAACCCTCCTGCTCCGCCACCTGCCACTTTACCCGCTTGGCTGGATCTGTTTAACAAGCAGAAACCCCGACTGTTTGAGCAGACTGTAGCTCCAACTGACGCTGAAGACTGGATCTACCATATAGAGAAAATTTTTGGAGCTATGGGTTGTGGTGATGTTTTCAAAGTTAGGCTTGCAGTTTACAAGCTGGAGGGTCCTGCTCTACATTGGTGGAGGTCTCAGAAACTGTCCAATGGGGGAGATGCTTGGGAGCTTACATTGACCTGGGCACGTTTCAAGACGATGTTCTATGACCAGTTTTTCCCGCATGCGGAGCAAGCTAAGATGAAGAGGGACTTCCACGTTATTCGTCAGAATAATGGCGAGAACAGTATAGAGTTCATGCACCGATACCTCAGGATGGTTGGATTCTTAGGGGAGGCTGTGGGTACCGTAGAGGAGCAAGCGAAGCAATTTCGTTGGGCTCTTCACTCTAGGACTGCAGATAGACTGATGAGTGCCACATTCACTAATGTGTCACAAGTAGCTAATGCAGCTCGGGACGTCGAGATGCTTTTCGAGAGGGATGAGCTCGAGAATGTAGAGCGTCCGGAGAAGAGGTACATCTCACCCAACAGACTTAAACAATTTAGCCCCATTATTGCTTGTCAACTTATATGTATTGACTTATCCAATTATAATCTTACAGACACAGAGGAGGAGACCGATCCCAATCGGCTACTCCGCATCAGAACTACAGGAACCACGGTCAGTCATATGACCGTAATCGGTCAGATAAGAGGAGCGGCGGTGATAATTACCGCGGCAGCTCCAACTCATCTGGCAGCTACAGGTGAGTCTTTAAGCTCCAGAAATACTAAACTATCATGTAGAACAGATCTTAAATTTTTATTTTTTTTGTAAATTCCAACAGAGATGCTGGACAGGGGCGTGACCAAAGCAACAGAGGTCAGCAGGTTGCCCGACCGGCAAATTCTGGTTCTCAGCAAACTAGAGCTACTTCCACCGGGTATACATATCCCACTTGCATCACGTGTGGGAAGAAACACTCGGGACCTTGTCGTCGTGGTTCGGGTAATTGTTACAAGTGTGGTCAGCCGGGCCATTTGAAGAGGGATTGCAAGAGCGGGGATGCTGCCGGTACCTCAGGCCAGATTCCTCAGATTTTACCTCCACCACCACCGATACCACCAACCACTGGTCGTGTCTACACTACTACCCGTGAGCAAGCAAATAAGACCGCAGGTACCATTACTGGCATTTTGTTTATACACGGACATGCTGCTTGCGTACTTTTCGATACAGGCGTCACCCACTCAGTTATATCCACCTCTTATGCTGTTAAAATAAACATGACCCCTACGCCACTAGACAGTGCACTTAGTATATCTACCCCCATGCGAGACTCTGTACTCATTACCCAAGTATATAAGGATCTCCCTCTTGAGTTTGATGATAAAATCCGTCCAGTCAGTGCTCTTCCTTTGGATATGTGTGAATTCGATATTATTCTGGGTATGGATTGGTTATCGGTTCATCATGCCACCATAGATTGTCATGCTCACCAGGTCATCTTTGGTGAAGTCCAGGCACCAGAATATATTCACCGAGGCTTCCTACCAGGAAAACATGTTCAGATCATTTCAGCCTTACAGGCTCGTACCTTATTATATCATGGTTGCGAGGGCTTCCTAGCCACAGTTCATGACACGACTTCGGAGACACTTTCAATTAATGATCAGCCAGTTGTGTCAGACTTTCCAGATGTCTTTCCCGAGGAACTTCCAGGTTTACCTCCCATGCGAGAGGTAGAATTTGGCATCGATCTCATTCCAGGTGCAGAACCAGTATCCAAAGCTCCTTACCGTATGGCTCCTGTAGAGCTTAAGGAACTGAAGGATCAACTTCAGGAACTTCTCGAAAGGGGTTTCATTCGTCCAAGCGTGTCACCTTGGGGCGCTCCAGTATTGTTTGTCAAGAAAAAGGATGGTAGCATGCGTTTGTGTATTGACTACCGCGAGTTGAATAAGCTCACTATTCGTAACCGTTATCCGCTTCCTCGTATTGACGATTTATTCGATCAGCTTCAGGGTGCCAAGCACTTCTCAAAAATCGATCTACGATCAGGTTACCATCAGCTGCGTGTAAAAGAGCAGGATATAACCAAAACTGCTTTTCGCACGAGGTACGGTCATTACGAGTTTGTTGTTATGCCATTCGGTCTCACGAATGCGCCTGCAGTATTTATGGACTTGATGAACAGAGTCTTCCACTAATTTTTAGACAAGTTTGTGATCGTATTCATCGATGATATCCTCATTTTCTCCAAATCCAAAGAGGAACATGAGAACCATCTCCGTACAGTTTTGCAGATTCTCAGACGAGAAAAGCTATATGCTAAATTTTCTAAGTGCGAGTTTTGGCTGCATACAGTGGCGTTTCTAGGTCATATTGTTTCTGCGGACGGAATCACCATGGATCCTGCGAAGGTGGAGGCTATCACCAAATGGCCAAGACCGACGTCTGTCACAGAGATACGTAGTTTTCTTGGGTTGGCGGGTTATTACCGCAGGTTTGTGGAAAACTTCTCACGTTTGGCGTTACCATTGACCCAACTTATGCGAAAAGGTGAGAAGTTTATATGGACCGAGGAGAGAGAAAAGAGTTTTGAGGAACTCAAGCATCGATTGATCTCAGCACCGATACTTACTCTTCCATCCGGTACAGGTGGTTATCAGATTTACAGTGACGCATCAGGAAAGGGCTTGGGTTGTGTTCTTATGCAGCATGGGAAAGTCATTGCTTATGCTTCGCGTCAACTGAAGCCGTATGAGAAAAATTACCCTACTCATGATCTAGATCTCGCAGCAGTCGTTTTCGCCCTTAAAATCTGGAGGCATTATTTATACGGTGAGTCGTGTGATATCTTCACCGATCACAAAAGTCTCAAGTATATATTTACACAGCGAGAGCTGAACATGAGACAGAGGCGATGGTTAGAACTGCTAAAAGACTATGACACTAATATCCAGTATCACCCAGGCAAAGCAAATGTAGTAGCAGATGCCCTTAGTAGAAAGTCAGGTATGATAAATGGCATCAAAGTTCAGGAAGAAATTATTCGGGATTTAGAACGGTATGATATTGAGCTCTTAGTACGCGGACAGAGGGGATACTGGGCTAGTTTGAGGGTAGAACCAGATTTACTCTCTAGGATTAAAGACGCCCAAAAGGATGATGGTGAAATCTGGGCGATTATCCAGAACATTGACCAGCAGACCGAATTTCGCATCGATGACGATGGTATCGTATGGCAGGGTACCAAACTCTGTGTTCCAGAAGACCCTGCTCTCAGAGAAGCCTTAATGACTGAGGCTCACAGCTCTCCGTTCTCTATCCATCCGGGTTCCACCAAAATGTACCACGATCTTAAGTAGCATTTCTGGTGGAGCGGTATGAAACAGGATGTCGCAACATTTGTGTCTAAATGCTTAACCTGTCAGCAGGTTAAGATAGAGCACCAGCGTTCCAGTGGTCTTCTCCAGCCATTAGATATTCCAATGTGGAAATGGGACAAGATCTCTATGGATTTTGTCACCGGACTACCACAGACTCAGCGGAGACATGATGCAATCTGGGTTGTTGTCGATCGTTTGACCAAGTCGGCACATTTCATTCCTATTCGCAAAGATTTCGCAGTCAGTAAATTAGCGAAACTATTCACCGAGGAGATTGTACGGTTACATGGTACACCCTCCGAAATTATATCAGATAGGGATCCACGGTTTACTTCTCATTTCTGGAGAGGTTTGCATAAAGCTTGGGGAACTAGGCTCAAGCTCAGCACAGCTTTCCATCCACAGACGGACGGTCAGTCAGAGCGTACCATCCAGACCTTAGAGGACATGCTACGCGCCTGTGCATTAGAATGGACAGGACACTGGGATGACTATATTTGCTTGGTCGAGTTTGCCTACAACAACAGTTGGCATGCTAGTATCAAGCGTGCTCCATTCGAGATGTTATACGGCAGGAAATGCCGTGCTCCTATTTGTTGGGATCAGGTTGGAGAACGCTTGATTGAAGGACCAGAATTGATAGAAATGACCAATGAAAAGGTCGCCATCGCTAGGGCAAAACTGCAAGAAGCGCGTACTCGCCAGAAGAGTTACGCCGACAAGCATCGCAGAGATCTATCATTTCAGACGGGGGATCGCGTGTTCCTCAAAGTATCACCCGCACGCGGTGTCAGACGTTTTGGCCTCAAAGGCAAACTTAGCCCTCGCTACATCGGACCATTTGAAATCCTTGAACGTGTCGGGGAAGTATCGTATCGGTTGGCGCTGCCGCCCCAGCTTTCACACGTTCACAACGTGTTTCATGTATCATTACTCAGAGGATACAACTATCATGAGCTTCACAAAGTAAATTATCCACTCGATCAGATTCGGGAGGATTTATCTTATATTGAGGAACCCGAAGCAGTTTTAGAACGCCAGGATCGAGTTATGAGAAGGAAGACCATTCCTTTCGTCAAAATCCTGTGGAGGAACCATACCGAGCGGGAGGCCACTTGGGAAACAGAGGAGTCTATACGGACTTCTTATCCTCACTTTCAGTTTTGATTCGGGTATGTCTTTTCAGCTTTTATGTCTTCCAGCTTACAGCATTTTTGGCTTTTACCAGTCAGTTTAAATACCCTATAATTCGGGGACGAATTCTTCTTTTAGAGGGGAAGAATTGTAAAACCCAGTACGACCGCATCTTTAATTCGGGGACGAATTATTCTTTTTAGAGGGGAAGAATTGTAAAACCCGTATTTAAATTGGGAAATATAAATACGCGGGTTATTTATTTAAACCATTTATGTATTATCAACGGAAACAAACGCAAGAAAATTGTATAGGTATTATTATATACTAGTTTTGTTAAAAAAAATATAAAAGTAAATAAAATGAGGTAAGGGCTGGTTATGTATAAAAAAAAAAGGAAATATTGGGCTTTAGCCCATTGGGATTATACAAAAACAACTGAGAGTTCTCTTTTCTTCCAAAACAGTCGAACAAAAAAATACAAATAAATTAGGGTTTTCTTGTTGGCCGCCGGAAGAGAAAAAAAAAAGGAGGTCGAGCCTCAGTTTGATCTAGTAATCCGTGTTTCCCTTTCGTTGCAAGCTACCACGGTAATCATCTTCCATCTCACCTTCATTGTCACGTTTTGTTTTTTTAAACAAGCTTTAAGCTTTCACTTAAAATCAAAAAAAAATATATATATAATAAAAGTAGGGTTTTGTTTGGGTTCTATGCCAACCGAGACACACCAGGCCTTGGTGCGTTTTCCTTGGCCGTTTGCTGCCAACCGAGACCACACAAACCTCGGGGTGGTGTGGGTTGTGGTCGACCGACGGCAGAAAGACCCAACAGGGGCGTTTGGTTAACGGATTGACGAAGGGGGGGACGTGTTGGCTTATTTAAATCGAGACCTAGAGTCCCGATGACCCCATCTTTGCCCAGCCGTGACCCACACAGGGGCGGCTAGGGCCAGATCCGACTAAGGGTGCGTTTGGGGGGCTGCTAAAACATAAGGGTGTGTTTGGCTAAGTATAAACAGTGGGAAAACATACATAAACAGTGGGAATGTAATAACAAGTTAATGGGAAGAGATAGACAGAAAACAGTGGGAATTTAAAAGGGATTAGCGACAGTTTTGCGACAGAAAATTCTATCGCAGAATTGTTATGGGTGCAGTTTTTAAAACTCAGGTTTTGGTGACAGATTTAGCGACACTGTTTCTGTCGCAAAGACTGTTAGTTATATGCAGTTTTAAAGGGGACAGTTTTAGCGACAGTTTTAGTGACTCAGTTTTGTCGTTAATTTCATATAGACAGATTTCTTTTTAATATAGTTGTGGCATTGTGTAACGCGACCGAGATGGGCTCGGTATGCTCGGGACGTTATTATAAACCATAAAATAAATATGTTTATGTTATACCTTTTGTTTTAAATTTAATTGTTTGATAAATATTTAATATATATTTTAAGTGTATTAAATTAAATTAGTTCTTTAAATATTTTAAGAGGGGTATATTTTGGGAAATGAATTAAACTAATTGAGAACTTTCTAAATTAAGAAACTTCTAATTTAGCGGGATACTTATTATAGAAACACTTTATCGTCAGAAATACGTTTGTACGTAACTAATAGTAGAACGATAATACATTAAAACAAATTAATATAAGACCGGATTTAGCCGTTAATATACGTATGGAAATTCAGAAATAAATAAATAAGAAACCAATAAGATCAGTAAAATTTAATAACGGATATCAGTTAACTTATTCGCGTCCTTTATTCATGTAGCACGCGTGAAGCCCGAGTAGTATTCGTTCAGTCTTCCATTCAGTCAGTTACTGGACTAGAGGTACGGATTTTCCGTCCTTTCAGTAAGGACTTCCTTTCTATGCATGATTAGGATTTCCCATCTTCAGCCAAATGTTTTTCCCCAGTATATGTTTAAATTTATCAGTAATCATGTTAATAACTAAATAGAATTGCCTGAGCGTTATATACAAGCACGACCAGTTTATGTACTAGTTACGGAGGTACCGTAACCACGGCACTAGAGGCACCGGTGTCGTGACTCACATGCAGGAGAGTGATATCCTGCATCGTCCCACTCATGTTCAGTTTGGCCATTTTTATATGTATGTTTTAGTGGGGCGTATGGATGCATCCTAGGCTTATATGTGTTACAAGTTATCAGGGTGAATGTGGTGTGTGCTCTACATCCTTCACATTGGAGCTGATCCCTCCACCCAGCACAGTTATTTAGAGGTCACCCCTCTACAGCATGATGAGGTCACCCCTCCAGTTATTCATGCACGGTTGTTACAGCACGTGACCTATATAAGCTCTGGCAAATAAAATACAGTAAATGCATGTTTTCAGAATTTAGAGTTATAGTTCAGTATCAGTATATATGAACCAGGTTTTGCAGATTTTATGCAAAGTTATACCACATGTTACATATCAGTCTTATAGCTTGATTGTTGTCTCCTATTTCATTACTTTCAGTACATTCTTATCATGCTATATCCGTCCACTGAGCGTTATGCTCAGCCGTAGTTCCCTTTCATGTTTCTAAACGGCAGGTACACAGGGGCGATCTTAGGACTTCTAAGAGAGTACGTGCATTTGGATGGGAACTATCCAGACTCCTTTATTTTTTTTATGCACACATTACGTTACTTTACTTTGGTTGTTTGGACACTGTTTCGTCCTTTTTCCTTTCAGTACTTAATCTTTATATTTTGGGCTTGTTGGACTACCGATGTTTGATTCCGGTATTTCCGTTTGGTCAGTTAATGTTTAATACATTGCCTTGCATGCTTTGAGGACACGCCATAAATACACGTAACGGTCCATTTATCCAAGTGGGGTGTTACAGGAGGACTCTGAAGTGACACGCTATGTGAAGATGATTTCTCAAATGAACTTCAACATTAGCTTTCTTGAAGCACTTGTCCACATGCCCAAATTTGTTAAAGCATTTAAGGAATTGCTTAACAAGAAGGAGAAGCTGATTGAACTCGTTAACACACGCTTAAATGAAAACTGCTCTGCAGTTATTCTTAAAGAACTGCGGGAAAAGCTTGGAGATCCTGGTCGTTTTGTGTTGCCTTGCGTGTTCAACAAAACTGAAGAATTTACTGCCCTTGCTGATCTCGGGGCCAGTATTAATTTGATGCCTTTGAGTGTTTGGAAAACACTATCATTGCCCGACCTTACTCCCACAAAGATGACTCTCGAACTTGCTAATCGCACTCTCGCTTACCCCGTTGGTATTGCCGAAGACGTGTTCATTAAAGTTGGCACATTTACTTTCCCGGTCGATTTTGTCGTAGTTGATTATGAAATGGACCCTCGTATTCCTTTAATACTTGGTCGGCCATTCTTGAGAACCGGACGAGCTTTAGTGGATGTGGCCGAAGGTGAGTTAATCTTAAGAGTCGGGGATGATGCACAAGTTTTCAAAATGGGGAAGCTTACCAGTACAACCTTTGGAGGACGAGAATCAGTGAATATGATTAATGTGCATGATGACTTCGTTGTCTACAACAATCCTCTATTCGACTCTTGCATCGATAATCCACTTTTGCATGATGATGTGGATGATTCTCTCCCTACTTTGGAACCTTCTCCCATTTATGATTCTCCACCGGTCTTTGATGCTTATGATGATGATGATTCTAGCTCAGATTCGGATGATTATGATGACCTTACTTCTGAGTATCCCGAGCTGCCCACATATGATGATTTTGATGAGGCCGATACTCTTTCGAGCGATTCTTCTCACGATGAAGATCCTCCGCCATCACTCGATCCTACTTTGGACGATTACTCATTTGAGGAAGACTTCTCTGCATTTCTTAATACTTATTTCCCTCATGAGAGTGATGCTCCTCCTTTGGACTTTGAAGATTATCGTCTTGATCCTACTTTGGATTTGAAGAACATTCTTTCAAAGGAGAAGAAACCGGTCGACACCGATATCCGCAGCACGTATGAGCTAACACCTCTTTGTCCACCTTCTGAGGACGAGGTTGTGCTTCTTCGCGGATCTTATTCCCACTCTGCTGAGCCTGAGTGTTATTTTCCCCTAAAGGAAAAGGTGGTCGACCCCGGTATTGATATTCTGCAGCCATCTCAGTATCCACCTGATGAAATAAAAGGAAAAATCTTTGGAACTTATGGAAATCTGCTTGCACCACTTCAACCTTGCTTCCACCGTGCTCCATCACTGCTTAAGGGAACCTTGCCTACTCTTATTTGGCTTGCCTTGTTCGCCTTAAGCTTGTGCTATTTGATGGACGAAAACTATGTCTTTGATCCTGGTGGATATGTTTCATGCTTCTTCCGTTGATGATCAAGGTCGAGTCAGGCTAATGACTCGGTTATCAAAAATCAAGCGCTTCTTGGGAGGCAACCCATGCATCTATCTTTTCGCTTTCTTTATCATAAGTGTAGGGGAGACCCGTTGGTTTGCTTTCCTCTCCTCTCTTCTTAATCAGGGATTCGAGCGCTCAATGTTCCACTCTTGATGATTCTTGACGACCCGTGATTCCGTGTTCTACTTCTTCCCGGTTCTACCCTAAACTCTTTTCGATTCACTATTTTATATTTTCTCAAAATTAAAATAGGAATCTCTTTAGTTGTCCTTTCCCTTAGCGAGATTTAAACAACGTGCACAATGTCCTAAGTGTAGGGGAGTTTACTCCCACATGCTTAAACATTGAGGACAATGTTTATATTAAGTGTAGGGGGACTCCTATCGAAGTTAAGTGGTCTTTTCCTTGTATTTGTCCTCATTTTAACCGGAAAATCAATTTTTCGACATTTTTCAAAATTTTTGATCTATTTTGGCCTATTAGTTTTTATCTTTGTATAGTTATTTTCTTCCTTTGCTAGAATAAATCTTTGAATAAGTGGTTTTAATTTTCAAACGTTGTGAATCTTTTGACTCAACCCGATTTTACTTATCTAAGTTTACTCTAGCTAGTATCCTTAACGTGTTTAAGTCAAGTTTTGCTAGGCTTTTATATAGGGATCTATAAAACGCGAAAGTCTTAACTCTCACGGGTTAAGAACAAGAACTTTTCGCAAGTTCCTATAATTGATCCTAGAGAGTCGTTTATCAAGGGAACTTTAAAACGCGATTTCTAAACTTGAAAAAGTCTAAGAATTTGCAAGATCCTATAGGCGACTCGAAAACCCAAAACTTTGATTTGATAGGCTAAGTATCCACGAGTCTCATTCTTTGAGATTTTAAATTGTGGAGAACGAGAGATGATAGAGCCAATTATAAGTTCGGTGTTCTTTCGTGAATTTATGAGAGTTAATTATGAGCCTATTCTCCCATCGCTTGCTAATAAATTTATCTGCAATAAATGAGGTTGAACAATTTGAAAAGTTACTTAGCTTCTAGCCCAAGATCGTTTAAAAGTTGCTCGGTATGGATTAGAGTTCATAGCCAAGGCATAACTTATTGAAGCGGGACGCGAAGATTGGCGAGTCCGAAAAGGCCCTAACAAGGCATGAGGGCTATATTTTGTTGCTAAAGATCCAAAAGTGATGTGAAGAATCATTTATCAAAAATCAATATGAAGGATCGAGACACACGACGAAAAGCAAAAACTCCCCAAAAGTCATGGAGAAGTGTATCCGAAAAGACCCTAACAAGGTATGAGGATAAATAGATCCAAGTCATAAAAGGAGGCGGATCGTTGTATATCAAAGTCCAAAATAATGATTGGAGAAAAATGAAGAAGTCGTGGTCCAAGTATGAATCTCTCAAAACTTCAAGTGAAGAAATTCCTATATGAAGAGAAGACCATAATTTCATGAACGTCTCTCAAGGTTTGAAGTATGAAGTCACTGCCAAATATCGGTCCGAGAAAGGTCTCAAATCGCGAAGCGAGTTATGCCAAGATATGAACTTTATGAGGTCCCGAGAAGCAGTTTTAAAAGATTTTTTCCTTTAGCTAACTATTGATTAAATCGTTC